>OY730197.1:23718985-24213985 GCA_963422505.1 Pseudognaphalium luteoalbum | reverse complement strand
TCGATTCTTGAATTGTCCCAAATCGATGGTTAGTACCTGTTTAATTAACTTTGAATTGTTATGAGGATTGCATTTAATTATTGTTAGTTGCGATGCAGCATCCAACTAGTAGGTGTAAAGCTTTTCATTGGGTTGATGATGAACTACATGATGACTGGTACAAAGCTAACCTGTTTCAACTTTACTCCATACTTAATCAAGAACAATCAGCAACGTTTAGGGAAATCATGTTCCATAGATAAATGTTAAATGAAGTGGAAATCGAATTTGAAGAATACAAGGTGAGAATGGAGGCACAACATTCCGCTCTGGAAGTTGAGTTGCAGAGGAACAAGGAATTGGGTGTTATGTGGAAGAATGCATTTGTAGTTGTTTGTTGTGTTTTGATTGTAATTGTGATGTTTCGTTAGGTGTTAGTTGTATTGAAGCTGCAATATAACCTTTATTGAAGCTGTATTGAATAACCCTAGTAGTTAATGTATTTTGGTAGATGGTGGTAGTTGTATTATGTTACATGGTTGCAGTAGCAGTACTTTTGAAGCTGAAGTAGCAAAATTTATGGTAGTACCAAATGTAGTTGCAAAGTTGCTGACCTTTTATTGTAATGAGAAAGCACTACTTTATTGGCTATTTGACAGTGGGTTTTTATTGGTTTTGAACATTGAATGCTGCAAGTGGTTTTTATTGGATTCCATCTGTAAGTTGAGTTTAAAACAAAGCATCTATACTTGAACTAATCAACGGCACATATGTAGAGAAGTGCACAAGTAAAGATAAAGTCATACACAAGATAGTGAAAGCCTGCATTGGATTCCATTATATTAAACCCATGGTTTAGGGAAAACACAGTGCTTCCAATCTTACAAAGCAATAAAATAATGCAAACTTGGAAAAGGCAGTACCAATTGCACATGTTTTTTGTCTACTTTACAATAGATAAAACCTAGATAAAATATGGATCACATGGACCATGGACCACTTTACATGTCTTTTGACTACAAAATATGGATTCCTGGGACCACACAATACAAGATGATAATGTTTACACCATCACAACTTACAGGAAAACCTAACCATCAAAAGCATCCTCCTAGTGTCCAGATCCAATTCACCCTGCTACTAATCTTCATGAGCCAAACAGAATGGCTTTTCCAGAGATGTACCTGTACCATCTTTAGACAAGTTGGGTCTCCATTGGTTTGCAATCCTCTGTGACTTCTTCCTTTTCTTCTCAATGATAACCCTTTCTCCTCCAAAGTATGCAACAACTGTACCACCTCCATTGCTGTTAGTAGCAATGCTTTCTTGGGTGCTTGCCTCATCAGAAAACAGCTTTCTCTTTAAAGTTGGTGCTGGTTCCATCTCAATTTCCTCATCTGTAGACTTATCAGTGGTCCATGTTGGTGCTTCTTGAGTAAGTGGTTGGGTAAGTTGTTCCATAACAGGTTGTGTAACTTGATCATTATCATCTTCTTGTTGACTGACATGCTCATCAACCACAACTTCAGGCTCACTTACTTCTTCATCCACAAGCTTAGTCTATTTGCAAAATTAGAAATCAGTATGAAATTATCTACAAATTATGAGTGCATACAATTAAAGAATAGCATAGTCTTTAATATAAATCATTGTGAAATTATTTATGGTAATTGTTTTTTAATACCTTTCTTGTGACTCTGCCACCTCTTGTACCACCTCTTGCCCTACCACCTCTTGTGCCACCACCTCTTGCCCTACCACCCCCTCTACCTCTTGTACCACCACGTCTACCACCTCTTGTGCCACCACCGCTACCACGTGTCCCATTGCCTATTCCAGTTTCACCCATAGCAACATCAACCACAACTTCAGAAGGTCCCCCAGTTTCACCCATACCATCATCAACCACAACTTCAGAAGGTCCACCAGTTTTAGACAATGTTTCTTGTGATGTATTGTCACATGTAACACCACCTCTGCCACCACCTCGTCTGCCTCTCCCACCTCTTCTACCTCGACCACCTCTAGTAACAGACACTGGCCTCTCTGCTGTTGGATTAGTACACTTAAGTTTGTTATGGCCTTTCTCCCAACAGTTGCTGCAGGTCATTGTCCTACCAACCCTGCTAACTTGATAATCATTCTCAGTTGGATGCCTAATCCTCTTTTTCTTAGGCCTGCCTGGCATCTTTCTTTGGATTGGAGGTAGAATGGTTGGCAAGTCACTTCTTACCCAACTTGAACTACCTGGGACAGGCTTAATTGAGTATGCATATGTGTTTTGCCAACTGTCTTTCATCAACCAACTACTGACACCATCATCTGCATCCTTGCCTATATGTATGTAGGCAGCAACAGCATGAACACATGGTATGCCACTTAAGTCCCAGAGCCTACATTCACAATGCCTTCCATCTAAGTTAACACCATATGACTCATCACCTCTCCTAACCTCAAACACTTGGAACTCACTATGAAAAACAACCCAATCCCTATATGATAAAACAGAGTCATAAATAAAATACTATGGAAGGATCATTACAGAATAGAGTAACCTTATATTTAATGTATTATGTGCCATACCTTTGCCTGACTTTAGCCTCTTCCAGATACTTTCTTATTGAAGGGCAAATACTGTCATCCAGTGCCTGTGCTAGCTTTCTCATGCTATATAACCTCTGCATAAGGTACACTCTTATGTCTTCAAACAATGTTATTATTGGCTTGTGCCTTGCATCTAATATTGCTCTGTGATAGCTCTCACATATGCCATTCTCATAAGCAGCACAGCTCCTATCCATCTGAAAAAAGGCCCTACACCAGGTATTTGGGTCCCTCTGCAACAAATAGTTGTATGCTGCTTCATCCAATTCTTTGATCTCCTGCATTTTTGCTTCAAATCTTGGAACTTGGATGCTTGAAGCTGCAGGACCAAAATAAGCTCATGTAGTGGACACCAGACCATCTCCTCTTGAAGTTTTGATAAACATGCCTGGTGCATTACCTATGTTCAGCAACTGGAAGCCACTCTTTAACTGCCTCAATTAAACCCTACAATTAAACAAGATGGTTTAATAAATATAATGTAACACAAGTGTACCATAGTCTTTATAATAGAGTTTAGGTAAAGTATAATACCTTATGACCATCTGAGATGATAGTCACGTAGTGCCCATTGTATAGCTGTAGATCATCACATAATGATGCCAGAAACCAAGACCAGTTGTCTTTGTTTAATACATTCACCACGGCCCTGCAACTGGGTACATTTGATTGTTTGCATCTCTACCCATTGCTGTCAATAACTCTCCTTTCACAGTGGATTTCAAGAAACATCCATCCAGTCCAATCACTCTTTTACAACCCCTCTGCCACCCATCTTTAATCCCCTTAAAACATACATACATCCTTTTGAAGTAATTTTCAACCCTATTACCCATAGTGTCAGTTTCAATTTTACAACTAGATCCAGGGTTGGATTGTAAAATAGCCTTCTGGTAGTCCCATAGTCTTTCATAGTGTTCCATCAAACCACCTTCATGATCATACAGTGTCCTTTGTTTTGCTCTCCTACACATACCCAAGCTTACATTGATCAGAAACCTCTTTTTAATGTCAGCTACCATTGCCCTCATAGTCAATTTTTTGTTCTCCATGATTTCCTGTGCATACATCTTTGCAATCCATTTGAAACTAACCAAAGTTCCCAAGTCAAAGTTTCTTGTACATTTATGAGATGGAATTAGGGACTTAATCTGAAAGGATCTCTCATTACCCATCCAGCTTGCCCATAGCCTAAATGGACAAATAGGCTTCTTACCCTTACCCTTCACTGGTGTCTTACCCTTCTTACCCTTCTTACCCTTCTTGGGTGTAACAACCTTCTTACCATTACCCTTCACTGGTGTCTTACCCTGCTTACCCTTCTTGGGTGTAACAACCTGCTTTCCCTTACCCTTCATTGGTGTACCAACACCCTTACCCTTCACTGGAGTTCCAGTCTTCTTCTGCATAGTAGTACTTGCACCATTCTTGGGATTTGCAAGTGCCAATAACTTCAACTGTTTATTTATCTTCCTGTTACCACTAGCACACCTACCTGCATCAACATCCCTTCCACACTTTATTAACAAGCTTTTCCAGTCATTCCGTCCATACCAAAGTTGAAATCCATTGGCTACACCATAATTGACCATCATGTGTTTAAGCTGGCCTGGACTATCAAACCTCATACCCAAAATAGGCTTCATTAAGTGTCAATCATGTTCAGGGTTATGTATAGGATAACTTACACCCTGCTTAACTTTGAACCTACCATCGATCTACAATTCTTCTAGTGCATCACTGTTCTTGTTAACACCCACCCTATGGGGATCAACAGGGTCATACACAACAGACTCATCAAAAGAGCTAATGAATCTACCACTACACAGTTTAGTCAGGAATGGGTCTGTAATGCCTTTATTAGGAATCTGAACATTATCCTCACCCTCATTGTGTAACTGGACATAAGGCAACACATCATCCTCAATTTCGATTTCAGAGTCTTCATCATCTGAAGGCAACTCATCAACCCCAGTATCAGTGGTCATCCATGACAGAACATCATAACCATGATGTTCTACATACAAATCTACTTTACCCCCTTTTTCATGGGCCACCCTATGAAAATCATGAAGATGACCATCATGTTTGATTTCCCTTAACCCCATGTTTAGAGAAAAGCCAGGGATGCAATAGTATAGTTATTTACAAGGTGCATTAGTAAACCTACCAAGGTGTTCAATAAGTTGCTCAAAGGACAAATCAGTGTAGTCCACGTTATGTATTTCATCAGCATCCCCGTACAGGTACGAAAGTGGATTCGGGGTGAAACAACCTTCGTGGTGAAACGTAACAGTCAAGAGATCTCTCATCCTGAAAGATACGCAAAGATAATTAACACATTACTATCACTATGAACGAGAAATCAAATATTAACACATTACTATCACTATGAACGAGAAATCAAAGCCTTTTTAAAAACTTATTAAATCGATTAACAACAACAAAGTCAGCCGATTTAATGATGGTTAGAATTTCAAAAATTATGGTTTCAAAATTTTGGGGATTTTGACTTTTTTGTTTCAAAAAACATGTTTTCAACAACCCATTACAAAGATCTTTCCCAAAATGTCCAAATAATGAAGCTAATTTCAAAATGTTCCAAAATTTATAAGATTTATCAAAATTAGGGTTTCGTAAATTCTGCAATTCAAAGACGTGAAGGCTGTATATAACTTACAATACAAGATGTTGAAAATGAACAACATTAACAGCTTTTGCCCTTCAATCTAGATCTAATAAAACGATGATCGCGTTTTTTTGGTAAGTGCTTATGAAATTGAGATTATAATAAAATGTGATATATGTTAATCCAAAGAGATACAGGCAAACCCGATCCACCATGACGACCTGACCCACATCATGCTGTGACCCGACCTATTACCAAACCCGGTCCACGCGGCCTTTAATATTTTTCACATACGATTTTTTTATAAAGGTTAAACGTATACGTAATCACCTTTACCGGCACAATCGGTATCGGGTTACCATATTACCGATATCAACACAGGTTATCCGGTTTGATTGCTTACATTGAACATTTATAGTAAATGTTGCTTAAGTCGGAATAAATGGGACCGGTACGTAGCCGACTTCATTGAATAACCCTAATAAGAAATGAGTATTCATTTACTAATCTCCATCGCTCATTGGCTGTGTTTAATAATAGGCTTATTTTTAGGGAGGAATATTCATCATGATGAATATTGATGTGTGCTGATGATGAGTTTTTTTGCTTACTATTTATATCGATGAATATTAAGCAATAACACTAATTTTCATGTTATAACATTAGTTCATATCTATTAATGTTATCACTTAATATGTATTCATCCGTATCTATATCTATATTAGGATATAACATTCATCATGGTGAATATTAATGATTACTAATATGTACTGATGGGTTAACTGGGTTGGGTCAGGTTGGGTCAAGGTTGGGTTGGGTTAAAATATTCAATCCGATTAGAAAATCAGGTCGAGTTTGGGTCGACTACTTCTGACCCCCAACTCGATAACCTGAGAGGGTCAACTCGACCCAACCCGAATTGCCACCCCTACCATAATCTATACTTTGATCTTTCCCCCTAAATCAACCCTTCCCCATTAAATATATACTTACAATTAGTATCCATTTCAATAAGGACCATACACGATCAAAGAAACTAATAAGATGAAACAAGATCACTAAACTAATTACATTTTTTTCAATATATTCGCTATATAATGAACTAATACAACATTATAAAGTATTTAGGTGTTTTGCTTAATGCCTTACAAAAAGTAAGATCGAAAATGAATTTCATGCCCCTCAAATATTTATTGCACATTACATAACCAATAAGCTTAAATATATAAAATCAACTTTCAAATAAAAAAACATAAATCAATAAACGTTCAAAATAAGATCGGAGACGTTGTCTGAATCGATTTATCTAAATAACAAATAACCTAAATCAACATGCTTATAACTATCAGCTGTTTTACGCATGGTATTTACTAGTATATATTAGTAAGATGTCCAACTTTCAACGTGTTATCATGACTAGTGACCGCTCAAATTGAGCATTTACGAATATAATTTATTTTTATGTTAACTTAATCAAGAATATCGAATAATCTACAAAAGGCAAGAATGTTCAATATTAGAACATTGGATTTGTTAAAAAGATTATGCTAAAAAAAATAAAATAAAAAATTAAGTAGTTCTCTATAGTTTGAAGTGCTTTTTATTCTTATAAAAACTAGTGTAGAATTTCATACACAACATATTGTATCAATTTGATTTGATGACATCCGATTGCCCATTTATATATAGACGTGCAAACAAACATGCACCACTTTACTGTAATTTCTCTTTTTAAGCATATTCTTCAAGAGTTAGTCAAGTTTGTCTCTTTCCTTTTTCATTGAGTTACTTTTGCATGTTCCATCATGGACATTTTGGAAGTTTTAGGATTGACCATCATAATGTGTTACAAATTAAGAAAGAAAATAAGTGTGGAAAAAAATATAAAAAGAAAATCACACCAAATGACGTTAAGATAGGGGCTAAAAGTAGCTAAATTGCATAGTTAATGGGTAACAAGTACTTACATATGAACATCAATTTCAACTATCAATACCGAGCTCTAATTAAATTCTCCATTTATTTATGGACTAAAACAATAATGAAACTAAATGAGCAGTTAAATTAAACTTTATTTTTTTATTATTTATGTAAATGACGAGAAAAAGTTTGAGATTTTTATGGCCTAAAATAGTGTTGTTGCAAATCTATCCAATGTGCAAACGCTTCTCAAGAAAAGTCCTCCCCAAATGCAATACAATATAGGAAAGCGGAAAACTATAAGATGAGAGGATGCTCTTTTTATATTATAAAGTGGGAGGATGCATTTATAGAGAACAAGAATAAGTAAGTCCAGAAGTCAAGGGCCCCTGGAAATATAATAATGTATAATTAAGTTGTTAGGTTTTTTTTTTGAAACGGCAAATATTGATATATATGAAGCAACACAACTTAGCAAGAAGCTAAGAGTGCGAAGGAAGTACAAGGAAATACAAAAGTTTAAAAGGGACAATGACCCAATTCACCCTATTACAATATTAAGTTGTTACCGACTAATTAGTTAGAGTTGTTACCGACTAATTTAATGTGGACAGGTTTCTAAAAGAGTTACAAACCTGTCTAAAAACTACGCAATGTTTACCTACCAAACCTGTCTCAATGCCTATGACTCTTGGTCTACTTTCACCCAAATATTTTCAATCACTGTGTCTTTTCCTTTCCTAAATATCCATAGTTCCCTCCACCCTACCCCTCTAAACTTCAAAACTTCTATTTACCTTTCAAAGTCAAAATTAAATCCCCAGATAAACAATGAAGTTGTCACCAGATCCTCACAAGCCCTAAATCTATAGTCAGTTATGTGCCCCATACCATAACCTCATTCTTAAACATCAAGAACTTTGTATCCTTCTTTTTTATCTATCAACAATGAATCATCTAAACTTGAGTTTTGCCTTCTGATTTTGTGAAGTCCTAAACAAGCATTATTGATTTGGGGAAATGGGTTCGTGTTTGAATTTATGTATATGCACTATAATTATGTTTTTAAGTTGGTTTCTTCTTCTTGCTAGGGCTACGCTCTTTATTGGTTTCAAGCTGAGAATATTGAGTCGCAAACTCTAATATGCTCGTTTATGCTCATGCTCGTTCGTGTTTGATTTACACTATGTATTTTCATAAGTAAAATTAAAACTGTTATTGGAGAAAAATAGGTAAATGTGTGTCCCTTTATGTATATATAAAAACGTGTTGAATGTGTATATATTGTTTCTCGGTGTTTGTTACTAGAGTTATATTGCCACAATATAGTATAATCATGTCATCTTACTCTATTAGTTTCTCAAATATAAAGAGAGTCTAAAGCCCTATTCGATCAAGTGCAACCTTGAAATATAACAAATCCATCGATAGATATATATATATATATATATATATATATATATATATATATATATATATATATAGAGAGAGAGAGAGAGAGAGAGAGTTTGGATCAAATGAGAACACTTCAAAAAAAAGAACGGTGAGAACACCCCATAAATGTACAACTAGCCAACAAAAATCATTAGATTCACAGTCATACATCTCATATATGCAAAGAAAAATAAATGCACATTTTTAAAAATGCACAAAAATCGAAAAACGTTTGATGCACGATTATCTTTATAAATGTGCATCAATCGTTTTTTTGATTTTTGTGTATCTCCGAAATTTCGCATGCATGCTAATCAATTTTTCTACACATATTTGAGATGTATGAGTGTGAATCTAATGATTTTGTTGGCTAATTGTGCATTTATGAAATATTATTACCGTTGTTATTTTTGAAGTGTTCTCATTGGAACCTTACCATATATATATATATATATATATATATATATATATATATATATATATATATATATAATAAAGATAGATTAGTAAAATTAGCTTGAAATAAGATTATTAAAGTCACATACAAAATTTGGTAAACAACGTAAACAAATTTAGTTGAATTAATAATTGGTTCCTTCTTATTTGGTTATGTCTTTCACTTATTTCATTGTTTTGGCTTTAACACTTGCAAAGTAAAGGAAATTATGAAACTTTCTTAGTTGGTTAACTAGCAGCACCTTAATGTGAAAGTACAAAAACTATTTACAAACGATTTGACTAAATTTATTTTCGCTTCCTGCTCATATATCTTCCTTTTATACAAATCATCACCACCTCCAACCCAACCACGGAACCACCTAACAATCGTTATCCATAGCCAGGGTACCATAGCCCGTTACTAATTAACACCACCACTACAGCCTGTCACCTAGGGATGACAATGTTTATCCGATCCAGTGGATATCCATCCGATCCATCCACTTAGTCATGGATATGGACGATCTAAATGGATGAATAGTGAATATGGATATGGATGTAGATGAATAGTGGATTGGATATTGATAACAAGTTATCACCCATGAATTAATCCATTAATCCATTAATCCGAAATACATATACATATATAGGTATACATACATATAAACCATAAACTATTAATATATTATTGAATATATAAAGTCGTAAATTTTAAAAATTAAATGTATATCTGAGGGGTTTTTTGTTTGTATTATTGATTTATAAAAAAAATCGAAATGCATATATCTATTGCGTTGAGCCAAATTTTACTTCCGATCATATAGTGAAGTTACACTCCATGATAGATGACAATCAAAACATGTGTGATTAACCGATAAACATAGAGAATACAATTCCATTTGTCAAAATATATGTTTAGTTGTAATTGTAACCAGTTATGCTTCATTAATTAATGACACTGGTTACATGCTTTTGTAAATAGATTTGGGTTAATACACACAGAGGGGATTAAAGTATCCCCAAATGTTCAGTTGGGGTATTAAAGATAATTTCATAATATTTGCATGAATTAAGTATACGGGTTTTTATTTTGGATAAACAAAGTTGGTTTAAATGATCATTTGGATAAACCCGTTGATGGATGACCGTTTTGATACCGGTTGGCTATGCCACGTCGGATACACGTAGGCTACAGGTAAGCAGTCAATTGCCACGTGATTTAATGAGCGCCACGTCCATTCTTTGGCTGTATTCCCAACGGCTCTTTCCACTTCTCACCACCTTCCATAAATTAGGGTTCCTAACCCCATTTTTTCACAAACACATCCAAAATCACATCTCTCTCCCTCACAAACGCATCCAGAAAGAAAGAATGGCTGCCAACACTCGAGTTCCATGTAAGTGCGGTGAATTAGCACGTATGCGTACATCATGGACGTTTAACAATCCGGGTAGAAGATTCCTTGGGTGCCCCAATTTCATGGTGAGTTTTAAAATTGAGGTATGAAATACCTAAATGAAGTGATATGTAAGTGATGTATCTTTTTTGCTTCTTTTACTTTGTAGGATCCAACAAAAAATTGTAATTTCTTTAGGTGGATTGATGTGGAGTTACCAAATCGTCATTATCAAGAAAGGATGTATGAAATGTATGAAAACATGAGGAATGTGCAAGATGAACTGAATTCAGTGGTGATTGAGAATGTAAGGCTGAAGATATGGAAGAATGGGTTGATGTTTCTGGTTTGTGTGATGTTTCTTATTAGGGTTTTTTAGGTGGTTGCTGTCAATGAAGAACATGTTGTAGGTTGTGACTAGTTTGTGGAATCCCTTTTTGTTGTAATGGTTAGCATGTAGGTTATATAATGTAGCCGATAATGTAAGCAGAATTTATGTAGCTTATGGATATATGCCCAAGCAACATGTTTTGTGATGAAGTAATGAAAAATTATTCTATTTATATTTGATATAGTAACTGTGAGTGTTGTTGATGTTGCATACACCAAAAACCAAATGCTAATGTTTAAAAATTTGGCATGGTTTTGTTTGTTTTTTCAACTTTCCCAAATGCACAATTTGTGCATAACACATGGACCTGCCAATTGACAACCATAACTCAGATTACCTATACACAAACACAAAGTTACAATCAACATATAGACAAAGTGACACAATCAACATAAATATTAACCATAACTCAATATAAACTGGAAAATGATCACATTGGGTCCATTAATATTAACCATAACTCAGATTGCCTTTTCTGTATGGCAAAAAAAAAAAGGCAAGCTGAATTAGTGTACTACATTAAACATTCTAATTTAAAAATTCTAAGGTAAGCCAATTTTGGCATAGCACTTAGACCACAAAATAGTTACAGTTTATGCCTTTAAGCACCAAGGTTTTAAGTTAACATCTATATGGCAAAATATACAAAAATGCCTATTCATAATGGCATGCCATCTTCTATACACCTTATACTTCATTACTCTTCATCTTCACTGGTACCCACCAGAATCTCATCACCCTCTAGCAAGCCTGGTCCAGGAGGTAAAGGTTTCTTCATCTCCGTAATCTTGATCCGTTCAGACACCCTGGTTGGCCTTGGTGAGGCAGTCTTGACCACCTTCTTTTTTTCCCAGTAACAGCAGGGGAAGAGGGCATTGGTTGTGGTCCACTATTCACCTTCTCAGCATCCACTTCTACCTGTTTCACACAATCCTCTACAGTTATTCCAGCAGGCCAAAGTGGTACTGGTATACCATGATGATTCTACATAAAAAGTATAGTAAGTTATAAATATACTATAAAGTGTAAATATAAATAATGGTAGGAGTTAACTTACTCCAATTTGCATGCTGCCATCAATGGGATCCCATGAAATACCATAGCCTGTAGGCACAATTCCATGAGGATACATGTGAACTTTAGAACCACATCCCCTTCCTCTACTTCTAACAACATTTCCATTTACAGTTCTCAAACCAGATGTTGCAATTTCATGTTCCATCAACTCACCTCTCACTGTAAAAATGCCCGTTCCCTTGCCTCTAGAAGTACCTTCAGCAGCTGTAGTCACTCCACCACCTCTTGCATTCAGTCCATTACCTCTCATAGGAATGCCACCCCTAATATTAGCTCCACCACCTCTCATTGGTTGTCCATTACCACCACCTCTCACTGGTTGTCCATTACCACCACTTCTTGCATTCAGTCCATTACCACCACCTCTTTTAGTCACTCCACCACCTCTTGCATTCAGTCCATTACCACCACCTCTTGCATTCAGTCCATTACCACCACCTCTTTTAGTCACTCCACCACCTTTCATTCAATCACTCCTTGGTGGTGAGAAAGTCAGTTTTCTTATTGTAGACCTGGTCCATTTGCTTGGTGATGTAGGTTGTGACTCTTGAGTCACAGGTGGTTCTTGACTCTGCTGTGGACTAACAACCTGTGACTCTTGAGTCACAGGTGGTTCTTGACTCTGATGTGGACTAACTTGTGGCTCTTGAGTCACAGGTGGTTGTTGAGGTTCTTCAACTGGATTCTCTTGTGTTGCTGCCCTAAGTGGACATCCTCTACAGTTATGCCCTGGTTCTTTACATATACTTCAATGCATTATTGACCCCCTTTTACCAATCTTCTTACCTCTACCATCCCCTCCCTCTATGATATCCCTCCTCCTCTTATGTTGTGGTCTGCCTGGCATTCTCCTAACTAGTGGTGGTAATGGCTTGATTAAATCACATGCTGGCCATTGATCCATCCCATTCATCCCTTGAATATAGTGACTAACAATTTACAAATATTTCTTTTGAATACCAGTTACTTACATAATTCACAGGATCATTTTGCAGGAAATAGATTGCAGCACATGCATGCTCACAAGGAATGCCAGTTAACTGCCAAGCCCTGCATGTACAAGTCCTTGCCCTTTCATCCACCTTAAACCCCTCCCTACTGCCAACCCCTTTTGTGACCTCAAACCTTGTATCACCAGCTGAAATAACAGTCCATTGCCTAATACATATGATAAAAATAAATGTCATCAATGTAAACCTCTAACTTTTACATAATAATAACTTACATAATAATAACCATAATAATAATAATAATAATAATAATAATAATAATAATAATAATAATACTAATACTAATACCTGTGCAAATCTTTGTTAACCTCTAACTTTTTTCTGATACTAGGAAAAATATCATCAGTCCAGCTTCTATGCTTCATTCTCATGTTGTGCAATCTTTTCATGATCATAGTCCTTATGTCTTCTAACATATTGATTATTGGTTTTCTTCTAGCATCTAGTATCATTGCATTAAAGCACTCACTGATTCCATTCTCCACAGCATCACAAGCTTTATCAGTTGAAAAGAATGCCATACTCCAGGTTTGTGGATGTCTGTCCATCAAATATTGGTAGGCATCTCTGCTAAATTTCTTGAGTTGCTGCATTGTTGACTCAAACTTACCAGGGAATGTTGCTTTAGCTGCTTCCCAAAAAAAGCTTCTATACACCACACCATTATACCTTTTTCTGAAGTTTTGGTATATGTGCTTTGCACATTGCCTATGTTCAGCTAAAGGCATAACCTCTTTAGCTGCTTCCAGAATACCCTGCAAAGCAACATAATTAACAAACAAAAATATGTTGTTCTGATTATTAAGCTAACATAAGCAATTACCTTATGCTGATCTGAAATGATTGTTAAGCTTTGTCCATTAGATAGTCCCAAATCATCAATCAAGTTCTCCATAAACCACTTCCAGTTTTTCTTGTTCTCAACATTGACAACAGCTCAAGCAATTGGGTATATTTGGTTATTCCCATCTCTTCCCACTGATGAAAGTAATTGACCTTTACAAACTATTTTTAGAAAGCAACCATCAAGCCCTATCACCCTTCTACATCCAGCCAACCATCCATCTTTAATTCCCTTGAAACAAACATACATACATTTGAAGTAACATTTTCCATCAGGCATAGGGTCCACATTAACCAAACAAGTACTTCCAGGATTTGATTCCAGTATCTCAAGTGCATATGGCCTAAGCATTCCATAGTGATCCTGTAAACAGTTTTCAAACTGCTTCAAAGCCTTCAACTTACCTCTCCTAGCTTGACTCATGCTAACAATACATTTATACTTCTTCAACATGTTATCTTTGATTTCTGTAATCTTGAATGCAGGATTAACCATTATCTTGTGAGCATAATTCCTTGCTATCCAATTACTAGTTACTAAACTACCAAACTCATAATTCTTAGAACAATCATGATTCTCTTGCAAAGTTTTAATTTGAAATGACTTTTCATTTTGCATCCATGAAGCCCATAGTCTAAACAGGCAGTTTCTCTTGAAGTTATCTTTGCTACATATAGCAAGAAGTTTCTTATGGCTATTTACTTCAAAGTGTAACTGGTATCCACTAGCTAAAGCATAAAAAGTCAAACACCTTTTCAACTGATCACAATCAGCATACCTTTCACCTAAAAGTGGTACCATATACTTCCATTTGGTATTAGGATCATGAATTGGCCAACGATCACCTACCTTATCCCTATCATCCACCTTCTCCTTAGGCATTTCATCAGTATGGTCAAACTCACCAGTAGGTAATCCATTATACACTCTAGTCAAAAAGTTTTGATCAAACATGTTTGATGCTTTCACTTTAGGCTTAAGTTTAATTTTCTGGATCCTAACCTCATGTACCTCATCCTCACCATCTGACAAGTGATCAAGGGATGCAGTCTCATCCTCATCATCCTCATCACTACACCAATCATAAATCTCATCTTCTTCCTCTTCTTCACTATCCTCATCTAACTTAAATTCAATATGTGACACATATATATCTATTTCACATTCATTTTTACAAGCAAACTTAACACACTCTTGCAAGTCTCTGTCATTTTCTAAAACCCTCAAGCCAGCCCGCAAATCCTTACCAGATTGTAAATAGAATATATTTTTAACAACAGCAGTTGCTTCAGTTGATAAAAGGTTTGAAAACTCAATAAAATCCATATTAGCCAAATACACATTATCAATTCTACTAACCATATCAAACTCGTAATTAAGAGGATTTCGTTCAAACCTACCTCCATGATGGAAAATCAACCGAAACCGAGATGAACGCGAACACTCACCCATCTGTAACAAGAAAACAAAAAATTCGTCAAAAAAATGCAAAAACCGATAAACCCTAATTTTTTTTATTCTAGTACATACGACCAAGATAATGATAAATTATTGAGATTCAACTTCGAAGCATACCTTTATCGGATGAATACAACAATCATTCGTGGGAAATGGTGTTGAATCGGACGATCGATAGGGAAGAGCGTTTAGGGTTTGATTGGGTTAGGTTAAAGAGACACCGGGATCATGTTTTATTATTATTATTATTATTATTATTATTATTATTATTATTATTATTATTATTATTATTGTATTTATTTAAAAACGATTGAAAGAAATCGACACATCATTAAATAATGTCATGTCATTAAATGAATCTGCCAACTACCCACGTTAACCGACGCAACCTGCAGAATTCAAATTGGTACCCGGTTTTCCAAGTTAATTCATGCAAATATTATAAAATTATCTTTAATACCCCAACTGAACATTTGAGGATACTTTAATCCCCTCTGTGTGTATTAACCCAATAGATTTATGTATGTTATGTTATATTTATTTATTTTGTTACAATATACGCTAGTTTCGTTTCATATTAGGATAAATTTTAAATATTTTTTGAATATCCAACAGACATCCATTACCCCGCTTAATCCATCGGATATGGATATGGATGGATGAATTAAAATTAAATGCATATGTACGAAAATATTTAAATGGATATGGATGTGAATATGGCATCATCCGATCCATATCCAATCTATTACCATCCCTACTGTCACCTACTGCTCCCTCCACCATGACCACCTCCTAATCATCACCATTATCAACCCAACATAACCGAGAAAAGGTACATTTGGTAATATGTATTATTTAACGTCTTACCTTAATGTTACTTAAAGCAATTTTAATAATGTTATGTAATACATATTACCTCATTTGACATAAACTTTGAAATTTCACTACATACATTAGTAATAAAATAACTTCGTTACATAACTCTAACTATGTACAAAAGTAAAGTTTATTGTGGATTTGTAATTTTAACCCTTATTAGTATCGAGGGAGGGCAATAGAGTAAATTGTATTGTCCTTTTTATATGGAGTAAAAACTTTTGGTCCAAAAGCTTTATAAAGTAGTATATAGATTATTGTAAGTTGTAACCTATGAATAATCTATATCATCACGTTGTTGTGAATGGTGATGGATTATATTTGCATTCAGGTGGGAAGTATAGAGACCGGTTTTCATCATTGAGTTCTAGGCGATCTAGACCTTAAAGACTGGTTTTTGAACCGGTCTTCATTTAGTTTCCGCTTGCCCTTCAACTGGTTTATATTATGATTTTTTTACTAGTGACCCTCTAAAATATACATTTTCACCACTTTTACCATTGCTCTCAACTATTACTATGTTAGTTGTGCCACTTCCCCAACTCATATAAAACCGACACAAATGCGAACAGTAACTATGACACTTTATATATCACCCCTCACTTGATATAGTATATATTTAATTTGGAAGCGTATATCGAAAGATATTTATTTAATATACCTTACTGAAAATTTTACATAAAATGTTTACAACTTTAATACACGATAGTTAAAACTATTCAAACCATAACATATGTATTACATGGTACGGGGTATTATAAAATTTTAAAACTTTAGTTTGTTACAAAAACTAGATCAGAGTTACACGGCGTCAAACATTCCTTAATAAAGTATCCCTTCCTGCTACCCACATATTCAAAATATAACCTGCAGAAAGTAAAAAAAAAGAATTAGCACAAAGCTAAGTGAATGAATAGGTCAAACACCATTCAATTTAGCCTAACCACTTGTTTACACCAACTAAGCGTAAATACACTTTACACAACACAACAATTCAACAATGAGGATCGGTGGCCTTTGAGAAACCCTACTGCCGCGGTGTCTCTCAAGAACACTTGTCCAACAATTTGTATGGCCAATACAGAATAAACCAATAGCTAATGGTTATTATACTCAAACACAGGTTCTACACATAACGAATGAATCAAGACCCTGTGTAATTCACACAATAACCTACTAGCCCAACCAACGTGTTGACCTCAATAACAACTGATGCCCTAAGGCCATATAGCACGTAGATTAACAATTAATGTTCCAAACTAAATAATCTAACAACATATCTACGTTCACTTGTTGCAATCAAACAGTTACAACTAAATCAAAGGTGAGTTCCAAATCCACTCACCGATACGTCTGTAGAGTCCACACTCAGCTGTCTTATATCACTGAGTCTTTGGAGTATCTAAAACACCACAGAACACACAAGTTAGTACTTGTATCAACTGATCATACTTGTGTAAATAAACACCTTACACAAGTAATCATGTCATTAACTAATCACAAGTACAATTAAATTGTACCAATACTTAAATACCAACATAATTATTAAATTTATATTTTATCATCTCATACTACAAGTTTATCAACATTAGATATACATAACAACACAAACAAAAATTACTTTGTTCTTGTTTTTAACCTTACCCGATCGGCTTTAATTACATAGCTGATCGGCTAACCCTTGATACCCGATCGGCTCACTACTGACCCGATCGGCTAAAGGGTAATTTTCCAAGACTCTTCCTTCCAACTTCAAGTTCTGTAACAATTTTGTTCTAATCCAGCCAAACGGATAAAATGACCCGATCGGTTAGGACACAATACCCGATTGGCTCACCTAGTTCACCTGATCGGGTACTCTCAAAATTCTCTAGTTAAAACTCGAAGGCCAGCATCTGTGACGTTTTTACACTAGAATACGCAATTGGCTAAAATTAGCCGTTCGGTTACCAACTCACACCCGATCGGCTCACCAGGTTTAACCGATCGGCTATCAAGTTCAGACCCAAAAACTCAGTAACTTCTGCACAACTTCAGCTTCGAACCACACCCAAAATTCACTCAAATTCAGATACATATCCGAATTAGATCAACAATTTAACATCAATGACAATCACCAACATCACATAACGACTTTACTAAGTTTCTATTTCATTGCAATCTCATATACCCATTTGTAAACCATTAACCCTAACTAATCAAACCAATTAAGTTAATGGGAACAAGAACACTTACACTTGATGATCAAGATGGTGGTAACTTCCAAGAATAAGATGAATATGAGATTACAAAATCACAGCCTCTATTTGATTGTGTTAGTTTAGTTTCTAGGTTTGATTTCTAAAGAAAGGGAGATACTTCCCAAATTTTGAGAAGGTTAAAAACATATAGTCGGTCAACACAAACCTGACCCATTTAATTAGTCCCCTTTTTAATTTATTGTCTGAAATCTAGAAATCTTTCGTGAACAAACTATTTTATTTTATCGTTAACTATAATAATTTAAAACAAGTAATATTTCACAATTCACAATAAAACAATTAATATCAATTAATTTCTAAAACAATTAAATAATCAATTTAAATAGGAATTTACCTGATCACTGAAGAGGATGTTACACTTTAATTACTCGGCCTCACATATTATTTAAAATAAAGATATTAGATTAATTGATATAAAAACATTACATTAAAAAATAATATTACATTACATTAGTTAAAATAACCCACTTCAACTTGAATAGTAAATGTCAAATAGTAGTCTGGTAATTGTCTTCGTTTTGTTGCGAACACATGAACCAAAACTCAAACGAAACCCGAACAATACTCTTTTATAATTTTGCTCCATTTGACGATTACTTGATGTTCTTTAAATTTAAAAGCAAATTTTTTATAACATTTAAAAGTTACCGTTTGTACATTTAAACGTGATTTTTTTCAACGTTTAGAAGGAAAAATAATTATTCTTAATGCAGATGGGCCCCACAATTGCGTCTTTAAATGCGTGGCAACCGATGCAACAGTGACGCGTGTCAGTTGTGAACCGACCTAACCATTGGGACCGGTCTTAGTGGATTCACTATTATAGATTACACTCCCAAAATAACCTTTACTCATTTTCTTCTTTCTGGTTAATATTCTTCCGGATAAACCATAGTAGTATTGGTGCTTTTTTCATGTAAATATTTGTAGTTAGGAGGATACCATTCTTTGAGATTCGATATTGTAAACACTTTGATTTGGTGAGACTTAATAAAATTCTTTCACTTTACAAAAAAATATTTGTCCGGATAAACAATTTAAAACATTAATGTTATACTAGAAATAGTAGAGATTACACATATTTATAATTTATAAATAATTTTATCATACAGGTTATATTGTTGATATATCATTAAAGCTAGTCAGAAAAGTGTATACGGAGTATATTTTAATAAATATGTGATAGATGAATAGTTACATATTGCTTGAAAATAGGATAAAGTGAATTGAATTATTATAATATATAGAATCTTGTTAAACTTTTAGTATTATATTACTAATTTTTTCTGGTTAATAGTCATGTTAGTTTCAAAAGTTCGGATAATTTTAGAGGATTATTAAGTGTGCGCATATATGATCAACGATAATTATTAGGGTAAATGACAAAAATCAGCAACGAACTGCCCAAATATACTCCAAGTATGCAACCTACCTATATTATTGTCTAGGTACGCAACAAACTGGGTGATTTTGTATCGACGTATGCAAGATGGTTACTGGTTACCTACTGAACCGGTAAATATGATTATTTGTCATTTTTGACTTTAATGTTAATGCTTACGTGGCTTTCTTTTCTTATGTGGCTTTTTTTTATTTTAATATTTAACGTTAGAAAAAGAGAATTACTAAACTACCCTTTTAGATTTATTACTTCTTTTTACCATCATCATCCTCATAAACTCACACTTGATCTGCAACTTTTTCAATCATTATCTAACTGCAAAAATAACTTGCAGTTACAGTTTCATTTCAAAATAAAATAACATATTTACATAAAAATGGGGAACGAGCTTTACTATTGTTTCCATGAAGAAAACAAAACTATATAAGCAGTAATCCAAATAATATACACTAGAAATCATTTCTTGATTATAACTCTTTTATAATTTTAATTTATTGACAAAATTAATACAATAAAACATATCTAAATCTTCTTATGTTGTCTCAACTCATAAAAAACGGCCTACACGGCCGAGTACTCGGGGTGTACTCGGGAAAAGACATTGGAACGTGGCGACTCGGGGGCAGTCGGTCAAAAAAATGGTCAACCGAGGTCAACTCGGTCAAAGTCGGTCAAACTCGGATTACACGGTCCAAGTCGGTCCAAATCGGTCAAAGTCGGTCAAAAGTCGGTCAAACTTGGTCAAAGTCAACTGTGGTAAAAAATTAAAAAGATTTTAATTAGGGTTTTTATCCTACATTTATAGCCTATAAGGCTATAAATCGGTCAAAAAAACGTTTAATGTTTATTTCTATAGTTCTATTTTATATTTTTGCACATATAATATTGAAAATTATTAATTAAATGTAAAAAATTCAACAGAAGTCAAAATCCGAGTACTCCCCGAGTACACCCCGACTAGGTCGATTACTCCTTAGTAGGGCCTTGCCGAGTACACCCCGACTAGCGTCTTTTTCAACCTTGCAACTCAGACCCACTAGAAACCGAAACGTCCCGAAACCATTCGAAACCGGTACCATTCTTTCCTCCTCCATCTTCCGGAACTGGAAAGCGAACACCGTTCGTAACCTATTTCCACACAAACTCCGGAAAATCTTGGCGATGTTTGTCTTTGAGATCGATCTACCCGGCCGTTTAGCTTTACGTACCTTCAAATCTAGAGCAATCATCAGTTACCGTTACAGATCTACTCGTTTATCATTACGTACCATCCCAAAAAGACAGTCACCGTGCCGGTTTCTCTCTTTACAGATCTGCTTGACTTTGTGGGGTTTAGAGTTTGTCCTTTGGTCATTTGGGTGTTAGAAACTGAAACGAGAAAGAAAACGCCTGTGTTTATATATGTTGATAGTGAGTGTTTTCACCGGAAATTTTGATTAGAGAAAAATGTCACCGACGAAGAAAGGGATTTTGAGAGGAGGAGGGTGGGTTCTTTAATTGTGATTGGTCACATTTTTAGGAGAGATTCCGACTAGATAAAAAATTAAAACTTGAATTTTATTTCTTAGATTTAATGATGTGGATCCTATGTGTAGTACATAAGTGGCAAGAAAGTTTAGTTGGCATCTTACATGGACGTCTAGTCGGCATTTTAAAATGTTAAAAGGTAAATGCCTGATGTGCAAAGATCTTAATACAAAATTATCCGGTTCATTGCATACCTAGACAATAATATAAGTAGGTTGCATACTTAGAGTATTTTTGAGTAGTACATTGCCTATTTTTATCATTTACCCTAATTATTATCGTACCACTTTCGCTCTAATGACATTGTTGAGATCCTTGTTGGCGCAAATTTTATACCAAAATACAATATAATCTAATTTGTTTAATAGTAAGCTAATCAGAAAAAAGTCGAATATAATGTGAAATGTATATGTATACTCCGTACGTAATGCTGTGTATATATATATATATTCTCACTACGACTTCACCGTTTGCTCATCGGCTCTCGATCGTTACATAAAGAGCATAACTATATACATACATATTTTCGCCCGTTTAAAGATTGCGGGAACGGCTATTGTTGTGGCTTCTTGTCCTTGATCATACCCTTCGCGGACCCTTTGATCTTCTCCTTTCCCTTTTGCATTTCGGACACAAACGTTTTAGCATATAGCGTCATTCGCGATTTAAAAGATTCAGATTCTTTCAAGAATAGGGAAGGTGATTCTACCAATTCAACTTGCCACGAAATCCTTTTATTCATTGGTCCTTCTTTTCGAGGCAGATCATGTGTAACCATATTCCCTAAAGGTGGCGGACCCTTATTTGATTGCAAATAATTCCCATAATGAGTTTTCATTCGAACTTCAGAACAAACATCGGTCATCAAAGGAACCCATTGAAGCGATGAGTTCCATTTCGAGGTAATGGACGAATCATCGATTATTGTCATAGGATTGTTGGGATTTCGATTCCCTAAACGGGTTTGAGTAACTTTGAGATATCGAGCTCGCATTCCTGGAATTGATGGCTTGTTTGATGCGGTTAGGTATTTTCCGTAACAGCTTTTTAATGATATACAATCGTCGTCTACGACTTCAACTGTCCAATAAGAATTCCTAGTTGAACCATCTCGTGATTGTGAAACCGATTCTCCATCGTCTTCTGCAAACAAGTATTTATCTCGAAAGCTTTTGAGGCGAACTGTTGATCGATTTGGGAAAAGATCCATTTGCTCAATTGAAATTCAACAATCGAGCTAAATGGATGTAATGCAAGATGATGGAACAAACTCTGGTTTTGATTAGGACCAAGTTAATACAGAGGATCCATGCAAAAACAAATAAAGAATTGGGATGGTTGGTACGACGAAACATACAAAGATTTGTTTCGGGTATCCTATAATTAGGTAGACGTCAGGTGGAATTGCACCGTTTATTTTATGCTTTGATTTAGCTTCACTTTCTAATCTTAATCTTAATCCCTTATAAAGCATTTAGCGATTAGGCTTAATGTTTATAAATTGAAATATCAGAAATTACAATTATACCCTTACACTAATTACTTTAAGTATAATAACTAATAAATTCAAATAAATTATACCTACTTGCTTATTTTAATTCAATACTTTAGTTAAACCAATCGTAATAAATAGAACTACAATCATTGAAATTAAAGTGATCAATCAAACTTTAATTTACAATATATTATTTTAAGGTGTTTGATCATATATTAAAAAATAAAAAGAAGTGTCATTCTGAAACCGTTATTATATATGATTATTATTATTATGATAAAATAAAAAATAGACAAAATGATAATTTTCGCAAAGTAGAAATTATTAAAAAAATTGAAACATGATAAGCTAAGTTTGTAAAACCATTATCGATGCACCGATCCATCATCATCGACCACTAGAATTCCTTATTTGTTATCGGTTTACCGCTGCATAGCGCGGGTCTCCGACTAGTTAAACATTATATATTTTACTGGATATAAACCCGTGCGATCTACGGTTATCTAAAATTATAATCCAATAAACGTAATGTTAAAGTATCTTGTAGTGTATCCAAGTTTTATCACATACTTGAAAGTGTATTGATATTCCTTGAAATGAAACATTACATGAGGCTCATATAAATAGAGTAAGGAACACTAAAAACCTAAAGCCCGAGAACCCATTGGGCTAAGTACATAAATACTAATAATACACATTAATATGCCCCAGCAGTTTGAGCGGGAGGAGGCTGTCGAACGCTCAAGCTGGATCAAAACTCAGTAAACAGAGGTGAAGGTAGTCCTTTCGTGAATATATCCGCATACTGATAACGAGATGGAACATGAAGAACTCTAACATGACCTGTAGCAACTTTCTCACGAACAAAATGAATATCAATTTCAATATGCTTAGTCCGTTGATGCTGAACTGGGTTAGATGACATGTAAAATGTACTGACGTTGTCACAGTACACAATTGTTGCAGTGAATAGCGGTGTGAAGCTCCCTCAGAAGATTTTGTAACCATGATGTTTCGGCGACCGCATTAGCTACCCCTCTATATTCTGCTTCAGCACTGGAACGAGACACTATGTTTTGGCATTTTGAAGACCAAGATAGCAGGTTATTAGCAAGAAAAACACAATATCCAGATGTAGACCGTCGTGTAGTGGGACATCCACCCCAATCAGCATCTGAGTAGGCTATGAGCTGGGTAGTAGAGGAAGAATACAGCTGAAGGCCATGGTCAATAGTGCCTCGAACATATCGAATAATACGTTTGAGAGCATGGAAGTGAGGCTCTCGAGGATCATGCATGAAAAGACAAATCTGCTGAACCGCATAGGCAATATCTGGTCTGATGGATGAATGTCAGGTACTGTAATGCCCCCGCAAGACTACGGTACAAAGTAGGATCAGCAACCAGAGTACCTGTGTCTTTAAGCTTAGAATCTGTGTCAACCGGAGTCTTGCACGGGTTACAGTTTACCATGTTTGCCCATTCGAGAATGTCCATAGCATATTTCTTCTGAGAAAGGAACATTCCTGCGGAAGTTCTCATTGCCGCAATACCCAGAAAATAGTTAAGTGGTCCTAAATCCGTCATAGCAAATTCTCCATTTAAGGAGGAGATTACTCGATGTAAAAATGCATCTGATGATGCAGTGAGGATAATATCATCCACATGTATCAATAAGTACGCAATGTCTGATCCTCTGCGAAAGATAACAGAGACGAGTCGGTTTTGCTGTGCTGAAACCCGACTCGCGTAGTGTAACACCCCCAAATTTCACTGTTGGCGGAAGTAAGTTTTGGGGTGCTACTAATCAAATATCAACGGCACAAAGATAAAGCAAACGACATCTATATGCAACGTTTGAAAAGTAGTTACATTTCATAGATATAATGTTTGAAAACATAGTGTTTTCGGTTACAAAAATGTAGTTCCCTAGAGTCCACGCGTGTAGCGGGTGATTCTATTACATAATCAAAGTATACAAAAGATAATGCTAAGAATCTCCGTTAAATGCAGTGTAGAAAATCATGCGACTCTAGCTAGTGTCCAGGGGGTAATCCTACTCCGTCTGTGTACCTGAGATACAAAGCTAAAAGTGTCAACCAAAAAGGTTGGTGAATCTTACAAGTTTAGTAATAAGTAATCATTATGAACCACAAGTATGTACCGGTGTTGCTATCAAGCAAAGTAAGTAAATCAGTAAGTCAACACAGTTGTCATGAGCTCATAAGTTGAAGCTTAACAGTGTGTAAGTATGAATTAATTAAGAATCATATAAAGTACCCCCATGAGTGCTATCCCGACACTCATATGTAACAAATACTAATATGCATGTTTCTACGGTGAAATCCGTGGTAGTGCTACTACCCCAGGCAGGGATTGTCAGTCCCAAATGGATCCATTTACTAGTAATTGCGCTTAAGTCCATAACTAACAACTTACGATAGGAGGCTTTCAGTGGATAAAAGTAACTCATGCAATGTGTGTAAAAAGTAGTGTAATCAATTCAGTACATTGTGTTCATATGTAAAACAGTTGCTAAGTATCTCACCCCAAGGTAGAAAAATAGTAAAAGTGGGGCTGTAAGACTCACCTGAGTCTAGCAAGTATGTTTGAGAAATCAAACAAGTAGAGCGGATGTAAGTCCGTAAGGGTGTCGGGTGTAATCCCGTATGTTGGTTCTCTGAACCCTTTAACCTTCTGGCGACCGAAACGCACAAGGTTGTAAGTAAACAAGTAAATAAGTTGGTGTCTTAAAAGATCACCCATGCTAGTTGTCCAGTCAACTAGGAAATGTCCAACTGTTTGTTTAATAATCCGTTTGTAATTTGAAAACAAGTATGGCCCGTTGGTGATGGTTTGTAATAATAATCCAAAAGTGTTATTATTATATGTATCGTTGTATCAGGTTTCATCATTTGTAAGTGTTCGACACTTAGAGTGAAAAGTATTTACAAGTTCCTGGATGACGGGGGGTCCGGGGGCAGCGCCCCTGGTAGCGGGGTCCAAGCGACGGCAGCCCCTGGCGGGGTTCAAGGGGCAGAGCCCCTAGCTGGGGTCGAGCTGGAATTTAAAATCGGGAAAATTTACCTACTACATTGCTTTGGTAAAAATCGCATCTGGAATTTAAAATTGGGAAAATTGATCGAGTCTGGCTGCGGACTGGAAAGGTGTTGCGAACTGAGTTCGCGGTGCGAGCTGAGTTCGGCTCGCGAGGTAGTAGGCTGCGAACCGAGTTGGGTTCGCAGCACAAGGTTCGGCTCGCAAGTCAACTCGTAGATCGACTCGCAAGTGGGTTCGGTTCGTAGTTTCGGTTCGTTGTTTGGCTTCACGAGTCGAGATCTCGGTTCCCCTCGCAGGACGAACTGGGATCTGGGATCTCAACTCGCAGGATGAGCTGTTCGTATCTCAGGTTTTGAAAAACGCATTTTGAGTCGGTTTTTGGGCAAATTTTCGTTGAGTAAACGTTCTAGCATGTAAATAAAAGCTTTACAAGTAATTTAAAAGAGTTTTAAAGCTTCTTACCAACAAAAATGAAAATCGAAGAAGATGAAGATAATGATGATGATGATGATCCTTTTGCTTGTGTCTTGATGATGATGATGATGAACGATTATGGTGATGATGTTCTTGTTATCTCAGTTTTTAGAGAGAGAGAGAGAGAGATAAAGGTTTGGTAGAGAGAGAGATGAGAAAAAGTAGGTGTTGGTGTGTGTGTGTAAATGGAAGGAAATGAGAAAGGAAAGATATATAGAGGAGAATGGGTCGGTGGGTCGGGTCCGCAGGTCTGGGCTGACCTACTTGCGGGTCTCGGGCTCGTTTACTTGTTCCTCGATTATGTTACGTTTCGTGATTACTTTAATGTTGTTCCGAGTTTTATGTTAAAGTTTATCCGAAATATTTTTAACTGAAGTATTTTATCGAAATACTTAATAATGGGTTATAACAATATGATTTGGTTTATTTTCTTTTGTTGGGGGTGTTTCGTGTGCTTTCGTCGCGTTCGGGGCATTTTAACCAATATGAAATACGTCTAATATATTTCTCACAATATATTAATGTAAATAATGTTTGTTTGGATAATTCCACATTATTTAAAAGTTTTATCACCAACGTCCATAGTAAATGATGTCGGACTCCGTCCGGTACATAAGTGCACGATTTAATCAATTCGCGTAAGCGTGTATGTAATTACAAGTAGATTAGGCACTAATTAAAGTCCTAAATTGGCGATTGTCACACGTAGCATATGAAGCAAACCGCTGAAACCAAACACGAGGAGCTTGTTTCAGACCATACAGAGACTTCTTCAAGTGACAGACATAACCTGGGCGATAAGGATCGACAAACCCTGGGGGTTGCTGCATATATACGGTTTCTTGTAGAGAACCGTGTGAAAATGCATTTTGTACATCCAATTGATGTATCGGCCAAGAGCGAGAGAGGGCTAAACTGAGAACTGTATGTATGGTAGCCGGTTTGACAACCGGGCTAAAAGTCTCCTCACAATCAATGCCAAACTGTTGGCTTTTCCCATCAGCCACCAAACGAGCTTTGTATCGGTCAAGAGAACCATCAGCACGCAATTTGCGTTTATATAGCCACATAGAACAGACCACATTAACTCCAGGTGGTCGTGGAACAAGATCCCAAGTTTCATTTTTAATTAAAGCATTATATTCAGTCTGCATAGCTACATGCCAGTGAGGATTCCTAAAGGCTTGGGTGTATGAGCGGGGAGTGGAAGGAGTGACAATAGTGGTATGAAGGTTAAGTTTTTGGATGGGTTTGTGGATATCATGTTGGAAGTGAGTGACCATTGGGTGAGTGCGTAAGGGGGTAGAATGAGGTGGAGATGAAGTAGATGAACTGGAAGAATTTTCAGAAGAGGTGGGAGACGAGTTGCTCGAGGTATTTGTAGGTGGTGGTGGAGGAGGAGTTGGAGGAATTGGAGAATTTTCAGGAATGATGTGAGGTGTTGTAGGAGTTGGAGGTGGGGGATTTGTGGTAACAGGAGAGGATCGAGACATGAGAAGTTGGCGTGCAATCGGAGAAAGGTCACACGGCGTGTTTAAAAACTCATATGAGGGAGCTTGATTAGGAGATAAAGAAGCGAATGGAAAAGATGACTCGTCAAAGATGAAATGTCGAGAAATAATGATTTTCCTAGTGTTGAGATCAAGTCACCGATATGCACGGTGATTGACAGGGTAACCAAGAAATATGCATGGGGTTGTGCGAGGTGCGAGTTTATGTGGAGGAAAAGTATATGGGTAACAGAGGCACCCAAAGGTGCGAAGGTGAGTGTATGAAGTTGGTTTGTTAAGTAGTTTGGTGTATGGGATATCATTTTGGATCGAAGTGGACGGAAGAATATTTAGAAGATAGACAGCCATGAAGAGAGCTTCAACCCAATATTCAGGTGGAAGATGTGCTTGGAATAAGAGGGTGCGTGTGACACCCGTCAAATTAGGACTAGTAATTAATGCCTAATCAAGTGTAATACATGTACTTAGTTCTGTGTTAGGCTAATTAATGTATCAATATATATATTGTTGAATATATACAAGTATGCGATTTGATTAAATCGTACAAGTTTCAAATACAATGCAATTCGATTCAATTAATACGGACGTTGGTGAACGATTTTTATTAAATAATATAACATTATTTAATAACCCGAATATATTCAAAATATTATTTATGTAATATTTCAACTCAAATTCGTATCGTGCGAACAAGGATTTCACGGATAAAATAACAAACACGCAAACAACCAAAACAAAGTTAAGTTATATTTTGTAACCAAATTACTAAGTATTTGGTAAAATACTTCCTCAAAAATATTAAAGAAATACTCGTATTTTACAACTCGTGTCTGAACACGTAAAATAATTATTTAAAAGTTTAAACGAGCGAGAAAACGAACGTTGCATGGAGCGCGTACGCAGGAGAACGAAAAAATGGTGAAGCCCACACCCGGTGGACCCCACCATCCGGGGCCCCTCCTCCCCCCTTCTTTCCCTCCACTTTCCTTCTTTCTTCTCATTACATCATCTACCACTCTCTCTCTCTCTTCCTCTCTTTTCTCTCAAAACACACCACCACCACCACCATTAAACTCACTAAAAACACCACGAAATGACCCCGAATCGCCAAGCTCGTTTGGAGAAAAGTGACCACCTCGCAACGATCTACATTTCCATCCTTCCGGATTTCTCACGCGTGAAGTTTTAAGTTTCCGACAAAACCTGCAACTTCTCGATTTTTAGTGTTTTCAAGTTCTGGTTGTTTCTTTAAGCTTGAAATGTCCATCTAAGGGTTGGGTAAAAGAATCGGACCAAACGGAAACCGAAAAACTCATTTTTGGCTCAAAATTCGTCGAACAGGCGTAAATGTCGCATAGGCCAGTCCAGTATAGCGTCACTTCATGCGTCACTTAAGTGTCACATTAAGTGAAGCATAAAACCCTAAATTTGCGTCACTTTCCCAAGTGCCGCATAAAACCCCTTTTTCCCGACACTTCAACCGTCACTTGCCTAGTGACGCCTAACACCTTTATCCGACACTTCTAGCGACACTTCCTAAGTGTCGCCTATGATCAGAAACCGACACTTGAACCTGATACTCCCTAAGTGTCGCCCCCCTTATGCGTCACTTCTCCAAGTGACGCTAATAATTCAGAAACCGTCATTTCATGCGACACTTCCTAAGTGTCGCCCAAATTTTGGAAGTGACGCATCAAGTGTCGCTAAAAACAAAACGTTTTTCACCATATTTCACTAAGTATTGAGGCTCAAATCTGACACCCCATTTTACCCGAATTCAAATTCCAAGTGCGTTTTTCGCCAAAGCAATTTAGTAGAAATAAAAATTTTTCGAGCTGACTTAGCATCTCGACCCCAACCAGGGGCCAGCCCCTTGGTCCATGCTAGGGGTTGCCACCCCTGGGACCCCGCTAACCAGGGGCGTTGCCCCCGGACCCCCGTCACTTAAAGTTTACAAATACTTTTAAGTATAACACCTTTCAAAAATCAAAATAATAATGTGAGATTATTATTACAAATAAATCACCAAGGGGCGTACACGCTTTTCAAAACACAATCAAATCAATCAAGTCGTAGTAACTTGGACAATTTAATCAACCAAATCGTAGTAATTTGGACATTCTAAGTTGGATGAACAACTACAAGGGCAGTCTTTCGAGATGCCTACTCATGTTATAACCATCGCGTGTCTTGGACACCCTCAGGTTACAAGTCTTCGGACATCAATTCATCACTAATCAATTCAAGTTTATTAAGTTAAACACTCAAGGCTCAGGTGAGTCTCATAGCCCCTATTTTACGGTTTTCATATAGGGTGTGATTACATTGCTCGTTTTATTTTACAATATGATCGCAAGTACAATACAAATTAAATACTACATGAGTTGTTTTCACTAATCATTTCAAAGCCCTCCACAACATAGTTTGGTAATACATCTGTAGCGTGAATGTTAGTATATGATATCATACAGGATTGACAATCCTCGTCCGGGTTAGCACGCACTAACTGGTCAAACGGACGTATTAGCATTTGGGAAGACGAGTGTAGATTAGGCACTCGTAGGAGGCAACTCAGTTGGGTTTCCTTAGTTGGACCTGACACCCAAGTTAAGCTCAGACTATGTGCTCATGGCTATATAACTTTTATTTTGCTTAATTGCATTTTAAATTCAATTATAAATCTTGCGGTTCATACAAATATGTGTTGACATACAAACCTATGAGCTCACCAGCGTTTCGCTGACCAATTTTAGCATGTATCACATGTGACCAGCAGTAGTTTGGACTGCTCAATCAAGATCCATTAGCTCGAGTCAGCATGCAAACAATCAGAGATTTAGCTGCATTATTATATTTTGTATAGATAAATTATGTACTTAAATCTCTCAATTTCAAACCATGCTAATGTAAACAATATTTTGATGTAAACTTTGGTTTTATTAATATCAATGTAAAACGACGCATATAGTGGTCGTTTGCTATATATCTGTGTGCTTTGATTATTGATTAGTAACACCCAAATTATGATTCCGCAAAACATTAAATTTGAGGGTGTTACAGTGCGTACGACATTATTGATGGTGCGAATCATACGTTCGGACTTCCCATTTTGTTGGGAAGTTTGAGGACAGGAGAAGCGAAACTGAATACCATTAGTGGCGAAGAGATCATGCATGGATCGGTTATCAAATTCTCCACCATGATCGCATTGAAAAGCTCGTATTTCACAGTTAAACTGAGTACGAAGGCATCAGATTTTCTGTGAAGTGGGTAGATCCAGAGAAAATGGGAGAAATGATCTAAAAACAACACATAGTATTTAAAGCCACTTACACTAGGTATTAGAGAAGTCCAAATATCAGAATGTACGATGTCAAAAGGAGACACAACTCTGCACTCAGAGCGATAGAAGGGAAGTTTAATTTGTTTACCTAACTGACACGCATGACATAAAGTAGATGTTTTATCTTTGTGGTATGAAATGAGACCTCTGGATTCTAGGGATTGTAGAATTGTATCACCTAACTGACACGATTTGAATATCAGTGAGGGCGATGTCGCTTTATTTGTTACGTAGCGGGTTGAATTTGAGGATTTTTGATTTTTAGATTCAAACTTTAAAGTGCTCTATAGGTCACGTTTTGAGGAGTTTCAAGTTAAGATTTGTAGGGGTTACTCGGTTTTCGATTACGAGTCTAATGGTGGTAATAATGACTCGTGATTTGCAGTTTACACGGTTGAGAAATTTGGAGCAGGAGACGTGTATGTACGGGAAAGAAAATATGAGAAGAATTAAGGGAGAGAGAGTGAAGGCTCTGATACCATGAAAGTGTATTGATATTCCTTGAAATGAAACATTACATGAGGCTCATATAAATAGAATAAGGAACACTAAAAACCTAAAGCCCGAGAGCCCATTGGGCTAAATACATAAATACTAATAATACACATTAATAATACTCAGATCGACTTGACTCTTCACTATACAATTTAGTAATGTAATAGGCTACTTTAATATTGTGTATAGGAGAATCTCGGTGTCATTTGCTATTAGTTCATGACAAATATAACTTTGATCACCTCCTTAGAGATATATAACTAAAAATAATACAAACATGAAACAATTTATGAAAATTTGTACTTTAAAGGTTGGATGATGATTTGTACACCACCCTTTATTAACCGTACACTACCAAATATGTTTCTGAATGTTGTACTGTACAAAACTGTAAATCATGTTAGTGGTGTATGACTAAAACAAGGTGATGTACATATCACCACCCTTAAAAGTTAGGATTGGTTTTGAAATTTTGTTATTATTCACAATGCCATAACTAATTGCAATTGCAATTCTTAATTATAATTAGTTGTATATATTAATAGGAAAGCTTCTACGACTACACAAGTTTGGTATCTATTGAAATTTTTACTGTATCATTATTATCATAGAGTAACGTTCGAATGAGTACAACAATTTTGGGTGATAATAGAGGAACCAATCAAAATGCGTAAAGTGTTATAAAACCCACTTTCCCTCACGTTTTTTAAACGTATATATCTCTCAAACGGTAAGTCAAAAAATCATAAAAATTGTACCATAAAAATCAGCGTTTTATTTTCTTCGATTAGAGATGTGACAAGGTACACTTTCGATGAACTCCCCCCCCCCCCCATTTTTTGGTGTGTTTTAAAAACATCTAACACATGTGTTACCAGCGAGTAACATATGTGTTAACAGTGAATAACACATATGTTATCGACGAGTAACACATGTATAACTGGCAACTAACACATGTGTAACTGGCGACTAACACTCGTGTTACCGGTAACTAACACATGTGATACCAGATAGTAACACGTGTTACTATCGAGTAACATATGTGTTAACAGCGAATAACTCGTGTGTTATCGACGAGTAACACATGTATAACTGGCAACTAACACATGTGTTACCGGTAACTAGCACATGTGATACCAGATAGTAACACACGTGTTAATAATTTTGTACAATTTGTTAAAATCAAAAAATAAAAGTCGTCGAAAGTATGCCTTGTAAGATGACAAATCAAAGAGAAAAAATGCCGATTTTTATGGTGTAATTTTTATAATTTTCCGACTTACCGTTTGTGAGATATTTTATTTTTAAAAACGTGAGGAAAACGGAGTTTTATGACACATGACACATTCTGGTTGATCCTCCATTCTTACTCAAAATTGTTGTACTCATTTAAACCCCACCCTATTATTATATTGAAACTATTTTTTGAGGGGAATATCTATCCATACCATTAATTTTTACTTATCATACAATTTTTGAATTAAAAGTATAAAAAAGTACAGAAAAAATACATAATGTAAAAGAGAGTGTTGGAATAAAATACAGAATAGTTACTTTAAAAATAAATAAATAAATGATATGGAGAGTAGCACCACCGTATAGTTGTATGAATAGCTTCTACTATTAGTACTACATTTGTATTATTAGATTATTATCATTACATTATATTTAAAGAAGTACTCCGTATCCTATTGCACTTCTAAATCCAATGATAATTTGATTATTTTTTGTTTTACAACTTATTAATTATATAAACTATTTAAATCTAATCAATATTATTTTATTTTTAAATTGTGAGAAGTTGCCAAATTCTGAGCAATTTTCTATACTCCCTTGGTTTATATAGAGATATGTATTTATTAATAATAATAATAATAATAATAATTAATAATTATTATATTTGTATTTATTTTTAATGGTGGAAAAAGTTAGATAAATTATAAAATATGTAAATATTTCTTAGATATAAAGAGTGAGATTCAACTGACAATGAGAATTTTGATGAGAATGAAAAAAATAATACATCATATATCACAAAACCTATTTTTGATCAAGTAATTAAATATCTCACAATTATCTCAAACATTTACTAATTAATTTAGGTTGTTAATTCTGCTAAAAAAATTTAGAGTAATTATGTTGTTATTTGTCCTTTTTAAAATTTCCCCACGTGCGTATCTCTTGGTTATTATCATTCATCCACTACATACTACTTGTTCACATTTCATATCAAGCATAGTTGTACCGTGGTATATCTGTAAACAAATTTGATCATATTTATGTTTATGATACGAACCCTATTCTTAATTCATCTAATTATTAGTCGTGTTAAGATTGCAAGTTCACATTTATATATTAATTCATCTTTTTACCAATAACTAATATCACAATATTTTTAGCTATTTGTTTCTAAGTCTTCACAACTAGGGGTGGCAATTTGGGTTGGGTCGAGTTAACCCGTTCGGGTTATCGGGTAGGCGGGTCAGAAGTAGTTGACCCAGACCCGACCTAATTTTCTAATCAGGTTGAGTATTTCAACCCAACCCAATCCTGACTCAACCCAGTTGACCTAATTTTTTAACGAGATTAACATATTTTCGGGTCATTTTATGTTAATGGGTCAATTTTGGGTTAAATAGGTTACATGAGTCACTCTCTAATTTTATAATTCGTCATTAATAAAGATAAAAGTGTCTATTAAATTACCAAACAATCATATTATCTAGTATGTTCATCAAAATCTAGTAAAAAAAAAACACTTGATTCATTAAATTAAAATAAAACTTTTGATTTTTTAATCACATTTTTAATTTATTCTTGTCGGTTTCATGTCGGATTTCTGGTCGTGTCGAAAATTGTCAGCCCTAATATAGTTTACGGACAAAAAGAAGTTCAAATGTTTTATTTAAAAGTATAAATATTTTATAATTTTAAATTATTATTTTTTTATTTTCGGGTCATCGGGTTGACCTGATGACCTATCAGGTTACCCGAACCCGACCTGAAAAAAAATCAGGTTATCGGGTTTCGGGTTGGTGGGTCAATGGGTCAAAAAATCATGACCCAACCTGCATATTTTTGAGTCAGTCTCAAGTCGTGTTTCGGGTCGTATCGGAAATTGACAGCCCTATTCACAACTATTATGTGTTGTACGTATTAATTTGATTGTCTTATGTACATTCTAATTAATTAATACAAATATATGATAGCAACCTAATGGTGGAGAACATTGCATCACAAAAGCGAAAGTTACGATTTCAATCACCGTATTCACGTTCCTTTCATGATTTACGTGATTAAATATAGGGTGTCAGCCGTCTAAGGGTTGGTTACCCTTTTCATAATATCTTAAATTATATATAGAAAACACGTATATGATATCATCATTTTAATTAAGTTTCAATTTATCAATTAAGCATTCAAATTTTAGTAGATTATTAAAAATCTATCTAACTTATGAAAAAAGAATTTCTTTTAATCAATTATTCACTTACATATAAAGAAATTTAATTTATTAATTAAAATATTATTTAAATCGATATGTAATGTTCATTTTATTAATTTACTAAAAACCCAATATACATGATAACTTGCACATTTTATTATTTAAAACAAGATTATAAATATGAAATTTCATATTAAAAATCAACATCCCTTTATATACACAGGTTCAAAGTCTAATTATAAATTAGTACAAATTAATATAAGATACACATACCATTAAAATGTCTGGGTTTCACAGGTTAGCTTTCTTATTACGAGTAGTATTAAGTATTATTAATATTAAATAAATTAATTGAGATAAATAAAAAAATATTTAATAATAATATTATCATTTAATATGCTACCGTATATTAATATTAATAATTAATTACTAATCTGTTCAACAAGGTCAAATGTGACTGATTAAACCTCAACTAAATCTTCCGAAAAGTTAGGAATTTAAGTTAAGATCATCATGCTCTCATCGTCATCTTCTTAGGCTACTAATTTTCACAATCTCATTTTAATTAAATAAGCCACTGTATTTCAAAATCCCTATGACAGTCAAAGGTGGCTCTCGCCCCGCTTGCGCCGCATGCCGTTTCCAACGCCGCCGATGTTCCCCCGACTGTCCTCTTGCACCCTATTTTCCGGCCAATCAACCCAAAGTTTTTCAAAACGCCCACCGCCTCTACGGCGTTGGAAACATCATGAAGATACTAAACCAGCTTAAAGACGATGAACAGAAACAAGAAGCAATGAGATCGATTATCTACGAGTCGAATATGCGCCAGGTGTATCGTGTTCATGGATGTTATGGAATAATACATAATTACCATAAGTTACTGGTGGAAGCGACACAAGAGTTACAATACGTTCGTCTTTTGATCGATATGTATAAAAAGAAAGCCAAGCAAGCACAAAGTTCTAGTTATCATGTTGACAACGAGATAAACGATCATGTTATTGGCGAGTCAAGTTATTATTGGACGAATTCGATGATTAATGGCAATGGGAACGATCTAGGGTTTTACTATAATGGATTAACTGATCATAATGCTAATGAGATCCCAGTTCAATCTCAATATGATGAAATTCAGTTATTCAATGGCGAACAAGGTGAAGAAAGTCCAGATTTCACCGATATGGCTTATGATGTGAAGTAATTCGTTGTCCTTTTCATGTGTTGTACGTGTTAGATACTACATTTTGTCGTTCACTTTTTTATGTTGTTTTATTACGATGTTTGCAGATTGGAACCATCGTTAAAAGAGGCAAGATACTATGTTGAACATGGGGAGTCAAAAGTTAATGAGAAGTTGTTAGAGGTTCAAAGAGGTGTTAATCGCATGACAATGGGGTTATAGATCGAACCACATATTTTATTAGTTCATTTACATTGATGTTGGTACACTGAATTGATAACTCATGTGCACGAGATCTCCTCGGCTATATCTAAAGGTTTCATTTGTATCGTTGCTTTGTTATTTAAGAGTCAAACCCCGATTTATTTCAACATTTTGATTATTTGAGAAGTACGAATGTGTTTAATTATGTGTACGATTGATGCTGCGTGTATAGCTTGTATATCATCGATCAACTATGTGGTGATGACTATATAGTTTACATGCATACACACACTAAATATGGATAGATCTTTAATTCGGTTCAATAAGCCTAAATTAAGTTGGCTGGTTTCGTTTAATCAGCTAATTTGAGAATCCTTCATTACAGTTACTTTAAGCATTTTTTGGTAGAGACATGAAAAACTGATCATTTGCAGACATGATAGATCATAGATATGATGCTGGTGTGTATATATACCTCAATGGTTACCTTTATTCAATGGGAATTGATGCACGTTTTCTAATGAATTGGTTTATTAAACCATACAAATATGACCTAGTGGATGATGTTCTCATATTATTATATGAGGTTCACCTCATTATCTACAAGGTTTTTTACCGAAAAATGAATCAATAGCGTTGATTTTTACATTTTCGGGTATCAACTAATTTTTTTCCCAAAAAAAGAACCACTAATTCAAAATTGATCATTTTTGGGTATTATTACCGAATATCAAAAAAAAAATGGACAGCTCACCGGTTTTGCCTACGTGGCAATCCATGTGGATATATTTTTTTCCCGGAAAATGAATCAATAGTTCCATTTTTTACATTTTCGGGTATCAATTAATTTTTTTTCTTTAAAAATGAACCACTAATTTAAAATCGATCATTTTCGGGTATATCTCATTCTCTTCATCTTCTGAATCACTATATGTATTTTAAATAATAAAAAGACATCATTTTTTATATATATGTGTGGTCGGCTAGATATCAGCATGGTATGACGAAACAGAGGTTATCTTCCCAACGTTTCTATTGTTGAAATACAACAAAAGGATTCTTCCTACTCTAACCATCACAAGATAGTCTAGTTATTAGCGTCATGTTATCCTTACAAGGGGTTTTAGGTTCGAACCTCACTAATGATGATAATATGTTGATAATATTATATTGTATGATCATTATGAGGTAATGAACACTTCCTTGGTATCTCGGGTTAATAAGCATATCTACGTCTATCTTTATTATAAGATTCTTTTGATTTTGTCCCATATTTTCCTTTGTAAAGTTTATACATGGATTGCCATGTAGGATAATCGGTTGTTTGGGTATCCGGTACTAATACCTGAAAATGATCAATTTTAAATTAGTAGTTCATTTTTAAAGAAAAAAAAGTAGTTGATACCCGAAAATGCAAAATACAGAACTATTGATGCATTTTTCGGCAAAAAACCCGATCTGAAATGTTGATCGACTACCGTTTCAAACGGTTACTATTACCCGAAAATGATCAATTTTGAATTAGTGGTTCATTTTTCGGGAAAAAATTAATTGATACACGAAAATGCAAAAAACTGAACTTTTGATGCATTTTTCGGCAAAAAACCCTTATCTGCATATCTGGAGGTAGGGGTGTTCATAATTATCCGAAACCGACAAACCGAACCGAATATTGTAAAACCGTAGCGAATTTTAGGTTAACCGAACCGAACTTTTTTGATTTTTCAGTTTCGGTTAACCGAACCGGTATAATTTCGGTTCTTCGGTTTCGGTTCACGATATTGACTCAACCGGTTAACTGAAAAACCGAAAATTTTGTTTTGCTATTTTAAATATGTGTTTATATATAGATATATGATCATATTACTAAATATTTTATAATTTATAATGTGATTTTTATACTTTTGTATTTATGTTAGTACGCATGTTCACTTATTTGCATTTTTAGTAGTTAAATATTTAGTTTCGTGACTAACTTAGTTCAGCGTTTATACATTCATGTGTTTGTACCTAATGGAAAAGCTTTATGTTTATTGTTAAAATGATCAACGTGTTGAATTTATCACAAATATTAATCAAGTGAGTGTGTATTTATGTTTTGATATATATATTTTAAGTGATTGGTAAATACAACCGGTTAATTTGGTTAACCGTATAACCGATCCGAAAAAGCCGGTTAACCGATTACCAGTTAATCGAACTTTTCGGTTTCGGTTTAGATTCTAGAAAATGACAAACCGGGAATATGGGTAAACGGTCTTCGGTTAACTGATCCTCCGGTTAACCGTCCATGAACATCCCTATCTGGAGGTGATCATGAAAAAACTTGAATCGAAACAGTCACGGGAATACACGTTAGATTGTGTACTGGGCCTTTACAGAGTAACCTGTAATGGAAAAAACAGCGAGTACATTTATCCGTTTAATTTTAGTTTCCAAAAGTGCAAAACTAAATTTATTTAGGTTGACATACAATGTTGAGGTTTAAAATTCTAAACCAATCAAGTTAATTAATGGAACTTTTGAAGGGCAAGTACACATGTTTAGTTAGTTACACTCTTGGGCTTATTCTAATTTTGATCGGGTATTCTCAAAGTTACCTAGCAGAATTGAGCAAACCTTGTTGGTCATCCAAGTGGTTAAAGGTGCAAATGAATCGGGTCAAATGGAAAATTTACATAGGTATGATTACATGATTAACTAGTCAAGAAGGTGTGACAAGGTTGACATAAATTTAGGTTTTGATTCATTCAGTGAGTGTTGGATGTATCTTCAAGATCCACTTTGATTTCCTTGAAGTGTTAATTTGTTTTAGACAGTCATATGGGTTGCTCATTGATTGAGATAGTTTGTTTTAGACAGTGTCATATGGGTTGCTCATTGATTGAGATAGTTTGATGACTTGATCACTGAGCAATAGTTTGATGACTAAATCAATGAGCAATAGTTTGATGACAATTAATCATCTACATCCAATTCATTAATCATCCATATCCATATCCATATCCGATATACATCCATATTATCGTCCATATTCATCATAAGTGGATTGGTGAATATCCATTGGATTAAGTGGGTACCCATTGAATCGGGTGACGATTGCCATCACTATGTATGTATCAGTGAACTAAATGATTAACCCAATATTAACTTCTTATTATTAAAACTTAAACCTACATTCACTTTATTCAAATATGTAAAATTTCCATAGTTGTTACAAATTCTCTCATATCCCAATTATTATATATCTATACTCATTATAAAAATCTTGATAAGTCTAGGGGTGTAAATGAGCCTAGCTACTCGCGATCTACTCGATCTTACATCGTTAAAAAGCACTATCAAAGTCGAGCTTGAACAAATTTTGAAGTTGGGTTACTAAACGAACTCGAGATTAATCTTGCATTTCTTATCGAGCCCGAACAAACTTTCAAGTCTAAACGAGCCTTTCATGTATATGCATTAATTTTTTATGTAATAAGAGTACTAGTACATTACCCGCGCAATGATGCGATAGTACGACACTTTATACGTAAAAGGCAGGGTTAATTTATAGTGTTGAGTAATAGAACTTATTTTAAACTTACGTTTGATTGTTAACATGTGATAGTTGTAGTCGTGAGTGTTGAATTATTGATATGATTTATGATGAATTGAGAGTCATATATCGTTGTTGTTGCAAGTTTTTTGATTTATATTGAAATGACAAGTGCATATAGAGAAAAGTTCATTGAAGTACAAGAATTATTGAAAGAATGGGAGTACCAATCAAATTGTGTCATGTGTACAAAGAGAAGGTTCCACATGTACAAAACGCATTTACCCACAAACTTAAATATCTCACAAATGACAAATCGAAAAATTATGAAACTGCACCATTAGATTCAGCATTTTATCCTCTTCGATTTGCCATCCCTCAAGTCATACTTTCGGCGAGTTTTTTTTTCCAATTTTGATGGGTTTCACATTTTACTAACACATATGTTAATATATGGTTGAACATTTAATTTAGATATAGAGTTTAGTGTTTAGGGTTTAGTACGGTTTAGGATTTAGTAGGGTTTATGGTTTAGGGTTTTAGTAGGGTTTATGGTTTAGGGTTTTAGTAGGGTTTAGGGTTTAGTAAGGGTTTAGTAAGATTTAGAGTTTAGAGTTTTGTAAAGCGTTTAGGGTTTAGGGGTTAGGGTTTAGGGTTTGAGGTTTGGGGTTTCGGGGAGACATTAAACCAAGTTTTAAATGAACTAATTTATTTAATTAGTTGACTTCTATTATTACCATATATTTGTGAATAACAACCATTTTTATCAAAGATATTTTTCTTAGACGGGTCAGCTCTTTCGGAAACAAACATCTGGACAAAGTTTTTCATGGAATTCATTCAATTATAATTTGGGATATATGGAAATGGAGAAACAAAGTAGTATTTGTTCCTTAAGATGATATTCAAGCTCCTTGCACGGAGGACGTCTTTCCTTCAATTCAACGTCTTTCTTACTTCCTTCAATTCAACGTCTTTGTAGATTATACATAGAGGGTCTGCTGGACATATAACATGGAGCGATTGGTGCTCGAATTCTCGTGATCTTTTTACTCGAGTTGGTGACTGATTCATTAGGTCTTTTAGTCTCCTAATGAGTCATGTTATTGTATCCTCTATTTTTTGATTTGTAAATTACTATTTTTATGCTCTTACTTGGAGCTATTGGCTTTATATAAAAAGTAGCTAGCTTTTTTTTTGGAAACGGTAAATAATACATTAATAAACACCCCAAACTTAGCAAGTAACTAAGAAGGAGAATTAGGAGAAGAACAAATTACTGAAAAATAGAAAATGGACAACAATTCCAAACCGTCAAAGTACAAGAAAATTTGCTTCTATGTTTTATCCACAAAAACGAAGTGGATATAACTTCCTCCGTAATTGTCATGTAGGACTTAACCAAGTTGTTAAAGACCAAATCATTCATCGCTTTCCAAATGCACCAAAGCAATCCATGAATAGTTACCATTATAGTCTTTCTTTTTTTTGGGCAATTACCCCAATTAGCCCCAAAGTTAAGAAGTTCAACCACCGAATGAAACTGAGGCATCGGAATCCCACACCAATCAAAAATTAAACTCCTTGCATCAATAGCCCGTGGGCATCGTAGAAGAGCATGATCAACATCCTCATCTTCAAGATTGCAAACTTTGCACCTAATCGACCCAACATTGACCCCTCTATCCTTTAGATTTTTTTCCACCGGAATTCTACCCAAACCAACCCTCCAAACAAAGCAATTTACTTTAAGTGGCGCCCATTTTATCCAAGGCATCCCAACAAATCCACCGGTGGTTAATTTAGCATCAATCATAAATCTAGCATTTCTCACCATGTAATCCCCATCAGGCGTTAACTTGCATGACATCCTATCCGAAAGATCATACAGATTCACCGATGATAGGAGATGTAGTAAATCGCAAAATTCAGAAATATATTCAGGACCACACGGATTATGTGCCCAATCCCAATTGAAACCATTAGCAACAATTCTATCACTTGAGCAACCCTTATGTGATTCGATAGAGTATAATGAAGGAAAACTAAATTGGAGAGCAAAATCGCCTAACCAAATGTCTTTCCAGAATGATACACATTGCCAATTACCAACCTTGTTCGTGAAGAAATCACCAAAATTGAAACCAAGTTTGTTGAGATCAGAAGTGATCTTAGTGATATTGCGCCACACACCAGAAACACCACATCCAGACATGGTATGCATCAGCTTGGACTTAAGTTTGTGAATATCAAATATAATCTCCTTCCATATGTTATTTTTACCATCCCTGAGTTTCCACCACCATTTGATCAAAAGGTGCAAGATTTTGAGCTTTTAATGATCCCACGCCAAGCCCACCATTCTCTTTTGAGGCCAAGACCGTTGACCAAGCAACCCAACTTATTTTTTTCTCATCATCATTCCCACCCCATAGAAAACGCCTCCTAATTTGTTCAAGCCTGTCTATGACACATTTAGGCGCATTAAACAATGAAAAATAATAGAGCGGCAAACTACTAAGAACCGAGTTAATCAAAATCAGTCTACCACCGAAAGAAAGATTTTTTGTTTTCCACTCGGATAACTTGCAATTATAACGATCAATTACCGAAGCCCAATACTTTTTGAGATGCATGTTAGCCCCAACCGGCACGCCTAAATACTTAAATGGAAACGTACCAGGAACACATCCAAGTGAAGTGGCCCAATTAGCAACATGAGAAGAGTCCACCCCAACCCCAAAGACTTGAGATTTATGGAAATTAACTTGTAACCAAGAGGATGCATGAAAACACTTTAAGATTCTCGCAAGATTTTTCATGTTGCCATTAACAACTTCTCTCACAAAGATCGCATCATCCGTGTAAAAAAATGTGATAAAGACGGTCCATTCCTTCCAATTTTCTTTCCAACATATATCCCTTTTCACAAGCCGTTTTCATCGCAACATTTAAACCTTCCATAGCAATAATAAATAAGAAGGGGGAAATTGGATCACCTTGCCTAACTCCTTTTGAAATTTTAAATTCCTTTGCTGGGGAACCATTGATCAATACCGAAGCGAAAGTAGATGAAAGATATCCCAAGATCCAATTCCTCAATTTCACACCAAAGTTCAGTTGTGACATCACCGAATCCAAGTAAATCCAATCAATGGAATCAAATGCTTTTTCAAAATCCACTTTAAACATAAATAATTTTTCTTTTGCTTTTTTCGCTCATGAACATAATTCATTGATAACTAAGGGGCCCTCCAAAATATTTTGACCATTTATATAAGCCGATTGTACATTACCAACAACTAAATCAACAACACTTTTTAAACGGAAGGAAAGAGATTTTGCAATAATCTTGTACATGCACCCGATTAAAGAAATGGGACGATAATCCGCAAGATTAAGTGGAACTTTAATTTTGGGGAGTAAAGAAATAAAAGAAGTATTGCAACCTTTGGCGATTTCTTCAGTGACTTCAAAATGCCTAACAAAATGCATAATGTCAACTAAGAGAATATCATAATGGGCATTTATAAATTTAAAAGACAAGCCATCCGGCCCGGGAGCTTTGTCACACCCCGCCAAACGGTAATCTACGATTAGTGTGGGTAATTGCGGAAGCTTATGATGTGGCAGGGCGCGAGCAGAAATCAAACAATACACAATCACAGAGCATATGGTTATTGCAGAACGGGATATATTAAGATGTCAATAGTTAATAAGTTTTACAAAAGGTTACAACTTAAAAGGTTGTAACAGTAGTAGTAGAGTTTGAAATAGTATGTTATATAGATACTTAACACAAAAGTGGATTTCATAAATATGACCCTAATGACTTGTGGTTATATAGAGGAAATCCTATGTGTCCCAAAATAAGTGGCATCCTATGGCTTCGAGGGTGGTCCGTCATGAATGCATGCAGATCTTACTTACGCTGCTAATTTCCTGAAAAACATAGAGAAAACGTCAACAAAATTGTTGAGTGAATTCACAGGTTTGTGTGTAGTGTAGTTGTTTATACATCGTCAAATAGTTGTAGTGTAGGAAACACAAGTTTATTAATTAAGAGAAAAATTTCCTAAATTAATAGTTTGTAGGAAACACATGTTATTTAATTAAAAATAACATTTCCCAAAATAATAGTAGTTGTCTGTTGTATAGGAAACACAAGTTATTTCAAGTATGAATAACATTTACAAAATAGTAGTTGTAGGAAACACATGTTAATTCAGTTAAGGATTAACATTTCCTAAATAAGTAATAGTATGAAACACAGGCCAATCCAATTAAGGATCAACATTTCCAAAGTAGTTGTTCATAGGAAAACACTTCCTAAATAATAGTTTTGTGGGAAGACTTAGACTATGATCCCTCGAAAAGTGAGCTAAACCCGACGAGTTAAAGTAACGCGACCTAACCCTATAACCAAACCACGACCAGCAGTAGTTGTTTGCCAAGTAGGACCTGTAATTATACGCTCCAAAACTGTAGGAGGGTCGTCACGGTGATAGTACTATCCGTATACTCAGTGGCTAGAGTCAACTAGCTAATGGTTATAGTCTGTAGCCATAAAGACTTTTATGCACTACATCGTAAGCCTAGGTCCGTATTATGATTCGTTGTCTAATTTCCGAAAACATTATGAAAATGGTATTTCAATAATCAGACAGTTGTATAAAAGCAGTAAGGAATTTATGTAAATTTGTTGCATGTGTTAGCATGCAATTTCTATGTTTATCACCCCTGATTTCAAAAGCATAAAACATTTAAAGAAGGGGCTGTGAACTCACCTCGTGAGCTAAAATGTATGAGAGCTAGCATGTAGTTTGTCCAAGTGTGTCCCTTAACGCCCTAAACATAAGAGACGGTTTGTATAAGTAGTCGGCTCATTGCCAAACCATGTTCGTTGTTCACTCGATTCGAAAAACCATTTGTGTTAAAAGTACGTACTGTTTGTTGGTGATGTTTTCGTAACAATAATTCAATATGATATTATTATTATGCTTGTATCGTTGTATACTTGTAAAACTATATATGTATATATGTACGTTGCGTGTACTAGTGGTATTGTATATAGTTTAATTATCGTTGCGCAAATTCGGTACTTGGTTAAATAACACAAGTTACTAACAGATGGTTCGTTTCGTAAGATCTCAAATCGCAGGGCAAGGTCGACTCACAAGTCAAAGTTCAACTCGCAGGAAAGGGTTCAACTTGCAAGACAGTTTGACTCGCAGGTCGACGGTCAGCTCACAACTTGGTGTGCGAACTGAGATTGAGCTCAGTTCCCAGAATCGGCGGATAGTGTTTTCGCTTTTGGTGACTTGGTCAAACGGGCTTGGTTTGACCCGAAACTTTTACACGAGTCTTAAATATGTTTTATAACTTCTAAAAAGTTAGTTTTATGTTTCGTGATTAACCCGAAAGTGTCGAAATATAAGTGATACAAAATATGTCCTCAAAGTATGTATCACACGTTTTACGCCTTTTTCCAAGCTGAGTTTTAACTAAGTTTTCATCCGAAATAGAACTTGATAAAAATAAACCTTATTTTACTATGTCTTAGGTTTCCAAAACATATTTTTGTATACATTTTAGCTAAGTAAAACCCGTTCAATAAATTTACAAACAAGTATATATCCAGCAGCTCATTTTTCCGGTTCATACGTTCGAAGATTTGGTTATATCTCAGGTTTTTCATAACTTCAGAAAATTGTGAGTACAACTTTTAAAGGTAACAAAATTTCCAATGTTTTCCAATTGGTTTCAAGTCGTTTGGGTTCGTACATCTCGAGATATGCATTTCCTAAGTTTGACTAAAGTTTCTGGTCAGAATATTTAGTCTGAACATGTACTTTTATTTCATTTTATAAAAATAGCAAATGACCACCATAATTCGTGTGTCTTACATATTTGAAAACTAGACATCTAACTTCGTATTAGACCTAACAAACACAAGATTTCTTTGAGTTATTGGATAGATATCGTCAATCTAAAGTCGGTTTAAGTTTGTCCGGTGGGTAATAGCTTTGTCCAATGGTTAACCGCAACTAGTGAACATTTTTGGTCGAGTTTTTGGGTGATAATCGAAGTGAGATGAACAACAAATATGTTTATATACTTAAAGCAAGGAAATCTAAATAAAAAGTGAAGGGTTTTACCCAAGGAAACGTGATCTAGAGCTGAAATACGAGTGGTGTGCAGATTCTGTCCTACGCTTGCTTCTCCTTGCAAAAGTCGATGGTGGAAGTGGCTAGATGACCATGGGTGAGGTTGGTGATGCTAGGAGAACGTGGGTGGTTGTTATGAAGGTGGTGGTTCGGCTGGAACCAGCAAAGAGGGAAGGGATAAGGTGGTTAAGTTGTGGCTTGTGTTTGTGAGAGATGAAAGGGGTTAGGGGAAATCACAATATATATACTTAGGGTTTTTGGTGGGCTTGTTTTGGGTTGGGCCGACCTGGGCTGGGCCTGGGCCGTGTCTGGCCTGTTCCATGAGGTCTCGGGCCCGTGTGTTTCGTTTCTCAAATTCGTGCTAAGCCCGGTTGTCGGTTACTCGTAATTCGTACATTATAACGCGATAGTTTTGTTTAATTCGTAAACGGTACATATAAGCTAAAATATTTTAAAGTATTATTTTAAATACTTTGTTTTGAGTTTCAAAAATATAATTTTTTTGACTTGTTCGATTGTCGGGCTTGTTTTACGCATTTTCGACGCGTACGTTGCGTTTTAAGCTAAACGCATAATTATTTTCTTTCTATCGTTATGCTTTTTCGTTTAGCATAATATTCTCAAGTAAATTGAAACACCCCTAAATTTAGAACTATTTTTTTTTACACTCTTAATATTGTCCCATGACTACCCCATTTGTATAATTTAACTTTAATAACTTTTCCTAGTTGAAACAAGCTTTTTAAGACCAAAAATTTCATTTTTTTACTGACAAACGCGATCCGGGAAAGTGGGTGGGATCGTGTTCCTTAGTTAGATACCTTCTGTTACCATTTTTGCCTTGCGAACGCGATCCGGAAATGGTGTCAGGATCGCGTTCCTTAGTGCAGTTTCAGAAGTAAGCAAAAGTCAACTTTTTTAACCAACTTCAAACACGCATAACTTTTTACTCGTTATGAGTTAGGACCTGAAATTTTGCACACACCTTCCTTATAACCATATAAACATTTCCTCATTTTCACTTTTTCAATTTTTGCATTTTATCAATATTTGACCCATAAACAAGTTTTCGCCTAATTAAGACCAAAAATCTCAACATACCAATACTCAAACCATTCACATTCAAGATTTAAGCTTTTGACCACTTATTCAATATAATTTTAGGACTTGTGGGTATAGAAACATTTGACTTTAGTCCACCATATCCCGTTTTGACTCATTACCCCTTTGGTCACCCATTTAGACACCAAAGTGACCCGATTGGGTCTTTGACCACATTGACCCACTTTCTTGATCAAACCTCATTCAATTAACTTATTTAGGTCAAACTAGCTTATTTACACCAACCTTTGACCATAGCTTCCATATATAACTCTTTTAACCCATAATTTTCATAAAACATAACTTATATTACTTTCATTACACATGAACACTAATATACATACTTTCAACATACAATCTCACTTAAAACTTCAACTTTAACTTTAACAAAACATGACCCATCATCACAAGTGAGATTTGACCTTTTCCAAAAGAAATATAAACCATGTACCATTGACTTTATAAAAAGGGGGTGTTATTGTATCTAGAGCATGATCAAAAGGAATTAAACTCATTACCAACCAAGCAATGAGCTCCACCACTAGCTTTCCATGGGCCTCTTTCCTGTTTCGTCCTTTACTTTACTCGAAGAACCTACAACATGTTAAACATAACAAGTAAGCATAAAAGCTTAGTAATTAATGGAATCTAACAATAAAAATTTGCCACAAGTTAAGGATCCTCAACAATCTAACATGCCAATTCACAAAAATTGACGTCAATAAACACAATTACAGATTTATCGAGCATTGGACGACATACCCGATTCATGAGATCCATAAAGGCCGTTGGTGCATTAGTCAAACCAAAAGGCATCACCATAAACTCATAATGATCGTATCTGGTTCTAAAAGCTATTTTAGGTACATCTTCTTCTCGAACCTTGAGTTGGTGATAATCAGAACATAAATCAATCTTAGAAAAATAGCTGGCACCCTGTAACAGGTCAAACAAATCATCAATCCTAGGTAAGGGATACCTATTTTTGATAGTAACTTTATTCAATTCCCGATAATCTATACACATACGCATGGTACCATCCTTTTTCTTAACAAACAACACTGGAGCGCCCCATGGAGAACTACTTCGGCGAATAAACCCCTTATCTAATAACTCTTGCAACTGTGTCATTAATTCTTGCATTTCTGACGGGGCTAATCTATACGGTGCCTCAGCAACAGGAGTAGCTCCAGGTACAATATCTATACGGAATTCGACTTGCCTATCGGGTGGAATACCCGGTAGCTCATCGGGGAATACATCTGGGAACTCCTTTACGACAGGAATCTCCTCGATTTTAGGAATGTTTTTATGAAGATCTACCACATGGGCCAAAAAGGCTTGACAACCACACGACAGATGATGCTTAGCACGAGCGAATGTACAAATAGATAAGGAAGGCTTTTTCTTTTCCCCATATATGTCAATCACTCCCCCACTTGGAGAATTGACACGAATAATCTTTTTCTCATATTGAATAACGGCATTGTGCTTACCTAGAAATCCTTACCCAGTACGACATCAAACTCACCCATTTGCATTGGAATGAGGTTTATAAGGAAGAGTTCATTATTGATTTGGAGTTGACACCCATGAAACACACTAGCCACATAAACTACTCTATCATCTGCAACCTCAACATCTAGTGGCGTGTCTAACTCACTAAGGGGAATGGAAAACTTTTGACTAAACTTTTCTGAAACAAATGATCATGAGGCTCCCGAATCAAACAACACATGTGAAGGCATTAAATTTACAAGATAGGTACCTGTCAAAACATCGGGGGCCCACTGAGCTTCCTCAGCAGTGATCTGGAAGGAACGGCCTTTTGGTCTCGAAACTTCTATAGTTTTCTTTTATGAAATTTTCTTTGAAACTGGAGGAGTAGGCCGATTCCCAAGCTTAGGGCACTCAGACTTTATATGCCCCAGCTCATTACAATTATAACATACACGGATTGGATTTGGACAATCACGGCCAAAGTGGCCTTCTTGTCCACACTGGTAACATGCATTAGTGCCAAACTTGCACTCTCCAAAATATTTTCGATGACACTTCTTACAATTTGGGAGAAATGATTTCTCTTCTTTCTCAACACTAACACTGGGTTTGAACATCTTGGAAGGAATAAAAACTTGTTCACTCTTCCTCTTTGGAGGCACAACAACAACAGGCTCATCTTTCTTTAACTCGAGTTCTTGAAAACGAGCCTCATCTATCAATTCTTCAAGAGTCTGACATCTCTTCGAGTGTACATACTTTCTGATTTCCTTCTTCAATACTTAATGAAAATGATTCATGAGCATCTTCGGATTTTCCATATATTCTGGACAAAAACGGGCTCGATCCAGAAAATTACCCACTAACCCATTTACTAATTCAGTCGATTGTTCCATAGAAAGAAACTCCCGGCGAATTCTATTCAAATCTGCTTCTTGAGAATATGTGTTCTCAAACATCACCTTAAACTCCTCCAAAGTCATCTTATTAATTGCTTCATTACCTCTAGTCCTACATTGTAAATTCCACCAAAATTTTGCATGATTCTTCAACAAATTAGCTGCATATCTGACTTTACATTTATCAGGACAATCAACAGTGGCGAATTCCCCTTCTACTTAAGAAATCCAACGGTAACATTTAATCGGATCCATGTCCCCTTCAAAATCTGGTGGATTACAAGCTGAGAAATCTCTATAATAAATCTTCTTTTGCTCCTCATGAACAGGAGCTTGAGGAGGTACTGCTGGTCTAGGAACAACAATTTCTTCTTGCCTCCTCTGCAAATTCTTCACTTACAACCCTTCTAACCGTATCTGTTAATGTTGTAACCAAAAATGGAAGAGAGGCTTCCTGAGCTTGACTAATTTCTCTAGAAACCAGAGTTTTGATCTCTTCCATTGTAATCTCTTCATTATGCACACGAGACCTTGGTCTTTCACCACTGCCTCCTGCCTCAGTATCTGGGGCTCTAAAATGAGGATTAGGTCCGAGAGTCAAATCAATTTCGCTTTCATTCATCTTAACTAAAAATAGACATAGTGAAATTAATATAACTTACTTAACAGTCACAAGTCTTTTTTATACTTACTTCTAATACATAACAGTTAATGACTGCTAACAACTCATCCTCGAGTGTCCCGTGGTTTCCATGGATACATATAATGTCACATGGTAATTATTGCGTTGGTCAGACGCACTAATTATCACATTAGATCATAATATATATCAAAGGTCTGCACGTCACATCTCGATTCAGAAATCGTTAACAATATATTAATGCATACGCATAACAATTTAATCATGCTCAACACAATAAATAAATGGTCTAAAATCAAGTACCCACTAATGGTGGATACCCGAATCCGTTAAACCGTGCTCTGATACCAACTTGAAACACCCCGAAATTTAGAACCATTTTTTTTCACTCTTAATATTGTCCCATGACTACCCCATTTGTATAATTTAACTTTAATAACTTTTCCTAGTTGAAACAAGCTTTTTAAGACCCAAAATTTCATTTTTTACTGACAAACGCGATCCGGGAAAGTGGGTGGGATCGCGTTCCTTAGTTAAAAACCTTCTGTTACCATTTTTGCCTTGTGAACGCGATCTCGAAATGGTGTCAGGATCGCGTTCCTTAGTGCAATTTCAGAAGTCAGCAAAAGTCAACTTTTTTAACCAACTTCAAACACGCATAACTTTTTACTCGTTATGAGTTAGGACCTGAAATTTTGCACACACCTTCCTTATAACCATATAAACATTTCCTCATTTTCACTTTTTCAATTTTTGCATTTTATCAAGATTTGACCCGTAGACAAGTTTTCGGCTAATTAAGACCAAAAATCTCAACATACCAATACTCAAACCATTCACATTCAAGCTTTAAGCTTTTGACCACTTTTTCAACATAACTACTGGACTTGTGGGTATAGAAACATTTGACTTTAGTCCACCATATCCCGTTTTGACTCGTTACCCCTTTGGTCACCCATTTAGACACCAAAGTGACCCGATTGGGTCTTTGACCACATTGACCCACTTTCTTGATCAAATCTCATTCAATTAACTTATTTAGGTCAAACTAGCTTATTTACTCCAACCATTGACCATAGCTTCCATAACTAACTCTTTTAACCCATAATTTTCGTAAAACAGAACTTATATTACTTTCATTACACATGAACACTAATATACATACTTTCAATTCTTTCAACATACAATCTCACTTAAAACTTCAACTTTAACTTTAATAAAACATGACCCATCATCACAAGTGAGATTTGACCGTTTCCAAAAGAAACATAAACCATGTACCATTGACTTTATAAAAAGGGGGTGTTATTGTATCTAGAGCATGATCAAAAGGAATTAAACTCATTACCAACCAAGCAATGAGCTCCACCACTAGCTTTCCATGGGCCTCTTTCCCGTTTCATCCTTTACTTTACTCGAAGAACCTACAACATGTTAAACATAACAAGTAAGCATAAAAGCTTAGTAAGTAATGGAATCTAACAATAAAAAATCTGCCACAAGTTAAGGATCCTCAACAATCTAACATGCCAATTCATAAAAATTGTCATCAAACCAAGCTAATGACATAGTCATTACTTGGATACCGCTAAGCCAATGATAAATCATTCCTTGGCTCCACATATCCATATACTTACCTTGAAATTAGCTCAATCAAACACTTGAATTCTTGCACACTTGACCACCTATTCACATAATCACATAAACACATATCACATACACATTTAATTGACTTATTCTTACTTCTTGCATATACTTAGGTGTTAAATCACATAACACCCATAATTCTAACATAAGTTCTATACATCTAACCTCATGATCATATATAATTAGGTGATTGACATCAATTACCCAATTAACCTATGATGATGACTTTCTTTTATAACTAACATAATATAATCATTCTTTTAAGCTAAACTACATGTATAGAACTTAATTATAACAAATTACCCACTTATACATAAATATCAATAACTTAGGGTTTTTATTTCTAAACCCTAACTTCAATTTAAACAAACTAGAGAATCGTACATACCTTAATATTGATGATTTAGGGATTAGAGACTCAATTCCAATGAAACCCTAGCTTAATTTAACTTGTTTCTTCCTCCTTGGCTCACTCTCTCGTCGCGTCTCTCTCTCACTCTATTTTCTGTACTTGATTTTAACTGCAGTGTTGGAATATAGTGGAAGATAACAAAAGCAGTGTTTTATATAAACACTTTTCACATCAATCCCCTCATCTTTACAAGTTGACAGTTTCTACCCTCTAACTCTATTTTCCTTACATAGTAAGTTTCACTAACTAATTCTAACACATAACAAATTATTTTACATAACATATTATTATATACATATAATTTAAATACTAAACGTATATAATATAATTTAAACTTACAAAATTTTGGGGCGTTACATAAATAACTACTATTACATAGCTTTAAATTATTTATAGGTTTTTTTGTCACCAACGTACGTATCTTTTTGTCGGACTCGTTTCGATTGTTTTGCGCGCAATTATAAACAACTACGAGACTTGTAACACCTCACTTATTAAAACAGTGGATCTTGCTAGACTTATCTCTTTAAAATAAATTTAAATTCACTAAGTTGGGAATTAGCATAAGCAATGCATGTAATTAGGTAAAAGTTTATACCTAATTTGGAGGAGTGTCACATTCTCCCACCGTTAGCGAAATCTCATCCCGAGATTTAAGTCGAGCCGTGAGTCTCGGTCACGCTCTCGAATAGGTGAGGGTATTTCTTTCTCATTTCATCCTCGCGTTCCCAGGTAAACTCTGGGTCATGTTTCGAGTCCCAACGAACTTTAACTAGTTTGATTCGTTTATGTCAAAGTTTCTGCATCTTCGAGTCCATAACTTCGATAGGTTCGTCCACAAAGTTTAGTTTTGAGTCAATGAAGACTTCGTCAGGAGGAATGATGAGTGTTTCTCCGGAAAGACACTTTTTGAGATTACTAACGTGAAAAGTGTCGTGTATGCTCCTAAGCTCTTGCGGTAGTTTGAGCTTCTAAGCGACAGGACCAATCATCGCAAGGATTTCAAAAGGTCCAATGTAATGTGGGTAAAGCTTTCCTTGCTTACCAAATCGCGCTATCCCCTTCCAGGGCGATGCTTTGAGTAGGACATTGTCTACCACTTGAAACTCAAGAGGTTTACGGTGGTTATCAGCGTAACTCTTTTGTCTATCACGTGCCATTTTCAGTCGGTTCAGTACTTGAGTTTTCTTATCGGTGGTTTCCTGGACAATCTCAGGTCCAGACAGTTGTTTGTCACCCAACTCTGCCCAACAAAGGGGTGATCGGCACTTGCATCCATACAATGCCTCAAACGGTGCCATTTGTATACTAGTGTGATAATTATTGTTGTAAGAGAATTCGGCTAGAGGTAGGTGAGTATCCCAACTACCCCCAAAGTCTATCACACACGCTCCCAATAAGTCCTCAAGCGTTTGTATCGTTCGCTCGCTTAAGCCGTCAGTTTGAGGGTGGTAGGTAGTACTCATATCGAGTCGAGTACCCAATGCCTGTTGGAGTGTTTGCCAAAAGCGAGACGTGAATCGAGCGTCTCTATCAGAGATAATAGATAGTGGCACACTATGTTGGGAAACGATCTCTTTCAGATAGATTATAGTCAGTTTCTGCATTTTGTCTATTTCCTTAATGGCAAGGAAGTGGGCTGATTTCGTCTAGAAACCAGAGCTTTGATCCCTTCCATTGTAATCTCTTCATTATGCACAGGAGACCTTGGTCTTTCACCACTGCCTCCTGCCTCGGTATCTGGGGCTCTAAAATGAGGATTAGGTCCGAGAGTCAAATCAATTTCTCTTTCATTCATCTTAACTGAAAATAGACATAGTGAAATTAATATAACTTACTTAACAGTCACAAGTCTTTTTTATACTTACTTCTAATACATAATAGTTAATGACTGCTAACAACTCATCCTCGAGTGTCCCGTGGTTTCCATGGATACATATAATGTCACATGGTAATTATTGCGTTGGCCAGGCGCACTAATTATCACATTAGATCATAATATATCCAAGGTCTGCACGTCACATCTCGATTCAGAAATCGTTAACAATATCTTAATGCATACACATAACAATTTAATCATGCTCAATACAATAAATAAATGGTCTAAGATCAAGTACCCATTAATGGTGGATACCAGAATCCCTTAAACCGTGCTCTGATACCAACTTGAAACACCCCGAAATTTAGAACCATTTTTTTTTCCACTCTTAATATTGTCCCATGACTACCTCATTTGTATAATTTAACTTTAATAACTTTTCCTAGTTGAAACAAGCTTTTTAAGACCCAAAATTTCATTTTTTACTGACAAACGCGATCCGGGAAAGTGGGTGGGATCGCGTTCCTTAGTTAAAAACCTTCTGTTACCATTTTTGCCTTGTGAACGCGATCTCGAAATGGTGTCAGGATCGCGTTCCTTAGTGCAATTTCAGAAGTCAGCAAAAGTCAACTTTTTTAACCAACTTCAAGCACGCATAACTTTTTACTTGTTATGAGTTAGGACTTGAAATTTTGCACACATCTTCATTATAACCATATAAACATTTCCTCATTTTCACTTTTTCAATTTTTGCATTTTATCAAGATTTGACCCATAGACAAGTTTTCGGCTAATTAAGACCAAAAATCTCAACATACCAATACTCAAATCATTCACATTCAAGCTTTAAACTTTTGACCACTTATTCAACATAACATTTAGGACTTGTGGGTATAGAAATATTTGACTTTAGTCCACCATATCCCGTTTTGACTCGTTACCCCTTTGGTCACCCATTTAGACACCAAAGTGACCCGACTGGGTCTTTGACCACATTGACCCACTTTCTTGATCAAATCTCATTCAATTAACTTATTTAAGTCAAACTAGCTTATTTACACCAACCATTGACCATAGCTTCCATAACTAACTCTTTTAACCCATAATTTTCATAAAACAGAACTTATATTACTTTCATTACACATGAACACTAATATACATACTTTCAATTCTTTCAACATACAATCTCACTTAAAACTTCAACTTTAACTTTAATAAAACATGACCCATCATCACAAGTGAGATTTGACCGTTTCCAAAAGAAACATAAACCATGTACCATTGACTTTATAAAAAGGGGGTGTTATTGTATCTAGAGCATGATCAAAAGGAATTAAACTCATTACCAACCAAGCAATGAGCTCCACCACTAGCTTTCCATGGGCCTCTTTCCCGTTTCATCCTTTACTTTACTCGAAGAACCTACAACATGTTAAACATAACAAGTAAGCATAAAAGCTTAGTAAGTAATGGAATCTAACAATAAAAAATCTGCCACAAGTTAAGGATCCTCAACAATCTAACATGCCAATTCATAAAAATTGTCATCAAACCAAGCTAATGACATAGTCATTACTTGGATACCGCTAAGCCAATGATAAATCATTCCTTGGCTCCACATATCCATATACTTACCTTGAAATTAGCTCAATCAAACACTTGAATTCTTGCACACTTGACCACCTATTCACATAATCACATAAACACATATCACTTACACATTTAATTGACTTATTCTTACTTCTTGCATATACTTAGGTGTTAAATCACATAACACCCATAATTCTAACATAAGTTCTATACATCTAACCTCATGATCATATATAATTAGGTGATTGACATCAATTACCCAATTAACCTATGATGATGACTTTCTTTTATAACTAACATAATATAATCATTCTTTTAAGCTAAACTACATGTATAGAACTTAATTATAACAAATTACCCACTTATACATAAATATCAATAACTTAGGGTTTTTATTTCTAAACCCTAACTTCAATTTAAACAAACTAGAGAATCATACATACCTTAATATTGATGAATTAGAGATTAGAGACTCAATTCCAATGAAACCCTAGCTTAATTTAACTTGTTTCTTCCTCCTTGGCTCTCTCTCTCTCGTCGCCTCTCTCTCTCACTCTATTTTCTGTACGTGATTTTAACTGCAGTGTGGGAATACAGTGGAAGATAACAGAAGCAGTGTTTTATATAAACACTTTTCACATCAATCCCCTCATCTTTACAAGTTGACAGTTTCTACCCTCTAACTCTATTTTCTTTACATAGTAAATTTCACTAACTAATTCTAACACATAACAAATTATTTTACATAACATATTATTATATACATATAATTTAAATACTAAACGTATATAATACAATTTAAGCATACAAAATTTTGGGGTGTTACATCTGTCCCCCACTTATTCAGGATTGGGTCCTCACAATCCATTCCTGGTACAAAGCCGGATAATACTTGACAATTTCATGTTCCGGTTCCCAAGTGAACTCCGACCCTTTCCTATGTTTCCACTGAATCTTGAACAACTTAATATCTTTATTCCTCAGCCTCTTTATCTTTTCTTCTAGAATCATTACTAGTTGCTCAACATAGTTCAATTGGTCATTAATCTCTATCTTTTCTAAAGGTACATAAGACGCCTCATCCACCAAACACTTTCTTAGATATGACACGTGGAAAGTGCTGTGGATTCCTGCTAACTCTTCTGGTAGTTCAAGTCTATAAGCTACTTTTCCTATCCTTTCCAGAATTTTGAAAGGACCAATGAACCGAGGACTTAACTTTCCTCGCTTTCTGAAATGAATGATGCCTTTCCACGGAGACACTTTTAACATAACTTTGTCTCCAACCTGAAATTCTATTAGGCGTCTTCTAACATCGGCATAAGACTTTTGTCTGTCCTGTGCCATTTTCAAACGTTCTCTAACTTGATCAATCTTTTCAGCTGTCTTTTGTACAATATCAATACTGCCTAGTTCTCTCTTTCCAATCTCACCCCAACAAATTGGAGTTCTACACTTTCTTCCATAAAGCATTTCGTAAGGTGGCATACCTATACTTGCATGGCAGCTATTATTATACAAAAATTCTGCCAACGGTAAGTGTGTATCCCAGCTACCACCAAAATCAATAGCACAAGCTCTTAACATGTCTTCCAATGTTTGAATTGTTCTTTCACTCTGACCATCTATTTGCGAATGATAAGTTGTGCTCAGATTTATACGAGTACCCAAATCTTCTTGAAACTTGTTCCATAACCTGGAAGTAAATCTGCTATCCCGGTCTGAAACAATAGAAAGAGGTATTCCATGACGTGTCACCACTTCCTGAACATATAGATCTGCAAGTGCCTCTCAAGAATATGTCTCTTTAATCGGAAGAAATATAGCACTTTTTGTTAAGCGATCTATAATCACCCAAATTGTATCATGCTGACGTCGGGTCTTTGGCAATTTTGTGATTAGATCCATAGTAATGTGCTCCCATTTCCAGACAGGAATCTCTAGAGGTTGCATCATTCCCATTGGCTTCTGGTGTTCAGTCTTTACATGTAAACAATTTAGATATTGTTCTACATATTTAGCAATCTCTCTTTTCATACCTGGCCACTAATAATCTGCTTTTAAATCATGATATATCTTAGTGGCACCAGGATGAATAGAATATCTGGATCTATGTGCCACCACAACCGGCCACCACATGAGGGGATGGCCTCCCTCACTTGCTTACTTCTTTGACTCACAAACCCACCCCAATTCCCCATTTCCACTCAACCAACTTCACACTCTTTCTCCATCATCTCTCTATCTATCTTTCTCTCTAAAAACCCTCCAAAAACACAGCCCTTTATCATACAAGAACACCATCAATTAATCATCTTCATCCAAGGTTGCTTCAAGACAAAACAATCACCACGACGAGAGCTACATCTCTACCTTTTCGGATTTCTCTCGCGTTAATTTGTAAGAATCCCGACACTTTCGAAAACTTTTGCATTCGATTTTTCTTACTTGATTGTTGTTCAGCTAGCTTTGTAATGTCCAAATATATGTATAAAACTTGATTTTGAAACCTTTGTCGGAAAATGTCGGTTTTGGTCATTTTGGTAAAACTGACACCTCGAGTACTTCCGACACCAACTGATAATTTTTACAAACATTATAAACTATTCTAAGTATTGTGTAAAAGTTTCGGGTCAAACCGAGGTCGTTTGACCACAAACCCGAGCCTTGGAATCCGATCAGACCCTTTGTGTCGCACCAGGCCTGGAGCCTTTGCGACACAAATCCCTATGTCGCAAAACCAATACCTATGTCACATATAGCGACACAAGCCACTATGTCGTATTGAATTGCGAATGTCGCAGTAGTGACACAACACCTTATGTCGCATTAAATTGCGAATGTCGCACATAGCGACACAAAGACCTATGTTGCAGTCATGACCTGCGACACAACAGCCTATGTCGTACTAGACCTACAATGTTGCATATAGCGACACAAAGCCTTATGTCGCATCCAGTGTCGCACAAATCAGAACCTTGAAAACACAGATTTTTACTAAGTGTCACGACTTGAAATTTTATCACTTGCGTTACCCAAATTCAGATTTTAAGTGCTTTTTTCACTAAAGCAGTATAATAGAAATAAAAATTTTATCACCTCGACCCCAGCCAGGGGCTTTGCCCCTTGGACCCCGCCAGGGGTTGCCACCCCTGGAACGCCGCTAATCAGGGGCGCTGCCCCCGAACCCCCGTCATTAAAGTTTGGAAATACTTTATACAAAGCGTGTCAGACATTTACAACCTTTGAACCACATACGATGTACTCGTACATGATACACATAAACTTCAAAACTTATATACAATACAACACACGAAACATAATAATAATAATGATATAAGATTATTATTACAAACCGTCACCAACGGGCCATACATATTTTCGAAACACAAACAAACAATCAAACGAACCAATGTATTTGGACATAACTAGTTGGATGAACAACTAGCATAGGTGATCTTTTGAGATACCTACTCACGTATTAACCAACGTGCATCTTGGACGCCCTCGGGTTACAGTCTTCGAACATCATTGCTTGGTTTAGCAACGCACGTTTATTGAGATAAACGCATCAGACTCAGGTGAGTCTCATAGCCCCGCATTTTACTGTTTTTACTCACGGGGTGGGAATACATGCTCAGATTTGTTTTACATGTGAAAACAAGTACAAAACACGATATATTGACTGCATGAGTTTGTTTTCACAAATCAGAAAGTCCTCCACCACATAGTTTGTTAGTATGAATTTAGCGTGAATGTTAGTGTATGGTACCATGTGGGATTGACAATCCCTGTCCGGGGTAGTCGCGCTACTTTGACTGTGATGTCAAACGGATACATTATCATTTGTTCACACGAGTGTAGATTAGGCACTCGCTCGGAGGCACCTCGCTCAGGTCCTTAAAGGTGGATCCTGACCCCTCAGTTAAGCTCAAACTATGGATTCATGGCAGTAATATACACATTCATTTGATTAATTTCAAACATATCATTAAATCTTGTGGTTCATACATTGTGGTTTTATCATTTACACCTGTGAGTTCACCAGCTTTTAGCTGACCTTTTAGCATGTATTCTTAGGTACTCAGCAGTAGCTTGGACTGCCCATCAGGATACTTTTAGCTCAAGTCATCATGCAAACTTCAGAGATTTTCTTGCATTATTATATTTTGTAAAAGTAATTATGTATTGAAATCTCCCATTTTCAGAACACGAGCTATGGTAATATCTTCAAACGTTGTAAACAATTATCTAATCAATGTATTTTATTAAACGACGCATATAGAGTCGTTCACTTTACCTTATGTGCTTGTGATTATTGATTAGTCGTGCCCTGACCTGATTCGCTTCCGCAACCCGAATTTGGGGGTGCGACATCAGACATTTGCTAACATAAGTTGCAATGTCTCGTTTCATAGCAGGCCACCAATAGAAACCCTTCAGATCTTGGTACATCTTATCCGCACCAGGATGTATCGAGTAATTGGACTTATGAGCTTCGTCCAATATCAAACTGTGCAATTCATCCGTACATGGAACCCAAACTCGGTTCATAAAGTACAACACTCCGTTGTCCTTGATTTCAAGTTATTTTTCCATTCCCTTCAAGGATTCTTCCTTAAGGCGTTCGGGAATGAAAGCTAATTGCTGAGCGTCATGAATTTGAGTAATGAGATTTGAGTGGATTGTCAAACCCAAAGCTCGAACTCTGCGAGGTTTAGTTCTTTCTTTATGACTCAGGGCATCAGCTACAACGTTTGCCTTGCCCGGGTGATATTTGATCTCACAGTCGTAATCGTTTAGTAACTCGAACCAACGTCATTGTCTCATGTTGAACTCTTTCTGGTCGAATATATGTTGGAGACTTTTGTGGCCGGTGAATATCATACACTTTGTTCCGTACAGGTAGTGCCTCCAGATCTTAAGTGCAAAAACGACAACTCCCAACTCTAGATCGTGAGTCGTATAGTTTTTCCCGTGCACTTTTAGTTGTCGTGATGCATATGCAATGACCTTGTCATTTTGCATCAATACGCAACTCAATCCCTGATGCGATGCATCACAGTAAATAACAAAGTTATCTACTCCTTTGGGCAATGATAGTATGGGTGCGCTGCTTAGTTTCTGTTTCAATAGTTGGAATGCGTTCTCTTGTTTCTCACTCCAATCGACATTCTTGTCTTTTTGAGTTAACGTGGTAAGTGGTTGGGCTATCTTTGAGAAGTTCGTGATGAATCACCTGTAATAGCCAGCTAGACCAAGAAATTGTCGTATCTCAGATGGGGTTTTAGGGGCTTCCCAGTTCTTAATATCCTCAATTTTGGATGGGTCCACCTGAATTCCCTTGTCATTTATCACGTGACCAAGGAAATGAACCTCTCGCATCCAAAATTCACATTTAGAGAACTTTGCATAAAACTTCTCTTTCTGAAGTAGTTCGAGGATTGTTCTCAGGTGTTGTTCGTGATCCTCTTTCATTCGTGAGTACACTAAGATGTCGTCAATAAACATAATGATGAACTTATCAAGGTATGGTTTGCTCACTCGGTTCATGAGGTCCATGAACACTTGCGGTGCGTTTGTCAATCCGAAAGGCATGACCAGGAACTCGTAGTGACCGTAACGAGTCCTAAATGAAGTTTTCGGTACATCCTCTTCTCGTACCTTCAGTTGGTGGTAACCAAATCGTAGGTCAATTTTTGAATAGTAGCTTGACCCTTGTAGTTGATCAGACAGATCGTCGATGTGTGGTAACGGGTATCGATTCTTGATGGTTACTTTGTTCAGTTCTCGGTAATCGATATACATCCGCATAGTTCCATCCTTCTTCTTGACAAACAAGATCGGAGCTCCCCAAGGCGAAAAGCTCGGTCAGATGAACCCTAAGTCTAGGAGCTCTTGCAATTGTGTAGACAGCTCCTGCATCTCCGATGGAGCTAGACGATAAGGTGCGCGGGCGATTGGTGCGACTCCAGGCACCAGATCGATGTGAAACTCAACTTGTCACGGGGGTGGCAATCCTGGGTAATCACGTACAATAGGCACATCGTCTATATGTCGTTACTCGGGTCTCTTTTTCACAACGTGTGCCAAAAATGCTTGGTATCCCTTTTGGAGATACTTACTGGCTTTCATGCAAGTAATCATTTTTGTGGCACTCTTTCATTTCTCCCCTTTTATCACCAAAGTTTCCCCTGTTGGTAGCGGTATGCGTACCAACTTTTTGAAACATACGATCTCAGCGCGGTTCTTCGATAACCAGTCCATACCGACTACGATGTCAAAACTTCCCAACTTAACCGGTAGCAAATCTATTTCGAAGAGATGACCTTCTAACTCCAAGGTGCATCCTGGTACTATTTCTCCTAACTCGATCAACTCACCATTGGCTAGTTCTATAGTGTATTTGTTATCTAGCTTATGGGATTCAAGTTCTAATAGTGGTCTAAACTCTGTAGACACAAAACTTAAATCAGCACCCGAATCAATTAACACATAGGCATAATGGTTGTTTACGAAAAATGTACCAGTGACGGTGTTAGGGTCCTGGCGTGCCTCTTGTGCTCCGATCACGAATGCTCTTCCTTGAGCCGGTTGATTGTTGATGTTGCGGTTATGGTTATTGTTGTTGAGTTTAGGGCATCGGTTCTGATAATGCCCCAGCTCACCACACTCAAAACACCCCTGGTTTTGACGTTCATTGTTTGTTCGTGGTGGAGGGTTGGTCCTACAGTCCTGGGTTTTGTGACCCCATATCTTACAGTTGCCACAATACCCACACCCACCCTCGTGGTGTCGATTGCATTTACCGCATTTGGGTTTGTTACCCAAGTATGGTTTTGCCTCAGTGGTAGTAGCAGCGTAGGCCTTAGCATTTCCTGGACGCTTCTCACCTTGTTGACCCTGTCGGTCACTCCATTTTTGTTTTCCTTTTCCAGAACTACCAGCTTCAGTACTGTTCGGTTCACCTTCTCCCGACACAGCTTTCTTAGTAAGTGTTCCTATTCCGACCGCCTCATCGGTCAACCTCTGCGCTAAAGTAACAGTGCTCCTGAATGTGGTAGGTTCTGAGGATGTAACCAGGCTCCTGATCTGAGGTGTCAATCCCCAGATGTAACACTCAATGCGTTTAAACTCGGGTGTCACCATATGTGGCACTAATCGTGCTAGTTCTTGGAATTTAGTGGTGTACCCAGTGACATCAGCACCAATCATTTTAATGTCCCACAAATCAGTCTCTACCTTTTGCATCTCACTACAGGGACAGAACTCTTCCAGCATCATGTTTTTCAGTACTCCCCATCACATGGAATGGGTTGTTTCCTGTCCAAGGGATTGAAGTTGATTGTTCCACCATGCCAGCGCCTTATCAGCTAAGGTGCAGGTGGCATACTTCACCATACAGTCAGGTAAACAGTCACTAATGACTAGCACATACTCCATCTTTTCTATCCAATAGATGATACCAATAGCACCCTTTGTGCCGCGGAAAGTAGTTGGCTTACAAGCCAGAAATGTTTTGTATGAACACCCGCGTCGAGTATTCACAGTTGTCTCAGCATTCATACGGGTAGACCCGCTGTTATTTATCACATTCTCGCGATTACAGCTTGCTTCATACTGAGCAATACCTTCAGCTATTCGTCTCGCAATCATTTGCTCAGTAGTTTCCTCAAGGTTGGGTGGTGGAGTGTTTTCAGGGTTTGGAGGTGTATTCGACCGTCGATTGTTCCTAGTGGTTCGTTGTTTTGGTGGCATCATGTTTTTCAGTACTCCCCATCACATGGAATGGGTTGTTTCCTGTCCAAGGGATTGAAGTTGATTGTTCCACCATGCCAGCGCCTTATCAGCTAAGGTGCAGGTGGCATACTTCACCATACAGTCAGGTAAACAGTCACTAATGACTAGCACATACTCCATCTTTTCTATCCAATAGATGATACCAATAGCACCCTTTGTGCCGCGGAAAGTAGTTGGCTTACAAGCCAGAAATGTTTTGTATGAACACCCGCGTCGAGTATTCACAGTTGTCTCAGCATTCATACGGGTAGACCCGCTGTTATTTATCACATTCTCGCGATTACAGCTTGCTTCATACTGAGCAATACCTTCAGCTATTCGTCTCGCAATCATTTGCTCAGTAGTTTCCTCAAGGTTGGGTGGTGGAGTGTTTTCAGGGTTTGGAGGTGTATTCGACCGTCGATTGTTCCTAGTGGTTCGTTGTTTTGGTGGCATCATGTTTTTCAGTACTCCCCATCACATGGAATGGGTTGTTTCCTGTCCAAGGGATTGAAGTTGATTGTTCCACCATGCCAGCGCCTTATCAGCTAAGGTGCAGGTGGCATACTTCACCATACAGTCAGGTAAACAGTCACTAATGACTAGCACATACTCCATCTTTTCTATCCAATAGATGATACCAATAGCACCCTTTGTGCCGCGGAAAGTAGTTGGCTTACAAGCCAGAAATGTTTTGTATGAACACCCGCGTCGAGTATTCACAGTTGTCTCAGCATTCATACGGGTAGACCCGCTGTTATTTATCACATTCTCGCGATTACAGCTTGCTTCATACTGAGCAATACCTTCAGCTATTCGTCTCGCAATCATTTGCTCAGTAGTTTCCTCAAGGTTGGGTGGTGGAGTGTTTTCAGGGTTTGGAGGTGTATTCGACCGTCGATTGTTCCTAGTGGTTCGTTGTTTTGGTGGCATGATTCCGTTCTGCGATTAAGAAAATGCAGAAGTCAATGCCAAGATTATTGAATATAAAAAGAATGAGATTTCACCTTGTTTAGCAAGGAACAGTATGGAGGATTAAGAATAAGGTTTCACAATACGTATCATACGACTTTGAAACACCCACATGTACTTAGTAGAATATAATCACGTTGGCCAGGCGTCATTATATAATGCCAAATACATATTTCTTTTCATTATCATTTAACACGATTAGGTTCAAGGGGTTTAAGATAAGAATCAATAGTCAAAGTATGATATGTTGTAAGGATTACAAGGAATGATTGCAAGAGGTTATCGATTTATTTTTGTTCTAATACGCATATACATAAATATAAATAGGATGCTCTAGTCGATAATAACCACAAGTACACGAGATATATGCAAGAGGTAATGGCTTAAACATGGTACAGATGGATGGCATTAATGATCTCGCGCTGTTAAGCCAATATAAGTCGCTCGGGTATGCAAGTATGTCCTCTGTATAGTGCACAAATATATTAAGTGTGCGATAGAGTCATGTCGCGGTTTCTCATGTGCCGACATGTCGTTATCGTAGTCGTGTTCATAGAGTTCCTCGTAGGAATGGTTTACATAAAAAGAGATATTTGTCTAGACACGTTGTGGCGATAGTTGTCGTATAGCATGTTGGACGTATGCAAATGAATGTATGTATGAATGTATGAGTGTTCTAGACAAGGCTATAGTCTAGGTCTCTAAGGTTTCTAAGTCCCTTAAAGACTTCTAGTTCGCTATAACCAATGGCTTTGATACCAAGTCTGTCACACCCCGCCAAACGGTAATCTACGATTAGTGTGAGTAATTGTGGAAGCTTATAACGTGGCGGGGCACGAGAAGAAATCAAACAATACACAATCACAGCATATGGTTATTGCAGAACGGGATATATTAAGATTCCAATAGTTAATAAGTTTTACAAAAGGTTACAACTAGTAGTAGAGTTTGAAACAGTATGTTATATAAATACTTAACACAAAACTGGATTTCATAAATATGACCCCAATGACTGTGGTTATATAGAGGAAATCCTATGTGTCCCAAAATAAGGGCATCCTATGGCTTCGAGGGTAGTTCGTCCTGAATGCATGCAGATCTTACTTACGCTGCTAATTCCCTGAAAAACATAGAGAAAACGTCAACAAAATTGTTGAGTGAACACAGGTTTGTGTGTAGTGTAGTTGTTTATACATCGTCAAATAGTTGTAGTGTAGGAAACACAAGTTTATCAATTAAGATAAACATTTCCTAAATTAATAGTTTGTAGGAAACACATGTTATTTAATTAAAAATAACATTTCCTAAAATAATAGTAGTTGTCTGTTGTGTAGAAAAACATAAGTTATTTCAAGTATAAATAACATTTCCCAAAATAATAGTTGTAGGAAACACATGTTAATTTAGTTAAGGATTAACATTTCCTAAATAAGTAATAGTAGGTAACACAGGCCAATCCAATTAAAGATCAACATTTCCAAAGTAGTTGTTCGTAGGAAAACACTTCCTAAATAATAGTTTTGTGGGAAGACTTAGACTATGATCCCTCGAAAGGTGAGCTAAACCTGACGAGTTAAAGTAATGCGACCTAACCCTATAACCAAACCACGGCCAGCAGTAGTTGTTTGCCAAATAGGACCTGTAAGTATACGCTCCAAAACTGTGGGAGGGTCATCACGGTGATAGTACTATCCGTATACTCAGTGGCTAGAGTCACCTAGCTAATGGTTATAGTCTGTAGCCATAAGGTCTTTTATGCACTACATCGTAAGCCTAGGTCCGTACTAGGATTCATTGTCTAGTTTCCGAAAAAAGTATGAAAATGGTATTTCAATAATCAAACAGTTGTATAAAAGCAGTAAAGAATTTATATAAATTTGTTGCATGTGTTAGCATGCAATTTCTATGTTTATCACCCCTGATTTCAAAAGCATAAAACATTAAAAGAAGGGGTTGTGAACTCACCTCGTGAGCTAAAATGTATGAGAGCTAGCAAGTGGTTTGTCCAAGTGTGTCCTTTAACGCCCTAAACGTAAGATACGGTTTGTATAAGTAGTCGGCTCATTGTCAAACCATGTTCGTTGTTCACTCGATTCGAAAAATCGTTTGTGTTAAAAGTACATACGGTTTGTTGGTGATGTTTTCGTAAAAATAATTCAATATGATATTATTATTATGCTCGTATCGTTGTATACTTGTAAAAGTATATATGTATATATGTACGTTGCGTGTACTAGTGGTATTGTATATAGTTTAATTGTCGTTGCGCGAATTCGGTACTTGGTTAAATAACACAAGTTACTAACAGATGGTTCGTTTCGTAAGATCTCAAATCGCAGGGCAAGGTCGACTCGCAAGTCAAAGTTCAACTCGCAGGAAAGGGTTCAACTTGCAAGACAGTTCGACTCGCAGGTCGAATGTCAGCTCACAACTTGGTGTGCAAACTGAGATTGAGCTTAGTTCGCAGAATCGGCGAATAGTGTTTTCGCTTTTGGTGACTTGGTCAAACGGGCTTGGTTTGACCCGAAACTTTTACACGAGTCTTAAATATGTTTTATAAATTCTAAAAAGTGAGTTTTATGTTTCTTGGTTAACCCGAAAGTGTCAAAATATAAGTGATACAAAATCAGTCCTCAAAGTAAGTATAACACGTTTTACGCCTTTTTCCAAGCTCGTTTTCACTAAGTTTTCTTTCGAAATAGAATTTGAGAAAAATATACCTTATTTTCCTATGTCTTAGGTTTCCAAAACATATTTTTGTATACATTTTAGCTAAGTAAAACTCGTTCAATAAATTTACAAACAAGTGTATATCTAGCAGCTCATTTTTCCAGTACATACGTTCGAAGATTTGGTTATATCTTGGGTTTTATATAACTTCAGAAAACGTGTGAGTACAACTTTTAATGGTAACAAACTCTAAAATGTTTTCCAATTGGTTTCAAGTTGTTTGGGTTCGTACATCTCGAGATGTTCCTTTCCTAATTTTGACGAAAGTTTCTGGTCAGAATATTCAGTCTGGACATGTACTTTTATTTCATTTTATAAAAATATCAAATGACCACCATAATTCGTGTGGCTTACAGATTTGAAACTAGACATCTTGAACTTCTTTTTAGAGCTAACAAACACAAGATTTCATTGATTTATTGGTTAGATATCTTCGATATAAAGTCAGTTTAAGTTTTGTCCAGTGGGTAATAGCTTTGTCTAATGGATAACCGCAACTAGTGAACGTTTTTGGTCGAGTTTTTAGGTGATAATCGAAGTGAGATGAACAACAAACATGTTTATATACTTAAAGCAAGGAAATCTAAATAAAAAGTGAAGGGTTTTACCCAAGGAAACGTGATCTAGAGATGAAATACGAGTGGTGTGCAGATTCTGTCCTACGCTTGCTTCTCCTTGCAAAAGTCGATGGTGGAAGTGGCTAGATGACCATGGCTGAGGTTGGTGGTGCTAGGAGAACGTGGGTGGTGGTTCGGCTGGAACCAGCAGAGAGGGAAGGGATAAGGTGGTTAAGTTGTGGCTTGTGTTTGTGAGAGATGAAAGGGGTTATGGGAAATCACAATATATATACTTAGGGTTTTTGGTGGGCTTGTTTTGGGTTGAGCAGACCTGGGCTGGGCCTGGGCCGTGTCTGGCCTAGTCCATGAGGTCTCGGGCCCGTGTGTTTCATTTCTCAAATTCGTGCTCAGCCCGGTTGTCAGTTACTCGTAAATCGTATGTTATAACGTGATAGTTTTGTTTAATTCGTAAACGGTATATATAAGCTAATATATTTTGAAGTATTATTTTAAATACTTTGTTTTGAGTTTCAAAAATATAATTTTTTTGACTCGTTCGATTGTCGGGCTTGTTTTGCGTGTTTTCGACGCGTACGTTGCGTTTTAAGCTAAACGCATAATTATTTTCGTTCTGTCGTTATGCTTTTTCGTTTAGCATAATATTCTCACGTAAATAACTACTATTAACATAGCTTTACATTATTTATAGGTTTTTGTATTTCCAACGTACGTATGTTTTTGTCGGACTCGTTTCGATTGTTTTGCGTGCAATTATAAACAACTACGAGACTCGTAATACCTCACGTATTAAAATTGTGGACCTTGTTAGATTTATCTCTTTAAAATAAATTTAAATTCACTAAGTAGGGAATTAGCATAAGCGATGCATTAATTAGGTAAAAGTTTATACCTAATTCGGAGGAGTGTCACAAGCTTTCTCCTTTCCACATGCCCATATCGCAGCTTTAATCTCTTCAATAGAGAATACACCCTCTATAGAATCTCGTAAGGAATCAGACAGCCTACAAAATCGAGAATTTATAAAAAGTGGGCGCACCGGCAACCTCTCACAGAATTTCTTTGAGAAGAATCTTAACGCCTAGTCTTTAATATAACCTGGATCCGTCGTCCATATACCATTAATAGTTAAGCCGTGAATACGATTGTTCCCATTCTTGATTTTAAGGGAACCATGAAAAAAGGATGAATTTTCGTCTCCATCAAGCAACCAGTTGATATGAGATTTCTATTTCAAATCAAGTTTATGTAAGTGTTCAAGATTCGCCAATTTCACTTTGCCTTCCCTTAATTCTCCGATTTCACCATCCAATAAAGGCATTTCTTCAACAATTTTATCAATTTTTTTTTTTGTACTTTTATAATGTCAATGAATGAAATGAGTAAATGATGGAGGCCTAAGTGTTAAAGAATGGACTCACATGTTTATTGAGGCCCACGAGCAAGACACTAAAAGGACTAAAATAAGTTATGAGTCATTTTATGTTTTTTCTATTACGTTTGGACTTTGATTTTGGTAACTATGTTCGACCTGTTATGTTTTTAGGCCTATTTCGAAAATTCACTTCATTTTTTTTATGATTTTGGGATGTAACAGACTTTTCCGTTTTATTTTTGATGATAATTAAATTTTCTCTTAATTTTTGCTTGCAATTGAGTTGAAATATTTTCAAACTCGGTATTCTTTTGAGTCAACGCTCGATGGAAGGGATTATTTCCTTGGTATTCGTTAAATCAACCGGATTTGATTCATATTTCGTTTTATACACTACATCAGTAAATTAGTTAATCCTGATATACCAAATGCAAGTTATTAAGGAAGAAGTGAAACTACTTTATAAGGTTTATAGATATAAGTATATATCTATATATATAAAATATGGAGTAATAACTATTTAATAAATATACTTCTTGAAGATAATAATATATAGTATCTTATTATATGGGGTTAAAAATTACACAAAAAATAAACATGTAATAGTCGGGCTCAAGCTTTTTGAATTTTAAACACGTCAAATTCAAGGCTAGTCGAATTTGAACTCGGCTCGACTTGTATGCACCTATCTGAAACCAATGTATCCGGATAACAACTCTTTACCTAAAAAAAGCAATGCACCCAACTAATTACCTCATAAAAAATCAAAATCCTTTTGATCACGATTCAATACTTAACAGTCAATTAAAGATTTTGCTACATAGTTTTTATGTGGTCTGTTGTGTTTGTAGTGTGATAACACGTGTTATCTAATACAGAGAAAATTAACCTATGATCTTAAGATCAATTTTCATGTTTGATGTAGAATTTACCTAAACAGTTGCAAGTTGTGACCGCTTAAATTAAAATATATTACAATGCAATTGAAAAAGACATTTTAATGAACGAAACTAAATACAATAATTTTATTTGAACAAAAACATTTGAATACTCTATTTGATACCACCATGGAAAGCAACTAAAAAAAATACTTTTATTACAAATCAGATAGACGATTAGACGTTACTGTAACTTAAAATAAAATACAAAACAAATTCAGTAGTGTAAAATAATAATACCCATTAATTTATTTAGTGTGAATCATAAGATTTTCAGGTCATCATTATTTCAAACAAGTTGAATTATTTGCATAAACTCTAAACATACTTATATTTTTTCTCATCTCATCTCACCCAACTACTTAAATAATCTTCATTTACTACCTGTAAGTACTAAGTAGTAAGTACCACCACCATCTTCAGAGCTTCGTAATCCACACCCTTACGCCGCCATCAAACGACATTCATCCCTTTATTCTCCTTCCAATTTCAATTCACAGTTTTCCCCCAATCTTCAAGATCCATCCCTTATGAAGAAATTAAGAAGCTTTTACATGCATTTGCGACATCCACACACCATTAAACGGAAATGGATCTACCCATTAGCCGTCGGGTCGACCCTTTGTTCGTTTCTGTTGTTTTTCCTAACCCTAACTTCACTCGACGGCCACCGGTTCTTCGGCTACTATTCAGCTTCCGGTGGTTCTGTTTTTGTTGAAGATAAGCTCCGGCCGGACCGGCCGGCCGATGTATCCGATTCTTCTCAACCGCCGCGGTTCGCTTACTTGATTTCCGGTTCGAATCACGACGGCGTGATGCTCCGGCGAACTTTACTTGCTCTGTACCATCCGAATAACCGTTATGTTGTTCATTTAGACGCGGAATCTGCACCTGAGGAGCGAATGGAATTGCATAACTTTGTGAAGAATCATCCGGTTTTTGTGAAATTTGGTAATGTGGTCATGATCACGAAAGCGAATCTCGTGACGTATCGTGGACCGACAATGGTTGCGAATACGCTTCACGCGGCCGCGATTTTGTTAAGAGAAGGTGGAGATTGGGACTGGTTTATCAATCTCAGTGCATCTGATTATCCACTTGTGACTCAAGATGGTAAATTTTTGTAATTTTACATTATTTGATCTTAGTGCATTTTATGTTGTTGTGATACTGATACTGATGCTGATTAATTTGTGTTTAATTCAGATCTGATACATACGTTTAGTTCGTTACCGAGGGATTTGAATTTTATCGATCATACGAGTAATATTGGATGGAAAGAGTAAGATTTATATTAAAATTGTGACAATTTGTTAATTGTTAATTTTAAAATGTGGAATTTGAATTATTAGATCTAATTGAATGTATGTGTGTGTTGTTTATTTAGGTATCATAGAGCAAAACCTGTGTTCGTTGATCCTGGATTGTATTTGAAGGAAAAAGGTGAAATATTCGCGATCACACAGAGACGAAGTGTACCCACAGCTTTCAAATTATTTACAGGTTTTTTTTATTGAATTGTTTTATGTAATTTTTCAGCCATAGAGTATAAAGTTTGTTCCTTTTTGCTATTTATGGTAATTGGCTTGCATATTGGGTTGTCTCTTGCTTGTTTTACCAGTTACAGTGTTAATAATTGTGATATAGACATTTAGTTATGGGTGTAAGGTACTGTCAAATCATTCAATCTTGTGTGTGAAATTAGTTGAAAATCTGAACTAGTTCAGATGTTTTCCAATGTGCATCTAGAAAAATTTAGCATATTCTTTTACTCAATATAGCTGAGCATGGTTTGTGTGTGGTTTTTCAGCTATCTTTATGGTAACTTTCATTTCTAGTTCCAACATAGGTTGTGCTTTGTGAATTTTGTAAGCCCTGGTCTTGTTTAATTACTACCGGTAACTTCTGACCATGAGTTGATTCTTTTTAGAGGTCTAGAAAAACACGTAGCCTGATTTGGACTTTAAGATCGACTATATTTTGGCAGCCGAAATCTTTAAAAATGCATATAATTGCTAGCTAGGTTGGATGACATTCCTTGTCTTATCCATCTAATGCGTGGGTTGAATTTTCAACTATCTTTCTTGTATCTTCCATTGGTTCCAGTCGTGAACTTTGAGCCCCAGTCTTTGGTAATAAACTACCGATAATATCTCACTATATGATCATGAGTCAGGTGTTTTAAGAGGTCTAGTCTTACGCATGGAAGATAATTTGGACAGTAAGACCGATTAGGATTTGGCAGCTAAAATCTTGAATAAGTCCTTTGATAGTTAGGTAGGTTGGATGACATCTCATTGTCATATCCAATTAATGTTTGGCTTTCTCCATATGATTGGAACTTGTCTGTCTTTGATCTGAAAATATTATTGAACATTTATGACTTGTGATAAGAATTTTAGTGAAACGTAGACGTAGGAAATTGCTAAATCATGCACATGCTATGTCTTTGTCTTTGCATATCTATGAGGTATATTAGATCATTAAGGTTGAGCTTTTGAGCCTCTTTAAGATTTATTTTGAGATTTGGTATTAATATACCGTGGGTCTGGATCCAAGACCGGGTTCATATCTATAATAGGATACGTTGGACCCGTCTTGTCACACACATACAACATTATATATGTGTGTGCTATTATATTTAAATACAAGTTTTGGACTGGGCACACTTTATGATCTCTTGCCATATATTATGTATCCTTTATGCAGTGGTGCTAAGGTCAGTTTAGTCATTTCAACATGAACTTGTAATTTTTCATTCTGTATGGACCTTTTGAGACATCATCTTCCATATTTCCATTCCAAAAAAATTGCTGATAAACACTGCCCTTCGCAAAAATAAGAGATTTTTAACACCTTTGTCCAAAATCACCAAGTTTTGCAAACTATCTTGTGTTTGTGCAAACACCTTTCTTTTCACATCACGGATGGGTAGTTAAGTCAATGACTTTTAGTTTGTACACAGTTCTAACAATGGCTGTTTTGTCTCCAGGATCTGCATGGATGGTTTTATCTCGCCCATTTATCGACTTCTGTATATGGGGCTGGGACAATTTACCTCGAACAGTCCTTATGTACTACGCAAATTTTGTCTCCTCTCCCGAAGGCTATTTTCACACAGTTTTATGTAATGCAAAAGAATTCAGCAATACAACCGTCAACAGTGATCTCCACTTCATTGCATGGGATAACCCTCCAAAGCAGCATCCTCACTTCCTTACATTACAAGACATGCCAAGGATGGTCAACAGCAACGCTCCGTTTGCAAGAAAGTTCCACCAAGATGAACCTGTTCTTGACAGTATCGACTCTGAACTATTATTCCGAGGTCCCGATATGATTGTTCCTGGTGGGTGGTGCACTGGTAGTCGTGAAAATGGTTCTGACCCGTGTTCTATGGTCGGGAATATCACATTTCTAAAGCCTACTCAAGGGGCAGAAAGGCTTGGAAGTCTTGTAAACTCACTTTTGTCCGAAGAGAGTTTCAGACCAAGACAGTGTAGATGACGACGATGAGTACTGATTGGTTGTAAGTAGTTCATGTGGGAAATGACCACTGTCATGTGGATATCTACTTTTGCGACATGTGGCAGGCGGTAAGACTCGATGGGAACATTATACTGCTGAAGAAAGCAAGGTAATGGCAATGGTAGTGGTGATGATAATGAATTTAAATTAATGTGGGTTTTTGTTGTAGTAACTTGTGACAGTGAGTCAATTCTTTTAGAACCCTATTCTCCAATTTTTATAGCTTCTTTAAGGGGTTCACTTCAGGGTATTGGTGGAAACCAAGAATGGATGTCTGTATTGAATAGTCCTTGAAAACAGAATAGTTCTGTAAAAATATATCACAATTTCAAATTCTTCTGTCATCCTGCACATGCTCTTGTTCAAACCTTGCAGATGTTTGGATTTGTGTTGCATCCTTGTTCATCACTTCTGAACTTTTTAATCAGTAGATTCTACATTTAATTATTCAATTTATTTTATAGAACCTAGAAGTTTTTTACTCGCAATTAAGCAGTCAAAGGGCATTATTATAAACAGTACTTGATTATCGATTATTAGACTTCCCCACTATCATCACATAATATATGATTTGTACAGGATGCTAATTATGTACACACAATTATTATCATATAGTACCACATTAGTAAATGAAAATTGCTCAATGATGTCCAAATGCACAACCAAACAATGAAACTATGCTGCTGTCAAATATCAATGAATATTCACTACTCATTGTTTTATTGATAGAAATACTCATGATGCGTTTGGTTCGCCGAATGTTTTTAGTGGAATCAGAATTCATCAAAGAAATTGGAATTTCAAGGAATGTGAATTCCTTTGAGTAAAGAAGTTTGATGATTTACAAATTAATTCATTTGCGAACCAAACACCCTTGTGGAATGGAATTGAGATTCCAATTCCATCGAATTTAGTTAAATTCCGGAAGCAAACGCAACCTCATTGTTTTCACTAGGCGTTCGTTCGGATGGATTGGATTAAATTTGATCCATTTACATAAATCCATTTAGATTTTGGTACTCAAAATGTGAATCCGATCCATCCAAACATAAATCAAATCCGAACCGATCCAAATTACCATTTCGATGGAGCGGTTCTAACCGTTTGGTTTTCGTGGACTGCATGAGCATATCATTTTGAATCGTTAATGGGTAATGTCACAAGCGATATCAACGGCTAAGTATTTTCATGTTGCGTTGAGGGTTTAGGAAATTGTGTAGTTAGTGTTTATATAAAAACTTAAGATCTTAAGTTATATACAATGATATATATTTAAAAATACCAATTATAAAACAAGGTTTTATATATAAAAAATAACCAAACGGATATTTAACGTATATTTGATAGATAAACAACAGTATTACATAAGAGCATTACATATATTGTTATTAATATTCGGTTTATTTGGACAATCCGGTTCTAATAATAGTAACGAAGGCCAATTCAAAAACTGGAATACTAATTTGGTTTTTGTCCAATCCAATCCAAAAAAACAAAGTGTCTCATACAAAGTGTCCAATCCATATAGACCATTTAGATAATTCGATATCCGAATAGCGAACATCCCTAATTTTCACTTTCTTGTATATATTATTTTTGTTTAAAATTTAATTTTAAAGTAGTGACAGATAACACTTGGTCTTGGTTGATCTTAACCCACTGGTCCACCTAATTAATCGCATTTTGTAGGATTATTATAATTATACTTATAATTATAATAATTATATGTATAAGATCATTCCCAACAATGACATAAACTTGGAAATCGACGTGTCACGTATGCGCCATTTAAGCTTGTTGCAAAACCGACTGAAACTGACGAAACCTTGCAATCAGTGACTCCGTCACTTTAAATTTTGGGCTCACAATTACCAATTCACCTTTAATTATACACATAAAAAAGGAAAGAAAACAAAAATTAAAACCGATAAGTGACGTACAAAAGTGACGGGGCGTGCCAATGTGTCACTTTCGTCGGTTTAAAGTGACGAGAAGTGACGGATGGCGTTAGGAGGGCTCAAGATGTGTTTGTTGATCTTGAATTAAAATAATCTTTTATATCAACGCATAGAATAACATCTGAGAATGACCGGTGGGTTTGGAATCTTTCCCACTCTTGTAATGGTCGTTAACTTATTACCTATGTCGGCATAGTTAACAAGTGGCCATTATTTAACTGTGTAAAGATAAATATGTCTAAATTTAGTTTACAGTTTTTTTTACGTGAATTTAGTCTATATTTACCGATCATTTATTCATTTTAACATATGAACTAATTTAATCTTTATGTCTAATTTTAGATCTGCTCATCAAATATTTTTCTATTTAATTAAGTTAATCAGTAATCACCCATATTATGTATCAAGTGATACTTGAATACATAAGCCATTTCCTTCGAGTGACACTTGAATATGTAAGGTCACTCCCAGTTAGTGATGTAAATTGATGCATTAATTTGTGTCAAATCAATGCTAGAGTAGTAATTCACAAAACTGATTAACATTTTATTGGACACCGCCTATCATGACACACCACAAAGTTTTTCGACGACAATATTTAATTGTCAATATATCTTTATTTCTTTCTATACACTAAAAAATATATTTTATAAATCGCACGGCCAATACAGTTTCATTCACTTCACATTTGGTTAACTGAAGTGGAAGTGAAGCTTGCGTGCCAACAACTTTCAAAACCGAAGTTGAATTGAAGCTTGGAACCGAAGTGTCGTTGGCAGCAGTCTAAAACCATTTCTAAGTTATACACGGCGTTTTAATGTAAAAAAAAATACTCTCCAACCAATTCAACAAACTTAGTGTATTTTTAATGTGTGTAAATTTTTTTAAATATTTTCACTAAATTTGGTGTAAGATCAAACATTCCACCAAGTTGTTTATGTAAGATGAACATTCCACCAAATTGTTTCTGTAAGATCAAACATTCCAACAAATTGTTTATGTTTCATTTCAGGTATCACATATAGACATCACATAAGATATATTCATATGTTGAGTTACATTATCATCATCATATCGATCATGAATCAAAATGTGAAATCCAACTTAATTACAAACTTTCATAACTGAACCAAATCCAGTTTTCATATAAACATGACAAGTTAATTACCAAATGGAATAATTTAGCCTTCAAAAGCATATAATTGTTTAATTTACCTTCACAGAATTCTACAGCTTCAATTCATTAGTATTAGCACAATAAGTTATATGGAACTAGCTAACGATTGCAACAAGAACATCATCTTCAACAAGTTCTAGCTTTAACACAGTACAAACTTTTTTTTTACACGCATGATCGAGTAAGATCCTACCATTAGCTAGCTAGGCTTTAGTAATGGTGACAGATATAGAAAAAACCCCATTATCACCGGCAAACTCAAATGGCACTCTTAAGTAATCCTTTTTCGATGAATGTTTTGGCCACTTTATATGCATCTGTGGTACAGATTCCATCGAATAAGATGTCTTTATACTTTTAGCAGTCAGTTGATACGTTAAACACTCTTTGAATGTGCTTGAGCCGACATATTCAACACTAAAACCTCGTCCATCTTCTTGTACTTCTTGATTGAGCATGAAGATTGCACCTTCGTGTTGTTCTTGAAGAAATACGTGCTCCTGATTTTTATCAACACAAAGCGAGAATGTGGTGTTGTAGGTGAAAGGAGAGGCAGAAGCTGCATGCTCGATGTCAAAATGGTTGTACACGTCTATGTAAGAACCAGAAAAGGTACATGATGGCTGAGGGCAAAAGCATGTGGCGTAAGGGCACATTTGTTCATGCTTTCTTTTGCTACAATAAGGCATTGTTTCTTCACAACCAGACTTGGCGTTTTTGCACAATATCCTGACTGATTCGATGACCTCTTCAAGACCTCGGCAACGGTGATATACTATTTCATTTGATAAACCTAGAAGATAAATTTGTTCTGCTTTGGAGTAGCACGAGGAGCATGCTAGACGGCCTTTCTGACACTGCAATTCCATATACAGAACTTGTTTATACTCTATATTGCTTTATCAAAGTCAAAACTATAAAAAACAATTTCAAATTTCAAATTTTCTGTCATATATATGTCTTCACTTGGGCACAATTGGATCTAACAATATTATTTCAACACATGCATTTACGCGCAACTAGTTTATTATGGTTTGGTAACTCTTGGATATATCGATATGATTAAAAACCAGAAGTTACACCTAGCTAAGTCTCCAGATGACACTAATACAAGTTAAACCATATGTTTAAGATCATTGTAAAAAAGAGAAGATATAAGATTTCCGTTGAAATTATAACTTCCATACACAAATCATATAGAAATCAGTCAGGCTTCCTCACTACCTCAAAAGCAACATACTTTGCTAATATGGTTCTCTATGAGAAAAACTTATCCCTACAGTTTTAGTGTTAACTCGAATGCAGCAAATACTACAATTGATAATCTTAACAGACACTTCAGAATGATCCCTCTATATTTCTAACTACCTGTAAACCAGGATTGTGCTTAACTGGAGACAAATATCTGTAATATGTCACAAAAGATCTAAGGCCTGTGATAAAACTAAAATTAGTCCTGGTGTATGAGTACCCATCATCCACATATGCTAATACTACAGTGTAATCTTAGCAATTTTGTAATAGTACAATGTAAAGAGAGAATAATCTGCTTTAGTAGTCAGAACAGGACCATACAAAGATTAGAACTAAAACTGCATATGGACTGCTACATATACCTTCACAAACATTGGCAAGTTATCTACTGATCGAATTTTTGGATTTCTTTGTTAATTAAAGACACATTCTTTATCTATTTTTTTTTTCTAAAAGGCAATCCCCCAATCTAATTCACATATACTACGTAATATACAACCACAAAATCCACAAATCTATACACTCTTTGCCTCAAGTGAGGCTTGAACCCTTAACGTAGCTTTTGCTTGAAAGGTTTCTCTCATATCGCTAGGTCAAGGGCCCTTAGGTTCTTAATCTAAAATTTTCCATGATTATTTTAGCAGTTAACACACAATCGACACACACATTAATTAAGTCCACAAATATGCAGAAGTATGTATCTTAAGTCATAAGACATCCAACCCATAATAATAGTAGCATTTATTGGTAAAACACAAGTCAGTACGTTGATGATCAATGTACTGAGCATATATAATATACAAAAAACACACAATAGAGATAGATCACGTACCTGAAAGACAGGTGTGGACAATGGGCCAGAGCAAATCGAGCAAACAAATACATCAAAATCGGTCATCACCACTTGTAGTGCTCCCTTTACGATATTAACCTCCTCCTCAACTTCATCCTCCGTCGTCTCCACCTCAAACTCGGATGAGTCAACTTTCTTTATACACACAGATAATGACATAATCTCAAAATAATCCGCATATTCAAATGGAACAGTTAATCGATTCTTCAAGGACGTACTGCTTGTGGACCATTCTGTATATACCTTCGGTACAGCTTGCAACGAAAGTGATGTCTCCACACTTCTAGCAGTCAATTCATACCGAAATGAATTTTTCAATGATCCTGGGCCAACACAATCAACATTAAAAGCGCGCCCGTCATCTTGAACTTCTTGATTAAGGATAAATACAACACTCTCATGTTCTTCCTGAAGAAAAATATTGTTCTGACCCATATCTACATCAACAGAAAAGGTCTCATCGTAGGTAAACCGCATCATGAAAGCTGCATGGTTTACACCAAAGTGGTTGTACAAGTTTTTCGAAGAATCAACACAATGACATGATGGGTAAGGGCAATTGCATGTAGCATAGGGACACATTTGTTCATGCTCACTCTTTTCACCATAAGGGATCATCTTTTTGCAACCTAATTTAGCGTTTTTGCATGATATTTTACTGATCGATTCGATAAAATTCTCTAGACCTCGACATCGGCTATAGTTATAACCAATCGCCATGCTGCAAAACGGACACTTTCGTTTCATCTTCATGCAACATGATGTGCATGCTATATGACCATTCTCACACTACAAAATCAATAAATCATATATTATTTACGCATTTAATTGTTAAAAAGGCATAATAAACGCAATGTTAATAATAATAAATAATAAGAATACCTGGAAGACTGGGGTAAACAATTGATCGGTACAAATCGGGCAATCTAATACTTCTGGATCAGTTAACATTATTCGGAATGAAGCTCCATTTACATTGTTAAATAGTGACGAATTATTAGTAGTGACGATATTTGGTATCAACTCAAGTTCATCATCATTAGCATTATCATCTTGTTCAGACGACTGTTCCGAATCATCGGAATCTAAATTTATAATGTCGTGATCTACTGGGATCAACTCTTCCTGCACCATCTGCGACCGGAATCGTTGAACCGGTGTTTGTGAATGAGAACCCGGTTCGAGGAGACAACGTCGTTTGCAGCTGAATGGAGCATCTTCATCGTCTTCGCGTATGTTTTGTATGGATGTAGCCATTGATAAATTTGAGATTTTATTAGTGTTGATAAATTTAATCAAACCCTTTTGATTTTCATGCGGAACTAATGAATCATCCTCAGTCCTGAGTCCTGACATAAAACAAGGGAAAAGTCAAATAATTGTTTCATTTGAATAAGATAAGAGATAAGAGATGATATATTCACCAAAATTTTAGTATACAATGAGAGAGAATCAAGGGAGAAACAAAAAACTTGTGATTGATTCACATGATTTTGTGAATTTTTATGTGTAGATATTATGTAAGTGTACCATTTATAATAATTCATTTTTGCCTAATTATTTAACCTTTGAGTTAATTGCAAAGTTGATCCTGAAGCTTCAAAAATTCGAATATTATTCCACGTTTAGCCCCCTCTTGATAAAATTTACATTTCAACCCTCAAATAGATGAAGTGACCACAAAATCTTTATTTTTTAATATTAATTTTACTTAGGTATTTTACGATTGAATTGTTTACATTTCTAACGGATTAGAGACTAAACGCGCAACAATATTTGAACTTTGGAATTGTTAATGCAAAAAATAAATATACAAGAACTGAAGGTGAATGTATCTAAACCACGATGACCAACCATGCAATTAACTCTCAATTATTTTTAATGATAATCACTTTTACAAAAACTTATCATTAGTATCATAATCATTTGTAGTTAAAACATTTTAGAAAATAAATAAATGCTAGCTTTTTAAAGTTAAAACAAGAGTTTTGAATTACCATATACTCCCTCCGTCCCACCTAAAGTGTCCACTTTGACTTTGCACGCAGTTTTAGAATTCTCCACTAACTACACTTTTCACCAATCAAATAACATAACTACCCACTAAAATCTCTTTCGATTGGTTACAACATGAAAGTGGACACTTATTTGGAACAACCCAAAATAATAAGGTGGACACTTGAGGTGGGACGGAGGGAGTACTTTATTTACCATTTTTAGAAAATATATACACTTTTATTTACTTACAAATATAGCTATACACGACATTCGACCACTTTGTTTATTTTTGCCTTCTTTCAATTACAACATAATAAAATAAAAGTTGGAAATCTAAAATTGCAATGTTTTAAAAACGGTTCAACCAGTCGGGCTCGATCGATTAGTTGAATCGAAAAAATCAAGGTTACTGATTCATTGTAAACCGGTTTTAGTCCATTTTTGGATTTTGGTCGAACAACCCGGATAACCCATCAAACCAGGTTAAACCGGAAATCAAAACCTGGTTTGAACCCGTTCACAACTTAATTTATATATTTATTTACTTTTAGAATTATTTTTATTTTTAATATTTTCATAAAAGCCCATTAATAATAGACACCATAAATCACATATGCGATCAGGATGTTCAATATCGAACCAAAAACGGAAGTTTTAATATTTAATTTATGAAACCAGTTGAATCAACTATTCAGCCAACTTAAAAACTGATTTTTAAAACATTTGAAAAATGTAACTAAAGACTAATCGATTCATTAAGAAATAATATAATTCTCATATATATATATATATATATATATATATATATATATATATATATATGTGTGTGTGTGTGTGTAGAACACATAAGGAAATACCGTAACAATTCAAAATTACAATTGAGTTATATTTTTATGAGTTGCAAATCAAGTCAATGAAAACAGTATGACTCGGAAATACCTGTAACTTGGAAGTGACTTGCGAGAATTAAAACGCTTATTTGGTCACAAAATAAGGATGCGATTGTGACATTTCAATTTTCTAGGGTTACAATAGGTTGTAACACCCCCACGTCGTGTTGATCTTCTACTGTCAATTAGAATCTAGCGTCTTTTCACAATTTTTCTTTCACAATTTCTGAATTGATTACGAATATAAGAAAAGACTAAATAAACCTAGTAATAGGATACTTGGCATTTAATTGAGATAAAAGCCACCGTCCATAGTTTGCTATTTTTGTTTAAGAGTAAATTACAAAGACCATCTCCCGTGTTATACCATATCTTTCAGTTTCAGCCCCTTGATTATATTTTACAAAAAAAATCATCCATGTAACATATTTTGTTACATAAATAGTCTCTTATTCAAATAAAAGGACTAAATATCCCTAATAGACTGTTTGTGTAATAAAACATGCCTTTTAAGGACGGTTTTGGAAAGAAAAATTACAAAGTTACTGAAAATGAAAAAAGTGATATAACAAAAGGACTGTTTGTGCAACTTACTGTTTGTTTAATAAAACTCGAATACAACTAAAGAAATTAAATTGTTAAAAAAGTATTGCGTCACCTTATTAAATATACGTAACTTTTAAATACACGTAACTATTCACCGTCCGTAACTTATTATTATTTTAATGAAACCTGAATACAACTATGAAATTATAAATATAATAATATTAAAAACAATGATGATGTCATCAAACATTCAATTAGTCAATACGATTATTTAATTTAACCAAATTAGAGACAATGTAGACATCATATAATATGATTAAAAATTGACATTATAATTATATTTTATCTATTTGAGATTAACTCAAAAGGTTGTATAAGTGCAAAACATTCCTTATATTTGTATAGATCACAATTAAGTTAGAAATTTATTCATTTGAGAATTGATCCAATAACGTAACCATGTAAAATAAATTCTTATGTTATAAATAATATATTATGTAAGTTAAAAAAATAATTACTATAAATTCTTATGTAAGTTAAAAATAATATATTGAGAATTGATCCAATAACGTAACCATGTAAAATAAATTCTTATGTTATAAATAATATATTATGTAAGTTAAAAAAATAATTACTATATATATTTTTGTCCTATGTAAATACATGGGTTTAAAACTAGTATTAGTAATATAGGTATTTGTATTAATAATCGTAGTAGGATATAGCGGTAGTAAAAATAATATAAAAAATAGAGATATATAAACAGATACTAGATATAGATATAGATATAAACTAGGTGGGACTCCCAATAACACAGACTTTGATATTTTATTTTATTTTATATTTTTTAAAAGATAAACTAAATGATGCATAAATCAACAATGACAATTACAAATGATATTGCTATTATATGTAGAGTGAGTTGTATGGTGGATGCTGAGAATGATATTGAGGATATGTTGTATTATGCTTAGGTTACGTACCCTCTAAAGGTTTGCTGATCACCAAATTCCAAATGTGTTCATTTGAATTTTGTAACACCGTTCTGTATTATATATGATGATGATATGAAGTTTCTATATTAAGTCACTTAGGTAGGTCCGGTCCTGAGCTTTTTGGTGACTATCCAAAAATACTTGTTCTCTTAAGCAAACAACACACGATTTATAAGGGTTAAAACCTATTCAAATTAGACTGCTTATTCCCGTGACAATTCTAATTGTTTAAATAAAGTATTACAAGTTGAGTAGATAGACTCCGAGTTGTCATGGAAAGTACTTGTTATAGTAAAAAGGATATCTATTGCATTTTTATAACTTAAAAAAAATACGTGAACATCTAAAATATTGATTTTTGTGAACTCGGGAACCATAGCCGTTTATTAAACCATAAGACGATTTGACCTACTAATAAATAAAGAGCGCACACAAAAACATATATACACAAACCACAAAGTTAAACAATGTCAAAAATATTTAAGTAGAGATTTACTAATCTAAGGGTTATAATAATTAATTTAATATTTACTAATTGTTACTAAATTATTATAATCAAAATGATTTATTATCTATTATATTTTAAATATAGTGCCAGATTTTTTTGGTAAAAATGTTTAAGTTTGTTATAATTTTACAATCTTTGATGTAATGTTATTGTTTATAAATATAAAATATTTCGGTGGGATATAGTTTGGAAGTTTATTTAAAAATAGCATGATTTTGTGGGGGTAAAATGTAATATTTTTATTGTTATTCTAATTTAATTATATACTGACATACCGTTGAATCAAATTAAAAAATCTCATCGAATGGTCCAGATTCCTCCATGAGATTTTGTTTTAGTTATATGTTAGATATAAAAATATACATAATATATAAAATATATAACCAAGCTAAGTGGATATATATATATATATATATATGTATGTATGAGATGTATAATCGATAAGAAAAAACGAAAAAAAATCGTAGAAACTATATTCTATGAGATGTCTAATCGAAGAAAAAAATGCTGATTTTTACAGTATATATTTTATAATTTTTTGACTTGTTTGTGAAATATTTAATTTTTAAAAATGTGAGAAAAGTAATTTTGTGACATGTGGCATATTTTTATTGGTTTCTTCACTATCTCAAATGTTGCCGTATTCATTCTTAAATAAATATACGTAGGTGTCCACTATGTCCTATTAACTAAATCACATCATCTGCATTTATTTATTTTTTCTTGTTACCTTTAGCTTTCTTCAAAAATCATCTTAATCGCTACTTTGAGAAAATAACGAAAATATAAGTGATTAACCATCTAAAAAAGAAGAAAAAAAAAAAGTAAAGAAATAGTCCCCAGTTTCGCATCAAGGCTTGCTGCGAATTCATTTAAGCAACAAGAACTCTACCTGTCGTAGTAGGTTGATGACAGTTTTACTGAGAAACTCATCTTTTATGTGATCTTGATCTTTATTTTATATATATATATATATATATATAACAAATATCTTTTTATTTTATTGGACATTATAAAAATTTACATGGATAAATGTGAATTAGTTAAATATATATTAATTGTTAATACGTTATTTTAAATTGAATTAACAATATGGGATATGAATAAAAATTTAAGTAAAGAGTAATTTAGTCATTTAGTTCAATAAGGGACCATCATGCAACTACTTTTACATTTTTGCAACACAAGGATGAACCATGCATTTAAATTTTAAAATTACGTTTTAAAAAATGAAAGAAATTATGAATTTTCATTACCCACTTTCCATTACCCCATTTCACTAAGTAATGCCACATTACCTGGAACTGGCCAATGACTCATTCCATTATAGCTAATCCATCATCATTAATTATTATCTTTGACATTATTTACATACCCTTTAAGAGCATCTCCAATATATACATCAATTTTATTTTTTCTCACTAAAATAATGCAAAATATAAAAAATGCACTCTAATGTATACATTAAACTTTACCACCATTATAGTGCAATCAAAAGTTAATGCCAAAATGCACTATATTTGATGTAGTACTAAACACTATTCACACTGAAAAATAATATATATATAATAATTAAAATGTATTATTGTCATGTACTAGTATTATTTAGATGGTTACGATTAAGATATTTAAAGTTACTAAATATAATGTTTATTGTCATATTTATCAAAGAAATTCGATAATCTTTATAAAATTTTCATTTATAGAATAGAAGATTTTATATATAATGATTGTTATTATATCTCTTAGTTACTTCAATAGTTATATAAAAGTTTTAGTATTATATTGTTAAATTGTATATTGTATATTTAAATCAATTTAAAAAGATTTATTATAAAGATTTAGTGCAACACATTGGAACAAATTATTTTTATTGGAATATATTCTCAAAAGATTCTATTTCTGCATTAAAATAGTGCAATTTGATGCACTATAACCATGTATACATTGGAGATGCTCTAATACCTCAACCAAACACCTCTAAGTATCGAAGAACATAGTGGAGATTTTCCCCCGAAAATCAATTTCACATCAAAAACCTTTGATAATAAGTTTATGCAAAAATATTCATTTATATTTAAAGTTAAACTTCAAAGGTGTGTTTTTACGACGACAGCAAAAAAGCATTGACAGCAACCACAACGTTTACTTATATTTGTAAATTCAATTTTGTTGTTGATATTTCGATTTAATACTACTCCGTACATTTTTGTGGATATCACTATTTAACTTGCAATCCATTCATATCCGATTTCGACTTTTAACTCCAAATTGATTTAACCACTACTGTAAATAGCTACTTGTGACAATCCTGTGCTTACTTATGAGGACCATCCACATTGTGATCCGGAGATATTAACTGTACTCTATCAAGATCAAGTGGGAGAACTAGAAGCGTTTGATGATATCAAATGGGAATGTGTTTAACCCCATCTAGAAGTTTTAGTCATCAACATTGGTGACACTTTCAAAAGTACATTCAATGTTTCAATTATTTCCTTTACTTGATGTTTGCTCAACATGTTTTACTTTATTATATCATGTTAACGCAAAATTAATCATAACTAAGATGGCATGGTAGTAAGGAGCGAGTCCTCATGTTTTTACAAGAGGTCACATGTTAGAATATCACTAGGTAAACATCTTGATGCTGGTCAAAGAAAGGATCGTAAAATGTCGCAACGATGTCCCGGTTAGACAGCACACATCTGAGTCCAAAAAAGACTCACCCTTACCGGATAACCTGAATAGAGAAAACGTTCTCTCTCTGGGAGTTTAACTCACAATTGTACAGGAGCACCTATATTTTTTTTCAAGCTAATTGCTGAATTCGTGCTCCATATATTAGTAGTAGTACTATACCCTTAATACCATTTGAAAGAAGAAAAAAAATAAAAAAAAAAATTAAGAAACTTATCCAGGTTACTAACTTTGGTAGTCAATTTGTAGGCACTTTCTAATGGATTATACAAGGGCTGCCTGCATAGGGTAATGGTTACCAAGATCAAACCAAGATTGTCGATTACATTCTTTTTTACTCCGAAAGGAGATAAAGAGCTGAAATCATCTCAAGATTTAGTCGTAAGAGATGAGAAACAGGTGTATCCTGATTTTGTGCGAGAAGAGCTTCTCCACTACACTCATACACTCAAAAACACCAGAGTTGATCGAAAAACCCTTGGTGAGTTTACCAATTGGCTGTTATTAGACGGGTACCAACGGTGGATGTCGGTTTCCGTCGGTTGAAACCGACGGAACCGACACCGATGGCACGGAGCCGTCGGTTCGGTCCGTCGGAAAACCGACGAGGTAAACGGGTGTGGAAGGTGGGGCCGTGGGTCCGTGAGGATAATTAAAAAAAAAAAAAATTAAAATAGCCGTTGGAGGCAAAAAAAAAACAAAACAAAACAAAATTTTTTTAAAAAAAAAGTACATTCAAACGGCTCCTTTCTTTTTGATTTTTTTTTTAATTCTATATAAATACTACACATATCTATCTCATTTTTCACACTCAAACATCACCAATTCTCTCTTATTTTATCACTTTCACTTCCAAAAAATGTCAAACAACAACACCACCAATTCCAAATCCAAAATCAAATCCAAATCCAAAACCAAATCAAACCAAAATGAGCAAGAACAAGTTGGCTACGATATGTGGCAAAACTTGGTGAACAACCCGCTACCAAATCCAAATAACTATCAACCTCCACCGACGGGTTTTGCTCAATTTGCACCAATTGTAAACCCGTATCAAATGTCACCCGGCGACCCACGAAGAAATTACCAACATCCCGGGTGGTATCAAAACCCGCAATTCACACCTTCCATGGATTATTCACCAAACACATACCACGACACCTCCTCATCAAACCCACACGGCTACCAAGCTACACCTACCCGTTACTCACAACCTCCACAAACTCCAAATTTCGTCGTAGCCGAAACCCAACATCAAAACCTTCTCGACAGCTCCGACGATTCCGATCACGAAAACCAATTCCAACCCGAACAAGAACCCGAGTCCGAACCCGATACCCAACCCGAGGCCCCTAAGAAAAAGGGTAAAAAACCAAGAAAAAATCCGGACGCACCACTTCGGGTTCAAGTTAGGTGGTCCGACGACGAAGCGAGAATGTTGGCCGAACGGTGGATACATTGTTCCGAAAACGGCGACATCGGAAACAATCAAACAAATGAAAGTTTTTGGCGAAGTGTCAAATCGGATTACAATTCGATTGTCCCGACGAAACGTAACCTCAACCAACTAACGGGCAAATGGAACAAAATAGCTGGCGATGTGCGAATTTTCGAAGGCCATCACAGAAAGTTCAGGGAGGGTTGCCATCAAAGCGGTGCCGGGGATAAAGACGTAGTGGATGCGGCCAAGAAAGCTTTTCTCAACCAAACGAGAAGGAAATTTACTTACGAGAGTTGTTGGGAGGTTCTAAGACATTTCCCAAAGTTCTTCACCGAGCAAGGCGTGATGAGCAACAAACGCCCGTTCCAACCCGAACCCGAATTCGAAGCCACTGATCTTGGCTCGAACGACATCCCGTCATCTCTAGAAGCCAACATGAGGACCTTGTTCCGCGACGACCCGATACGTCGTCCACCGGGTCGAAAAGCGTCAAAGACTTCTCAATCTTCGGATGCCGGTTCTTCGTCACGAAGCAGTGTTGTGTCCGAAAAACTCGAAGCCATCGAAGCGGTTAAATCACAAGCCCTAAAAGCCGCGGACACACTTGAAACGATTAAGAAAAACAACATCAAAAAGACGGCGTTTAAGGCTTTGAGTTTTCTTTGCAAAAGTCTTCCGAAACGGGTCTCCAAAAAGGAATTACAAATTATTAAGTTGGCACGCAGAGAAGTCGTTGAAGAATTTGGAAATGTCTACAAAACGACAAATGAAGATGAAGGTGAAGACGAGAACGAGAATGAGGTCGCGGACCAAGACGAAGAATCGAGCTCGGATTAGTTTAAATTTAAATAAATGTACTTTTATTTTCAGTGTAACGTTTTTATTTTTAGGAGTTTAATGTTTTTATTTTTTAGGATTGTAATGTTTTTATTTTTTAGGATTGTAATGTTTTTAATTTTAATGAAATGTGTTTTTCTTTTAATTATTGTGTATTATTTAATTAAGTTTATTGGTGTGGGTCCATGGAATATGAAACTGACGGGAAACTGACGGATGACTGTTGGGAGGGGCCTGTCAGTTTCTGTCAGTTTCTGTCAGTCGGGTGAAAAAGCTGACGTGCCACTGATGTGGCGCGTCGATTTCTGTCACTTTTCGTCACCATTGGGAGAGGTCTTATCTTCCAAAAGTTCCAAGGCTAGGTGCCACCGTACCATGCCAATAAGTAGTAGTTCTTTTAAAACTTTAGTTACTATCAGTATTTTTAAGGACCAGTGCTCATGATTTATACGAGTATAAAATTTACACCATTATGGTTGTTTTAAGACAGAGAAACTTGATTTACTATTTGGGGGAATTAGAACTTTTCATGTTTTAAAAGTTCTATTGTATGTAAGAGAGTTTCTAAAATTCCTAATGTACGTATGGTCAGTTTTTGACACACCCAGCAGAATGGTTTTAGAAACCTCAATACATATATTAGACATTCTTGAATCATTATATATACACACAAAAGAAATTTTAAATTTAAAGCATACATAAAATAGTAAAACTGTAAACATTAACCCCTTATGATAATCAATTTACATATTATCCAAGAAGTATACATTTAATTAGATCACTTGATTGTTGATCATCCAAGAAGTATACTCTTCAAAGAACAAAACGAGTATATACGTAAGTTGGTCAATCGGTCAGGTTGGTTACTCTTTCGATTACTTATGTTTTTAAACCCAAATTGATCCATTTTGGTGCAAGAGTAACTACATTATAATGATAGAGGGTTACCTTAGCAATGGTTGCAAAAAAGAACTTTTAGAGTTCTAACTGTGGGAGGTAAAAGGTTGATCAAGGTAAGTCAGAGGATAACAAGTTTATACTTCTCCAAGTTTGTATCATATATTCAGATCCAATTAGTGAATCGAAAGCTCATATGAGTTTTCTATCTAGCTAGACTAAACATGCAAATACATAAAATCCAAATATACCTTGCAGGTTGTAATATGTCTCAACACACATCCTGTTCATGTAGAGTTTTGGACACTACGTCATGAAGCTATTGACACTATACCTAATTGTATATTTAGTTCTATAAAATGGTACATAAATCTAAATGGTACATTAACCAATGGGAGAAACATTCACATGGTGGAAGAAGTAATATAAAATGTGCCGCAAATGATATTATGAACTCGGATCAATGACATGGCTTCAGATCCATTTCCCCTCGAATGGGAACTTTAAACTTTATATGTCAGCTATCTAAACACTTTAAATTCAACTGTAACAGCTACAAGTCAAACTACGATAACTTCAATATGTCGTCTACCATTATATTCTTAGAGCATAAGCTTTAAGCAGCCAGTAACTCCAAATGGCATTTTCAGGCAGATTTTATTAGAAAGGAACAGGAGTACCTTGCTTCTTGTTAACAATAGCCATAGCCAGATACCGACTACCCATTCCTATGGGTGTCTGCTCATCCGGACCTTCCCAGAATGGGGCTTCACCCTCCCCCACCAACCGCCAGTACCCTGTTCTCAGAGATTCTGCTTGCTCCTCTGTGCAGTTCTGTAACAATGCTTCCACACGGAAATTTATTCCAAGATTACCAAGAAACTGAGACTGAGTGATGGGCCCGTACACAGACACATCTTCTGCAAATCATTTCAATGTTGTCACTTTCCACTCAATATTGGATATCGCAATTTACTTTTGGCATGACCAAAGTTACATGTAATGTCTCCCTTTACTTGGGAATATTTTTTTTCGTTATATTACCTTTGTGAGGATTAGTAACAGTTAAAAGTACTACTAAAAATGAATTGTCTACTATATTCTTTTACTTGTTATTATTGAGACTCTAATAAAGGTATATATATAATATCGGACTAGCAAAAAAAGTTTTCTGAGAGAAATTTCCACAAGTTTTAGGACATTGGGCAAAGTAATTATACATAACCACAAGAAAAGAATATAGACCTGAAACTTCCTCCGCAGAGTGTCTAATTGCAGGAAAGTCCACGTAAGCACTTAAATCCGCAGAACCAGGATCATCCAGCATATTAACAAACTTGTGTTTCCGAATTGCCTGTGAAAAAGAAATTGATAAGATTGTATAACAAAACCCATATGCTTAAGGTCTGAAAGAAGCCATGCAAAAGAGACGAAAACAGAAAATACCTTATGTTATGCAGGAACAATGAAGAAGGGATATAAAAAGAAATTAATAAAACCATACCTCAAGGTTTGCAACTATTAACAAAATATTCTAAACATTACACACCGTAAATGAGGTGCAACTGTAAACTTTTTAATATGAAGATTGCTCCTTTGGGATATGTTTCGTTGATACGAACTACATAGAATATGGGTGAAATGGTTCAAAAGTTGCTTCAAAACACACACAGATATATACAACCTCCTAAATCACAAAATCAAAGAATGTTGTATCATTCTTTTGGTGATATTTATTGGAATCATGTTTCGAATCGTATTATCATGATTCATGAAATTCAATGAAAAAGACACAAAAAAATTGATAGTTCAACCAAACCAAGGTCAAATTCGTTTTAACCAGAGCTAAAAATGTTAAATGTCCATCTTGCAACCCATATAATTGCGGAGATCAATCAAAGCATAACAGCGTGTTTCTAGAATAGCAGCTTGCATTACTAGAGAAGTGGTATACCTGAAGACTATCAGAGACTATCCCATCCAAGCCATAATCAATTATAAGTGCTCCACCACCATCACTACTTATTCTCTTGGCAATAGTTTGTGTCAAATCCATTGCTTTGGGGCAAACCTCAACATGTTCCAGTTTAGTCAAATCTTCAGTCTTCGCCCACTTGCAACGTTTTAGAAGATAGAGAGTTGCTGGTGTAGGTCGAGGAGAGAGCACAACACGGAACCTGAAGAGTGAACAGCAAAAAGGAAATCATCACTTCTATTAGAAGGCTAAGGAAGATGTTGCTAATGGCATAAAATGATATGATAGAAGTCCATATTGAAACCATACTTTGAATCTTCAGCAACATCGATCATTTTTTCGCACCAGCCACGAGAAGCTTTCTAGAAGAAGCAATAAAACAATGAGCAACAATGAAGGATATAAGAGACACAAGGATGAACAGCATGTAAGAACACCAGTGCATAACTGCATATAAAGCATTTAAATAAACCTGAAATTGATGAACTGGCAAGGCATCAAAGAATTCATGGGCAACAATAATTGTTGGCACTGTATGGAAGTAAAAAGATGGAGTCAGAGAAGGAAATTATTCTTTAAGCCTTTCAGCAATTATATAATATTGTCTGTGTCAACATGTAAAAATTCAGCACTAGACTTCTCGATTCATATTTGAAAGGTGAAAGCACACAGGGCAAAAAAAAATCAAGGATCAATTGCTGAAGGTAACTCTATCCATTTCTATAAGTTAGATGGAAATAATTGTATCATATTCGGAACATATGCCAAAAGCAGAATTAACAATGCAGAACCAATTGCGAAGAAGAAAGTATAAATAACAACCTTGTAATTTTTGCTACTCAGAAAAACTCCAAAACAGTGAGTACAAGACGCATGATTGCATCTTCTAATAATTTAGGTGGATATGATTTAAATACCGACTTTAAAGGTCTCAATTGATTGAATTGATGTCATTAATGCTCTTTAAAATCTGAAAGACAATACAAAAAACATGGAAAAAGAAAAAACAAAAGCAGCCGAAGAATAAAGAGAAGGATGTTAAACTTAAAAACAACAACAATGTCAAGGTGCTAGCATCCTTACAGCCAGTTGGAACCTCATCTAAGGTGGAGTGCCATGAGACAGGCGTTCCAGTCAAGGTGGTAGCAGTGTTTTCATCAGCATTAGTATCAGCAACATCCTCAGTATTGCATTTCAAGGTTATCTTTTGGATCTTCTTTAGTGCTGGACTCACTTCAACCATATGTACATTTAGGGATTTTGTAAACTTCTCAAACTTCGAAGCACCCTGATGTGGTAAGTGGCATATTATCAGGAATCACAATCCCATATCATCAACGTACAATTGGCAACATATGGAGAATAGGATATTCAAGACTTTGGGATGGAAGTTGTAAAACAGATATCAAGGATAACAGTACTATACTCGTAGAAGATCAGCCATGAGAGTTCCTCTTCCTGGCCCAAGCTCAACTAGATTGACCTTATCTGGTTGGCCCATTTGCTCCCACAAACACATTGCCCAAACCCCAACCATCTGAAGCAAGGCAGCTCGATATGTTAATAACCAAGATCTTTCCTAGTATGCCCTAATTTACGATAACAATCAGGGTACAACATCAGATATTACCTCTCCAAACATTTGGCTTACTTCAGGGGAAGTTATGAAGTCACCTTCTGCACCAAAAACATCCCGATTGATATAAAACCCAGCCTTGGGATTTATCAATACTTCCTCCATGTACTCAGCGACCGATATCGGACCACCTCTAAACTGAAAAAACACAGTCAACACTCATTTTAAAAATGAAAACAATGCCAAAAACTTAAATCAACCAAAAAGCAAAATACTAAATGCTGAAATACTACCCAAGTTCCAAAAAATGGGCATTATTCACTTGATCGGCCAAAAAGTCAGTGTTAGACATAAAACCCTTTAAAGTTGGGTGAGAAGTAATTTTTATGTTGAACATCATATAAATAAATATAAATCGTGTAATTTGTGCTACACTTATAAAATCCGTTTAAAAGTCATGCCATAATCGCGTTATTATCGGATAGTGTGCTAAGGATTCACCCAATCGTTTCAAATACAAAGTTATGAAAACGAGGCTTCGTAGAATAACACTCTGATGAAAATCGGGCAAAAACGAAATACGTACATAAAATGTACCAATAAGATTTGCTCATTTAATAACCAAATTAACTAAGAGTATACACTTGCATAAATCAGACAAATGATATACTTACAAAGATGCATAAATAACATCTCATCATATAACAGCACAATTACCTACGGTGTGTATATACTATATAACATACATAACAATGCTTCATTCTTCAAATCAGCTCAAACGATAAAAACAAATATTGAACAATAAAACGGATATTAATAAAGAAGAAAAGGAAAAGTAATTATAACCTTAATTATACTTTTCAGATGCTTAACAAGCTCAGAATCTGCAGTCGGTTCATGAGAATGTTCTGCAACAAATATATATATATAACACATTAGGCATCTCAATCTCAATTAATTAATTAAGGAATATACATGATTATATAATAGAGAGAGAGGTTGAACCGGGAGGATTGTTCAATCCGGAGCGGTCTATGGATATTCTGGCGGAAGATTGAGAAGCGAATTCATCGGAAAACTGAGAATCGGCCTGCTGTTCGACGGAAGTTTGGACCGGAACTTGAGAAGATGAAGATGAAGAACATCGACGGAGAGAGTCAAGGGAGGCCTGTTGACTGAAGAGGAAACGACGTCGTTGTGGTAAAGTAGCATGTGTTATAACTCTTCTCAGCATTTCGATGGTGTGATTTCGTGAACGGTTGCAGGCGTGAAATCAACACTACTGAAATCTAATCGTTTTTTCACCAGTTAAAAGTCAAAAGTAATACTGTATTTGACTAATCTACTATCTTGAGCAGGGCCGGACCCAATTCATCAGAGAACATGCTCTCAGTCCAACAGGCCCAATAGTTATTTTTTTAATTTATTCTACTAGGCCTATAGCCCAGATCAAAACAGGCCCACTGACTGAAGGTGTGATACTCTCGTTATCTCGTAAAGGAATATAGTTCAACTGTTCAAGTGGTAAACAATGAAATGGTACTTTGGTTAGTTTGGCTGGTGGGTTAGAAGATATTGATTAATTAAAAAAATTTGGATTACTGGTCAGTGAATTTAAAGCCTTAAACTGCGAGTTTGTAAATCCAGCAATTGTTGTCGACTGACTTATGTAATCTGTGATTTGCAACTGTGAATGGGTTAAGACTTAGGTTTGTGATTAGAGGTGTTTGGGATTGCTTATTTAAGTAATATCTGGTTATTTATTTATTTTAACACCACATAAGCACATTCAAATACTAATATAATACGTGCTTAGTTTAGAATGAATAAATAAACACTTTAAAATAAGCATCATCCCGCCTACTTATTTTTAAAGCATTTATAGATAAGCAAACCCAAACACCCCATAATCTTTTTAATATTTGATGAACTTAATGTTTTTAATTCAGTTTGATTTTCTCGATGTTTAAATGCTATTTAGGTACATCACATAAAGTGTCCTTGTGGTCTTTCATTTCTCTTAGATCATCCCTTTCAACTTTTTTTTACACCGCTCATCCTCGTATTTGCTTTTCTGTTACAAATTTGTCCCTCCCTCGAGGAATATAATGAATGAACGGTTAACTCGTACAACCAAAATACAATAGTGGTTCACAATAACCGTCGACGTAACAATAATAATTATATTAGCATATGTCATCTCTCCATTTTTTCCTTTATGTTATTCTATATTTCAATTTCATTTATACTTTGTGGAATCATAAGAGCTATGATATTAATACTAATAGTGATATTAAATGTACAAACAATTCATTATATTATACATTGAAATTTGATTGAACAAATTTATATAAATGGTTAATTTTAATTTACTAAGAGAAGAAAATAGGTGGAGATCGATTTGATTATGTGAGTTTCTATATTTATCCAATTAGTTAGAGTGTATAAATGTCATTTCTGATCTTCCCATTAAGGTTTTAAGATAAGATAAGATTTAAGATAAAATAAGTACAATCCTTTATAACTATGAATGATTAGTTATACATATTTTTATTATTAATTATTATTTATAATGTCATCATTTCGTTTTTGTCAATTTAACAAAATTGAATAACTTGATTTGTTAATTAAATTTTGATAACATCATCAATCATCAAGTGTTTCTTATATTATATTTATTATTTATTATTATATATATTATTTATGAGTAAATTCTATAGATGGTCCATGTGGTTTACATCGATTTACGAAAACAGTCCCTAGACTTCTTTTTTCACTTTTTCAGTCCAATAAGTTTACATTTTGCTCGAAAATGGTCCCTCACCCACCTAAAATGACTAAAGTACCATTTGACCGTTTAAATCGTGACTATCCAGTAATGACAAAAGAAAGGGTACTTTAGTCATTTTAGGTGGAGGATGGACCATTTTCGAGCAAAACATAAACTTATTGAACTGAAAAAGTGAAAAAAGAACTGTTTTCGTAAATCGGTGTAAACCACGGGGACCATCTTAGAATTTACTCATTATTTATTTATAAGTTTGATATGAGACTATGAGTGTTAGGCCACTCCCAACCCTAAACTCAACTGACTGAAACTGATAGAGCTACGTCAGCGTCACATCAGCTTTTTCAGAAAACTGACCGAAACCGACTGAAACTGACTGACCACTCCCATCCCTGCTCCGTCACTTTAATTTTTGAGGCCCGTATTTACCAATTTACCTTTAATATTATACACACAAACAATAAAAAAAAACCGATGGAACCCAAGCCTCTCGTCGGAAAACCGAAGTACCAAAACCGACGAAGAAACTGATGGATTGGTACCATCCATGTCACTTCCGTCGGTTTAAAGTGACGAGAACCGAAGATACCCGTTGGGAGCAACCTTATAAGTAGATAAAGGGAGTTGATTTAACTTAAACAAATCAACTATAGACTATTAGACTATCCCTCTTATATATTAAAAGAGGGCTTGATTAGCCTAATCACTTTTGAAATAAATTTGCAAATTTATAACTAAACCTCATTTGATTACCCAATGAATCACTAATCTATGCAATCGAGTCTTTTCGGCACGTGGATGCTTTGTTTCTTATGTCCAGCGTTGACCACGAGGTCTAGGCAAGCGGTACAAGAAGTTGATCTCATATATTTTCCCTAGAAATCCGGTTACTTCCTTTCATATTTGTCTTTACGTATTATATTCGATTGCATAGATTATTATCTAAGAGTTTAGTTTATTAAAGATGCATGCTTTTAGGGTTTATACAATGCCAGCCATTGTAACGTTGTTTATGAAAAGATCAGCTTAGCCATGGTACTAAAATTGTTTAGTTTGGTTACATTTTTTTACATGTCTTAGCCATGGTAATAAAATTGTAACATGTAATTTTATAGGTCTATTTGATAGTAGCTTTAGGGTTTGGAATGGTTCATATTGGAATGGGCCGGGTTGGGTTGTCCATAAATTTTATCTTCTAAGCCATTGATATGAAGCTCATATAACTGCAGACACTTCATCATGCTCTTTCAATGAACTACTGTCCGCACTTTAAGGGACAAAATGACCAAAGAAGGATATATCGAATCCACAAACAACCATATGCTAGGTAACCTTCCATAATAAAACATTCAATTATAAATGCCGTGAACTGTTATAGCATTCTATTAATATTTTATAATCATGCAGGAAAGCATGTAGTCCATACTGATCTGCAAAAAAAAAAAAACTTCCTGAAGTCCAAAAATTCTTGGACATGGATTGTATGGTAAATAAGTAATTGATATTTCTTTTTCTTTTTCTTTTTCTTTTATATAGTTGTTTCTTTTAAGCTTCTCAAGTGCTATTATGCTTAAGTTTTTGCTATCAATTGAATCAGGTGGACGACACAAATGACACATATGACAAAACCAACTATTCAGAGAACCCTAAAAGGTAATCACATTATAAAAATATAAATTTATAATAACATTATCTTTGCCCGCCCATATACTTTGTAATTACACAACTTATTGGGCACCTTGATCAAAGACTCATCGTGTCGACAGATACACATTTGGTGCAGTTCATTTCATTGGATCAGATCTTACACGCACAAATAATAGATCTGAGTATATTCAGAATGCTTTTGACACTAGGTGGGCAAGGCGTCAATGTCTAGGTTGAGAGAGGATGGACACATCAGTTCAACAAGCAAAACTCAGGTTCTTGTCATGTTTATTATAACCATTTACCTATATATATATATCGCTGGCCATGTTTCAAAATGATCTTCGACATGCACATCAACAGCCTAAGAAATGAGTATGTCAAGACATTGTGAGATGATGGTGTGCATCAACACTATGTCATGAGACATTATGACGATTTTACTGCTTCTCTCATTAAGCTGCAAGTGGACTCTACGGATTGCCAGGCTAGATGCAGTTTATTCGATGAACTTCATATGCATTGGAGATGTGTATGTATTAATGTTCTACTGCGTTTATAGTTTTATCTAAACATGGAAAGACAGAAAAATGTATTATCCTTAACTTGCTTATCAAGCTCGCCAATATTTTCTTAACTTGCTTATCAAGCTCACCAACACTTACTGAACCAAAACTACTAAAAGTGTTTGTTATCAATAATAACTATATATATATGACATGAAAATTGCAGATTTGAATGTACATGATTTACTGCACAAGAATTTGCTTAATAATCCAATTGAACTTGATTGTTCCGAATTTCCAGCTCTGCATTTATTGATGTATTGTGTATACCGTGATTTGCCTTTCAGGAAGCAGGGCCATAAGATGGCAAAGTTCACGTCCATTTTGAAGAACTTTTAAAGAAATACAGTTGTTTATGTGGTGAGTAATTAACTACATAATACCCTTATAAGCACACAAACAGCTTAATCATAGTGGATTGCAATCATGTATTCGTTGTCACCAATAATGTTGTGGAACATTATTTATGTTGTCTTTGTGCAGATATTGGTGCATCACATCACATCAAAACAGTTCCATGGGTGAAAGCAAGTATCAGTGCTACATTAGTTATAGAAATTTTATCCAAACATGTATAACTTCTGAAGTAAGTCTCTCATTCGACGGAATTGATCTCCGGCCAATAAGATCCATGCAAGGTCAGAACAATTTTTAGTTTTAATATCCTTCGATTCTGATTATATGATTCTTGATAATTGCAATTTGGAACATGTAATTGAATTTTAAGAATTTTAGGTTAAGAAATTGAATAATTTTGGTGGAAATAAAGATGCACGGCCAAATATGTAGGGGTTGTAGTAGCCAAATAATTTATGGTCCCATCAACGTGACAAAGTAAATTACCAAATGCAATCCCAAGCAGCCGCTTAGTGTGATGTCATTTTATATATATATTAAGTATTGATAGGATTCTAACATTATTTGATAATCCATATATGTTTAAAAAAATTAGACTTTTTAAACTACGTTTTCCGTTTTACTTTTTTACACTACAAAATTACATGGACAATTGGGCATACTTGATCTTAAGTTTAGTATTTCTATAATCGCTGAGAGTTTTCCATTCGACAGAACAGGTACATATTGAATTATTTTTAAAGAATGTTTGAGAATAAACACTTTCAATTCTTTATTGTTGGATATGCTCCTCCGGTGTATCATCAAGCTCTTTTAGTATATGCATTTATTAAAGGTTGAAAGAACTCATCAGTTTAGTGTGTGTATGTATTGGGCTTTGTTTTTTAATTCTGTATCATTGAAAAAGTTATATCTACAAAAGTAGTAGATCCAATTAATTTTGAACTGAAGTTTTAAGATCATTCATGAAATTTTATACATAAATCCATTGTTAGCATGTGAGTGATAGTGGGGAACATTGACTCTTTGGCATTTTTATAAGGGTTAAGTATATGTAAATGCATCCAACTTGTCATGAATGTCTATTGTATGTATCATACTTACGGGAGGTGTATTTAATGCATTCAACTTTCAAAAACGGTTTATTGTATGTATTTTGATGATGTGTTGTCCGTTTAAGATGCCACGTGGTGTGCTTAGAAGATGACACGACAATAAACCGTTTTTGAAAGCTGGATGTATTAAATACACCTCACGTAAGTATGATACATACAATAGACATTCAGGACAAGTTGGATGCATTTTTAGATACTTAACCTTTTTTATAATATAGACAGTTGTTGAGGTAATTGATAATGGGGACCGGAACCTTATTCTTTTTTGGCACTGTTTTTAATATGGTATATGATATATGATTCTGATGTAATATGTTTGAAAATGCAAATGAGACAAGTTGCATCATCATCGATTAAATGTTATACTAGGAAAAAACACGCTTCGCAGCGGGCCACTGAACAAATATATATATTATTCCATCTGTTTCAAATCTATTACTCATATACAAAAATACGCACTTTCGGAAAATATAATTATTATATTGTAATTTTTTGTACTATGACAATTTTACCTTTTCTATTTACCCAAAATTTTATGACATAAAGGTAATATGTGAAATTTAGTTAATTATACACTCTTACTTTTGAAAGTTTAATACATGCAATAAATTTTTTAAAAATGTATCTCATACAATAATAAAATGTGTTAGGCAAAAGATTCAACAATGAAACAATACTTGGCACTCCTTCAAAACACAGTGAAGCAATTCAAGTCATTCCAGATTGAACAGGTCTCAAGAAATAAGAACAAAAAGGCTGACGCTTTGAGCAAGCTAGCATCGCTCACGTTTGCTCACCTCACCAAGAAAGTTTTTGTCGAAGTCTTGGGGCAAAAATCTATTGACTCGTCAGGAATGGTGGCTCAAGTCGAAGAGGATGGGGATACTTGGATGACCCCAATCATGTCTTATATCCAATCCGGTACCCTCCCGCGGGACCCGATCAAGGCGAGGAAAATCCGAATGAAAGCTCCAATGTATTTCATTGAGAAGGATGAACTCATGAAGAAATCATACATGGGACCGAACCTGAGATGCGTGGGCCCTAAGCAAGCTAAGAATGTCATCCGCGAAGTGCACGAGGGGTCATGTGCCCTCCACTCCGGCCACAAGACAGTGGTGGCAAAAATCATGCGCATGGGCTATTTCTGGCCATCCATGTACAGGGATGCCGCCGAAGTCACAAAGCACTGCACTTCCTGTCAGATACATGCTCCTATAGCCAGGTCCCCAAGGCATGACCTGATCCCAATCTCGTCAGCGTGGCCCTTCTTTAAATGGGGTATTGACATCGTGGGGCCATTCCCAGTAGGTACTGGCGGCGTGAAATTCCTAATCGTCACCATCGATTACTTCACTAAGTGGGTTGAGGCTAAACCACTGGTCACCATCAGCGGCAAACAGGTGCGGAACTTCGTATGGGATAACATCGTGTGCCGGTTTGGCATTCCCCATGAAATTATCACTGAAAATGGCAAACAATTTGCCTAGAATCCATTCACGGCTTGGTGTGAAGAGCTCAACGTCAAGCAAACCCTGACTTCGGTTTACCATCCACAGGCGAACGATCAGGTTGAAGTCACGAACAGAGACTTAGTAGCTGGTATCAAAGCTAGGCTCGGGGAAAGCTGCACCGGTTGGGTGGATGAGCTCCCCAACGTGCTCTGGGCCCACCGCACTACGCCCAAAGAGAGCACCGGAGAGACCCCCTTCAGCCTTGTCTACGGCTGCGAGGCGGTCATTCCAACCGAAATCAGTGTCCCAAGTGAAAGGATAATTAACTTCACTGAGGACGGAAGCCTGAAGGCCCAGCAACAGAACGCTCACATGTTACAGGAGCGGAGAGAAATGGCAGCCATCCGCCAAGCTGCAAACAAACGGATAATGGCCCGCTACTATAACAAGCGCGTACGCCCGCTCTCATTCACAGTCGGAGACCTGGTCTGGCGCAATAATGAAGCCAGCAAGTCTGAAGATACGGGCAAGCTTGGGCAGTGCTGGGAAGGCCCGTACCGGGTTGCAGAAGCAAGTGCAAGTGGCTCCTATGTCCAGGCCACTCTGGATGGCAAGTCCGTGCCACACACTTGGCACGTGACGAATCTGAAGAAATATTATATGTAATCAAACTTTGTAATAGCTCGGGCCGGGCTGATCCCCCCGCCTTCGTAGCATCTATCCTATGAATAAAAAGTTTTGGTTGCGTATTATCCTTCTGTTTTTCAAAACTTGTTAATTCCATACGTTGTGACACGTTTAACATTGCAAAAAAATAATATATATATATATATATATATGTATGTATGTATGTATGTATGTATGTATGTATGTATGTATGTATGTATAGCGCATAAATGAATAAGAACAAAGGAAAGACTGCCATCAGGCGCCGTCGTTGTAACCTCGGCATATGACCAGAAGAGTCAGTTAAGCCCGGAGCGCAACGACCCTGCCCCCATAAGGGAATGCCTTCTAGCGTCCCGAAGGCAGAGGTCCCCTCGGGCTGCATCCTGTCGCCGAGGGATGACCAGAACAATATTGGCCGAGCCGAGGAACACCTCCACCACACGCCAACCCATAAGGTAGTCTAGAAATCTACTAAGTCATGACAATAAAAATATAAGTGTACGTACATAAATATAAAACTGAACACATGCAATTACGAAATGAACGTTGCATTATATTTACATAACAAAACTTTACATAAAGCAAGGATGCCGGCCTTACAAATAAACCTACCAATCTATGGCCGCATCCCCAAAATCTCATCAACCGACAACTCCATCTCCTTACCTATCCTCTCTATGAACGGGACGGAGATTGTCTTCAGGGCTTCGTTAGCCCGTTGCGCCCGCTCAAAGCAGTTCGGGTGCACCTTCGACGTTATGACATCGGGAAGTGGAGTCGGGAGCCCAGGAACATGCTCCGCGAAAAGATTTATAGTTTGAAGCACCTCCACCTCCTGGACGACGGTCAGGAATTCCTTAAATGGACCTGTCACATTGTCCGATGCCATTGCCAGCTTTACCAAGCCGGGGATGCCCTTTCGAAGTCGCTCCAAGTCTTCCGCCAACTCCGAGTTCCGGATCTCGTAGTCGTTGAAATCCTTGATGTGAAGACTACAAGCAGTCTCCAGCTCCGACACCTCCTTCCTAGTAGCGGCCAAGTCCGTCGTCAGGTCCTCGAACCTGCATACAAGCCAAAGCTTAGCAACCGAATGACAAGTACAAAAAAAAAGCTAAGAGATAATTATCTCACCTGCTTTGAAGTTGCTTATCCTTATTTACAAGCGCAGCCTTCTCAACCTCCATAGCCCGCACCTGCTCTTGTAACGGAGCAAGGGCCGCCACAGCCTCGGCCCTTTGGGCCATCTCTGCATGAAGGTCAGCCTCAACTTTCATTCTTGTTTCATTGGCCGATCCGAGCCTCTCCTCCAGCTTCTGAGCTTGCCCCTTAAGGTTGGCAATCTCCTCTTCCTGACGCCTAATCACGCCGGCATTGAGCCTCCACTGCTCCGTCAGCGTCTCGGTACGCGCCTGCTCGTCACATTGTAGCGCAAAATTCCAAAAGGACATAAGCAGACGCACCCTCTTGGCATCTATGGCCGACTGCTGGGAGAGTGTCTCCACAACGGCCGACGGAATGGCGTGCTGGGCAAACTCGCGCAGGGACTGCGCATCCACGTCCAAGTTGTCAATTTTAAAATCCCAGGCCGGGACAAAGGTAGCAGCTCCAGAGCTGGAAGGAACGGTGGCCGGCACTTTCAAAAACCACGCCGGAATGAACGGCTCCGACTACATGGACCTGAGAATAGTCATTCTATTAGACCTGATTGAAACACTTAGTTAAAAGAATACACACGCGTATGAGTTCAAAAAAAAAACATAAGCACAATTATTACCGCATGTTGTCTGGGCGCGGCGGCGTAGGCGCCCTGGCGGGGCTCGGAGGTTGGTCACGAATGGGTGACGGACGGAGCGGGCTGTCCTCCAGCGTCACCGGCTCCTCGGCACGAGAGCCTGCCCCGCTAACTGTCGAGATGGCCCTCGCAGAGCTGCTGCGACGCACCAACCGCTCCTCCTCTCTCTCTTCCTCCTCCTCTCTCTCGTCCCGAAGAACAAGTTCACCGCTGATGCGCGGTGCACCAACGGTATGTGGATCCGCCTCAGCTAAAAACAAAAAGAGGAGAAAAGCAAAGTTAGCACGAATTTAACAACTTGCTTCTAGGAAACAAAGCAGGGCTACAGACCGTCCTCTAGTATAATGTAGTGCCCACCTGTGCTGGGCACGGACATGAAATTCCTCAAGTTGACCTCGGCAACCTCCCCCACCGTCTTCTTCTTCTTCGGAGGAGGCCCTGTTACCTTCTTGCCCGAGCCCGTGCCCTTGCGCTTCGGGATCGCCCGGCTACCCATAGCTTCCACCTTGGCACCGGCCGCTAAAGGAACGGCCACAGGGACGCCGAAGATACCGGACTTAGCAACAGTAACCGTTGCCCGGTTACCTTGGCAGCAGTCTCAGGGTCGTCTTCCACGGCCCTCCGGATGTATTTGAGGCCGGACAGACTGGGGGCCTTCAGCACGGAATTCAAATCCATATCTGCAGGAATAAACAAAGGGGTTAGTCAGATGAACACTTTCGTGGTAATATCAATACAAGTAAAAAACCATTCCCCCCCATACCATGGCCGCCCTCCCTGATGACGGGTACCTGCCCTTCGAAGGGCCAGAACGAGCTAATGCAGCCGATAACGAGCACGTACGTTTGGTACTCCCGCATCTCTAGCTTTGCATCTTTGCACGCCGCCAACAACCCCTCCTCCATGGTCGACAGCTTCGGCGTAAGGCTGACATTCCGTGGCCATTCATATTGACACACCAGCGTCTCCACGGAGTCATTGGGGATGAGGTCTGGTCAACAAAAAAGAAGGTGTCCCTCCAGCCGTGCAGGGACGACTCCTAGCATCCAACAAAATCGTTCTTCTTCGCAAAAGTATACCACCCCCTGCCTCTCGGAGTTAGCTTAAAGCAGGCCTGGAATACCTTCACCAATGGCCTCAGGCCCAATGACCTAAACCACATCTCAAAGATGCTAACTTTTTGTATGGCGAAGTGGTGCAGTTGGCTGAACCCAACCTTATAATGCTTGCACACGTCTAAGTAGAAGGGGGTCGGTGGCATACGGAGATTGCCCTTCTCCATCGTTTTCCAGTACACGGTCACCTTCCCCTCCGGTGGCGCATCAGCGCGCTGCGTGGCTGTCGGTGTCACGGGATTGTACCTCTGTAGGCACCTAAAATTCCTAAGTATATCCGGAATCATATCCGGCTTTACCGAACTGGCCTCATATGCCACGTTCACCGCGCCACCACCAGCCACAGCCCCGCGAACCTCCACCATGCCCTCCGCAGCAGCCATGGTATGTATATATATCAAAGAAGAAAAGGAATGAAGGTATGAACTACGGACCTGGGTTTATTTGAATGTGGACGGAAACTGGATTGAATAGCCGGAACAGTTGACGGAATGTTTGAATGTGACCGGAATACTCTCAAGATTTTTAACTCGCGTAAAAAATAAAATGACCGCAAAAGACTCCTATTTATAGGCAAGGTTATGTGGGCCGGGCTTCATGGGCTTCAATGCAGGCCGTACACATGTCACCAGATCTCACATTCCAAGAAGTTACCGCGTGCTGGCCCTGTTTTACCCTTACACGTGTCACCAGATCTCACGATCCGACGAATGAACAGTTGTGCGCCAAGGGTACTATGACGTCACGGTCCACGCGGTCACAAGCTGTCCCATCGCATGTCAACTGCGAAATACGAAAAGACGTGCATTTATTGCGCGCCGTCAGTCCTCCAAATGTATCATTAAAACGTCACATCACTCACTTTAAGTCCGCTATCATATCCCAGAATGGAATATAATAACGGACTGGGGGGGACTTAATGATGTACATCCCATCTCGGACTTTGAGTTGCCCCAGATAACCGAACCCGGTTCCGTGCCGAGCCTCGACCCGGACGGCATCCGTGCCCAACTCTTGCAGCTCTCGACGCGGAGGTCACTGTCCAAGTCAAACGTGGGCCCGGATACGTTCCGCACCCGGACCTAGGAGTTCACCATCATACCAGGCATTTAACAATGGTGCGGCGGCAAGGCTACGATGCGCACCACGTGAGCCCAATATTCTCTGACAAAAGTACAATCTGCGACCGTTATATCCAGGTAGTTAACATGACTTGGCCATTAACCTGGCCGGTTCACCCGATTGGTCCACGTCACCTCGTGCATAGTGGTTGTCATGCTCGCCCACGACCATTCATCCACGTCAGCAACGGACGGGGAGAATGTCGCTTTCCCCCACGACCAAACCTTCCACGTCGGATTAGGGTTTGGTTATAAATACTAGTGCTTTATTTCCATTTCAAACCAACAACTCATAAAATCACAAGAGTAATCATCCAACGATTGCTCACATAGAATTAAGCTTTCACCACCCTCGATTGACCAAGTCTCGATACTGGGTTTGCACGTTAATCGGAGTGTGACAAGCTCGATTCCTCATACACCATCATCATTGTAATCAAGTGTTTTTACGTTTGAACAGACGCAATTCCGGCAACTCAAACGCCATATTAATTACCATTTGGGAGATTCCATCAACAACCTCTTTTTTTTGTTTGCCTCATTTGTTTGACATTTTTTATTTATCACTTGGATTACAAATTTATTGGTGCTATTACGTTTCCTGATATATAATCCACTTTTTTTTTGTCTGCATATCTCAATAGCGCTTTTCCTCCATTATTTCTTCAACCAACGATTTCTAATTACGTCCGTTTCAATTTGATTTTCGAAAAGAAAATAAGCTTTTCATATTGGTATTTAATATTGCATTTGATTTTCTTTCTTAATAAATTTCGTTTTAACTATCGTTCATATAAGGTCAGAATGTCTTTTTGTTGTTTAGAGCTCTCTTAACTCTTCCAACCGACCATCTATTACTCTCTCCTTCTACGTCAACAACCAGGGGTTAATTTTTATTTTTTTCCGAGTCCATCTCCGGCGACATCGGGTACGACATTCCGGCAACGATATAATGGAGTACTTTAGTCAACAACATGCTGGAAAGGTTGGTAAAAAAAGAACAAAATTACAGAAATACCCTTGCAACGTGGCGTTTTTAGAATGGAAGTTTTGATGATGTGGTGACTTTTGAATGAAAGTGTTACTATTCATATCATGCTAAAATGTTATTAATGATAATGTATTGGATTTCATGCTGATGTAATATCACTTGCGAATGTATTATTAAGTATTTAAATGCACTTGGTGGAATATTTCAATTTTTTATGTAGATTTAATAAATTAACATACACATCTTTATAGAGTATGCTCCCTGATGAAGTTATGCATGTCCCTCTTAAACGTACTATATTTAATCATTCATTTAGCTTATGAGACAATATATGTTATCCATGTTTGCAGGTGATTGGAAGCTTACCGCGTGTTCATTAATTGCTAATGTGGTCCGATATAGTAGAGGCAACTATTGAGATGTGCTTAATTCCTTCAACTTTGGCTGTCGATGTTGGCTGGAAAATAAGTTCAAGTTATTTGGGTAGGATTTTATTCAAACTTTTGTTTATTCAATATGCAAAGTTTGCATCCGTCCTTCTCTACTAATCGTCAATTTTCCCTGATTTAAGTGGTGTAGCCTTGATATGTTAATCACAAATTCACAACTTTGATCATCCATGCTATATTTGTGGCTTCTTGATTGCTTTTCACCCAAAGGCATTAGTTTTGTCTATTGCTAAAGTTAGCAAATTATCTGTAAACAAGGTACTTAACAGTGGGAAAACATGTACATAAAAGGTGTAACTAATATATAATCATGTTAATCAATTTGTAGTTTTCCCAAATTTAATACATTTTAATAAACGAATGAGATTGTATCAACTACATGATGTGTCATGTAAAATGATCACTAAAAATGGAACATACAGATAATGTTTTTTAGTTAAATCATGTATTAGGATCAGTTAATTCACACAATATCTCCTTTTCTAATACTTATAATTACATATTTTACTTATAATATTAATGTGAAATAAATTCATTTGAAGGTTGATTTTATACAGTTAGAAACTTTCTTGATTATGGATTGTACAATAAGATACTTGAGGGACATGAATGTCAATTTTTATCTTCATTTGAAGAAACTTTTAAGCCAATATGTCTATGATTCATAAGGGGTTATATTATTTACTTATTTTTCAATTTTTCAATTTGCACCTTGGTGTAACGTTTTTATTAGATTCCATGAACATATGATGTTTTTTATTTAATAAACTTTGATTATTCTACATGTTTTATCCCGCAAATTTTGTGAGTTATGATCTAATATTACTATAAAAGAAGGTTTGATTCAAATGATATGTCATATATAATTCATATTATTAAATTGTTCGTTGATCGAATTTCTGATACGAATAAATTTATTTGATTCAGATGGTATGTGCTCAGAGTCTTAGCAAGGATTATAGATTTATGTTTCAAGTGATATATTTTCTTGTAAATAGTTTCCGTATTAAAGTATTGACTATGACTATTATATTACTTGACTCAATTTGCCGAATATAAAAATATAAAATGCGGGACGCAAGAAGTTAAACTTTCTCCAGGACCGAATCTGCGTAACTACATTTTCCAGCATCCGTAATTTTTTGCACGCCAATTTCATCTTCATGGGAGCTCCTAATCTTAGAATCGCTAACAAGATCTACGATCATTAAAATATAAAACAGAGACGCGCTACAAACCAACACAACCATGTAAAGAACCATCATACTTTGCAATGTAAGAAAGTTTGCAAACTGATAAACAAATCCAAACGAGATAGCCGTGTACAGAAACCACGTGGTTAACTTTAGCCAAAACTTCCGACTCGATTTCTCGTTTTTTGGTAGGGAGAGGTACTTGGACAAGCAACACTCGAACATTAAGATAGTTGAAAAAACTAGTAGACAGAGAAAAGCTAACGAATAGTCGTTTTGCCGATACGCTCTGGCAAACGACCCAATGGTGTTTGGCATCATGATTAAGAAGTAAAACGGGAACATATGATATCCGTTGTCGATTTCCTTGGCATCTTTGTGGATCGTTGCGCTCGGGTTTAGGTTTGGCTTCTTACTCAGAGGTGTTGCAAGTGCCATTTGAATATGATCTTGTTGAGGATATGATAGTAACAAGTACTTTTAATCTGTCTTTTATATGTATATTTTGTGTGATGAAACTTGATAATGGAGGAAGTGTACATTTTATACGATGGTAAAGCAATAAATTGAAAGTGACCTTTTGGTCTTGGAAATTTCCAGTGACTTTCTCAGCATATTCAAACTCACTTCTCAGCCGTTACTAATGCAATGAAAGGAAGGTTAAAGGAAATGCATAAGTAAAGGGGTTGATGGTACAAATACCCAAGATAGTTTACTTTTTGTCTCAATTTCACAAATGAATAGGTTTTATCATCAATATCGGGAACAAATTTTTTAATTTTTATCTTAATGTCACCAACAAAACAATTTTTATTACCAGCGTCGGTAACAAACTTGTTAAAAATGTTTCAAGATCATCAAAATATTTTTTTACTTTTAACTAGCTACGGTTTGAATTTATTAATGTGGTATTGTCATATCATATCATTTATGTGACCAGCCTTTTACGTATGGTTAACTTCATCTTCTCTGATCAACTAACATGTAATTTTCGGTTATATTTTTGAAATAAATCTAGCAATTGCGTTTAGATTCGCTGAAAAAGTGATGGTTACGGTAAAAGTAACCAAAAAGTAAATGATAGTCAATCTGAGAAGATAAAATTAGTCATGCATGTACATGTTTAGCTTACGTGAAAACTTGGTCATATATTTGAAATGAGATAGTAACACCACATCAGCAAATTCAAAACGTAACCGGTTGAAAAAGAAGTATTTTGACAACCTCGAAATATTTTAACAAGTTTGTTGTAGACATTGTTAATATAATTAATTCGTTGTTAACATTGAGATAAAAAATAAAAAGTTTATCGCTGACATTGGTAATATAACCCGTTCATTAGTAACACTGGGACAAAATGTATATTTCTCCATCATAACAAAAGTGTCCACGTATAGTATTTTTATATCTCCAAAAAAGTTGTCCACCTTGTAAAAGTAATACTCAAAAATCATTAACTTGATATTTTACTCTGAAGATCATTTAAATATTAATTATTTATTATCAAAACTATTTTAAATAAACCGACAAAAATGGCATTTCATCTATACTCATATATAACACATTGCTCATGTTTTTTTAAGAGGGAAAAATACAAAAATGCCCCTATTCCACTATTTATAACTTCAAAAACTTATTTTAAATGACTAATATGCCCCTACATTAATCTATTAAATGTATGCATTTATTGTTCCTTCTTAAGAGGAAAAATACAAAAATGCTTCTATTCTACTATCAATAATTTTAAAACTCATTTTAAATTAAAAATATGTCCTACAATAATCTATTAAATAAATGCATTTGTTGTTCCTATATTTTTCTTTTTTACAAGTTTTCAAACAAATCCATATCCATAGTTACGTCCAAAACTTACATATCTTGTAAAACATATAAATCCAAAGCAATTACAAAATATACAAATAGAAGGTTTTAGAAAGAGAAACTAAAGTTTAGAGAGATAAATACCATCGCTTTTGCTTCGTAGTATGCAACAATAATATATGATATTAATTATATAAAAAGTATTAAATAGTACGCGCAATTCCTAGAATATGATATCTATAGGAAATAGACATACATATTTCGTTTTGTTAAAATTTGTATAAAATTTTCATTTGCAATTTTATTAGATTAAAAAAAATTACTGCCCATGATCTAAAAAAGAAAAAAAGAAGATAATAGCCATTTTGATCCGAGTCTACTTTAACCCAATTAAGCCCGTTTACACTTGAGTCCATTTAAGCCCGTACATGCTGAAATCTGAACCCATTTGAACTCAATTACTCGGACCAACCCACCTTCCCGTTTTGCCACCTCTATTAATAACGTGAAAAATAAAATAAAGATAAAACGAAAATCAGTCGCACATATTAGTAAAGGGAGTTGATATATACAACACAAAAAGTGATACCCACATCATACTGTACAAGTATTCAAGCAGACAGTACAAATATATCATTGCATAGTTGTATTGTATGTATCAAGTTATGTGTTGCATATATCACTACCCATTAGTAAATGCTATGTTGCTGTCAATATAATAAAAAATCAAAAAAAATAAAATTTTCCTATTGTACTCTGTATTTTTCTATATCTATATACTCTATGGATTTTGAATGGAAAAGTACAACATTTTTTTTTAAGTTACAATTTTTCCCCTAAAAAGTAAATGTATCACCTTCCTACGCTTACTGTTAATTGCGTAGAGTTATACAAAAAATATCTTTTTGGTATTAGCAACTTTTAGTATTTGACTTCGTAAACTTGAAAGTATATAGATGAAATCAACTTTACGCTTTTCATTTAGTACTGCCCATTAGATGAGGAAGACTTTTTACCACTTACAACTTTAGTATTAACAATCAAAAACATAATTAATATTTATAAGTATAGTGTAATGGAAATTGTTCATTTTCGTTGTTTTTAATTTTTTTTAGATAAACAACCTATCAATTTTTTGTTGTCAAATTTTTAGATAAACAACCTATCAATTTTTGTAAATGGAAAATGACTTAGAAGGTCATGTGTTTCCACGTGTTTCAATTCTAGAAATCAACTTCCAAACATTCAACAACAACTATACATGTGTCCCTATTTACTTTTTAATATCTCATGTGAGTAGAAACTTTGGTCAATGAAAAGTAAACATGAAATTGTTAGATACATTCTATTATCATTATGATAAATTGACATATGGTGCCGAATGACATCTCCATTTTTCTTCAATCTATGTGTAACACCTTACGCGATCCCACATCGATCGTGGACGTGAGATATCTTGGGCTTATAAGGTTAATATCCTCCTTACCAGACACAACGCGTTTTGGGGCAACAAGCACAACAGATCCCGTGAAAACTTTGCAGTTAAGCGTGCTAGAGCGTGAGTAGTACTAGGATGTATGACCTCTTGTGAAGTCCTTGTGTGGTCGCCAAGAAAAAGTCGTGCGCCTGCAGACAAACGGACAATATTGTGGTCGTGGCAAGGAGGGATGTTACACTATGGGTATGACTCTCGATGCTTTTGATCTTCCCAAGGTAACAACATATAGCAATATAGAAATTGGAGTTTGTCGGGAGTTACAAGAAGAGTATTCCATACCGGTTCCAGTTGAAAATCCGCGTATTCGAGATTCTCTTAATCCTGATCAAAAGTTTGAGTATGATGAAACCATGTGGCACGTAAAAGATAATTGTCCAGGCATATTCTTCATAATTGTCTAGGGGGAACTGAAAAACATTTTTATACAAAGCTTTGCTTGCTGAAGTCTGTTACCGTGGCCATATAGCACTCACTATCGCTTCATCAGGTGTTGCCACCAATAACATGCCAAGAGGCCGAACGGCGCTCACACAATTTAAAATTCCAATATTCTTCTGAATTACTTTCTCTGTAACATCAGTAAACAAATCATCCTTTCTCAATTACTGCGGTATATGCGAATTTAATTAGACAGTGAAAGCTCTAGATCGAATGATGCAAGACAAAACTGGTGTTAGACTCCCTTGTGGTGGCAATATAATGGTATTGGGAGGATACTTTAGACAAGTTCTACTGGTCGTGAGAGGAGGAATGCCCACACAAATTGTTGACTCTAGCATACGAATGTCGCCTCTATGGACAATAATCGAAAAGATGAGTTTAACAATAAATATGAGAGTGCGGACAGAACCATGGTTTCTGAATTTCTATTACGAGTCGGTGACGTAAAAGAAGAATTATTCGACAAGAGCTTTATTCGCATACCCGATGACATGATTATCCCGTACACCGACAAAGACAAAATCGAAAGATGCTTTGATTGATTCAATATTCAATTCTTTTCAAAAAGGAGGATCTTTGGGATATATATAATTTCTAGGGCGATTTTATTAACGAAGAATGAAAAGTGTTAACACAATTAACGAGAAGTTGATGGTCATATTTTGCGGAGAATAAGGAGTATACTACAGTTTTGATGAAGCATTTGATGATAAGAACGACTTCTATCCATCACAACTACTTAACTTACTAAACGTTAGTTGTTTTCCCCCTCATTACCTCCGACTGAAGATTGGGATGCCCAATTATACTATTACAAAATATCGATCCATAAGATGGATTGTGTAATGACACAAGACTGATATGCAAAAGTTTTCAATGGACTACCACTGATGCGGAGAAAGTTGTTGGCCAGCACTCAGCACACTGAGAAAAGAGTATTTTTGCCAAGGATACCTATGTGTCTATCTGAAGAGGATATGTTACCGTTCAAATTCAAGAAAGCAGATTTCTATTAGACTAACTTTGCAATGACAATCAATAAAGCTCAAGGTCAAACGATTCTAAATGTTAGTGTGTATCTTCCGCAATCAGTATTCTCGCATGGGCAACTATATGTGTCACTCTTTAGAGGGATATCACACTCTACTACAAAGGTGTTGGTCGAGCTTGTAAAAATAAATAAAAAATCTGGAGTCTACACCGCAAATGTGGTTTGTATAAAGTATATTTGTAAGTGTCTGTAAATTCCTTTTTCTAAAAGAACTTATTTTCAGTTTATTTTGAATTGCATCGACGGTATCATAATTTCCGACGGCAATATCTGTATACCATCACCAATTTTACGTATAATGTTGTCGCTGCAATGCGTGGGTACACTACTAGTTAATCATTAATATATGATAAATCAAAGAAAAATCGTTTGAGGACATTTTTTTAATGGATGGAGTAATTTTGAAAACTAAAACTAATTTTAAAATAGAAACTAATCTATAACATATATTTAAAGCAAAATAGCTTATGACAGTTATGATCATTAATTGATTTTTACCATCTTAATCCGATGGTTAAAATGTATTTGATGATACTTACAATTAACCCCCTTTTAATTAATTAACACATAATAAGTAATAATAACAATAATATATTTTAAGTCAATAAAATTTCATTTACGAATTTTACATCCGAATTTTACCAATCATCTATGTAACACAAATCTCATTCAAAAATATAACATTTTAAGTTATTATAATATATAGTTTTCTATTTGTTTACATCTTCCTTGCTACTTCTTTCAGAATTTTCACCATCTTTGCATTCCTTCTACGCTTATTCAATAAATTCCTACGATGGAAAAAAAATCACTATTTGAAAATACTCCTCCTACTAATATGGTCAATTTTAAGAATAAAATTAGAGGCTTATTCACCATCAATCCTAATAGTTCCCCACAATCCTTTTGCTTCTTTATTTGTTATTGAATTCTTAAAAGACTTTTTGTTTGTAAATCAATCTCACACTTTTAAAAACCATGAACATGCTACTCATTTACAATGAATTTATTTTTTGGTAGGATATTGCATATCTAAAGTTATTTCAATTTTTTTTTATGATATTATTTTTTTCTTACAGATACACTAATTATACTGATAATGATACCATATCACAAGAACTTGATTGGACTAAAAGAATTATGATATCGAATCCAAATGCAACGAACCACCCACCAAACCACTATTACGGAAATGATGTTCAAGACGGGGTCTTTTGTTTGGGCTTATTATGTCTTAAAAAGTGGTATTTGTATTATTCAGTAAGCTAAAGGCCTTTAAGATGTTTTGATAGTTTTTCCCAATTAAGTATTAATTTATCTGAAAAACCCCTTATTCAATAAGCTATATACAATTGCTTAAAACTTCTAATTGAGAAAAACAAATTCCCTAACTATTTATACATTAGTGTCTCGCATAAATGGATTTCATATGTTTAGTTTATGTGTTAAATATTTTTTTTTTCCTTTTTGGTTTATGTATTTTAGTCTTTTTTTTATTCATTCATTGAAGTTATTATTGGTTTCTAAATCGTTGTATCGAGAACCTCTTGTTTTTCCTTTTTCTTAAGTGGAGTCGTTTGTAACTCAATGTTGAATTCATTTAATTTGTGTCACGCCAAAAAATGGTTAAAAATGTGTATTCAGATGTTTGCACTTCTTATTTATCAAACGATCTTAATATTATGTATTCAGATTTCAGCTGCTAGCTCTTATTATTCAGAGCTGGTTTTCAGATTAAGCTTTTAGTATTCAGAAAAAACAAAAGACCCCGAAGACATCAAAAGCTATGGATATTCCAACCATTCAAAACGCTACCTGCCCCCTGAAATTGACTATTTCGAAGAAAATTATGACAACTTTTGTATATTATATTTTTATGTATCAGAAGTTTGTTTTTTATAAAATATATTAATCTTTAAAAATTATATATATTTGAAAAACTAAATAACAAAAAGAATTTAGAATCCCCACGTTATCGTGGGTCTTGTATCTCGTTTAAAATTAATACACTTTGACAATTTTAAGCAAATCAAAATGTTTTTAAAATTGGGTCTTGTCCAACCCGATTCCAATCTGAACCCGTTTTCCTTTATATGTGTAACTCAGGTATCCAATTCAGTTGTTACCCGAATTCCTTTCTTTATCACCCGAACTTAATATATTTACTAAAACTTGCAACTCTCAATAATTAAAATATTATTTTTAGAAGTTTTAAATGGGTAAGGTTCTGAGGAGAATATCTCAAATGAGAAGAAGGAAGAGCAGACCGAATTCACTGCATTTTAGGGTAAAATTTTCGCTCAGATTCACTGCATTTTACTAACGGAGTACTACATTTTAACAAATACTGCATTTTACACCTATGAAATTTTACTGCATTTTAATGATACTGCATTTTAAATCTTCGAATTTATTTTAAAAACTCAGTAAATTTGACATGGCTCCTTCTACTCAACTTTTCCTTACTTTTAACTAATTTGATATAATCAAATAATCTTGTTGATTAATTGAATCTTTGATAGACATCAAATGTTTCCTACGTTGTATTTAAGTTTTTCTAAAATAATAGTCAAAAACAACTTTAATTCGACTTTCGTTGTTAAAAAAAAAAAAAGAATTCGACTCTCCAACAATATTGTGTTGCTTCAATTTGATCCGAAAACGATGAAGAACGGTGAATTTTTGGAGCTATATTTTCGTACGGATTAAAATTTGTTTTGATGATCAAAACTGATGTAATATGATCACATGAAGCTTTTTCATCGATTACATAAGCATTTAACCGTCAATTATGATCAAATTGAATCGGATTTCTATCGCCAAAAACACGTAGCTTTCGGATGAAAAATCGATCTCAAACATTTAATTCAAGTGAATCTAAACTGTAAATTCTGATCAAATCGGTGTTAGATCAATGAATTGAAGCTTTTTATCGGATCAATTTCACAGATTCATGATGATATGATGAAGTTGATCATCACAGTTAACAAAATCAACCGAATATCCATTTTGATAAATTTCTTCCAATTCGATTATTTCTGATGTGATTTTGATGAAATTGATTGTTGATTCGTGTTCTTGAATCAATTATATTCAAATTGATCGTTTATTTTATCTAAAACTTCATCAAATCATGAATTTGATCTTCAATATGTGATTTGTTGACTTTGTATGATTAAGTTTGACCAGAATGAACAGTTTGTTGATTTATTGACAATTTCGATTCGATCTCGATCCGTAAACTTCCGATAATGATTAACCTAAAAGCTAAATCAATATAAATCAAAGTACAAATCAAATAGAATCGGTATGAGCAAGAGAGAATTTTGCTCTAAAGTCTAAACATATGTTAGCAACTACTAGCATCAATCCCAAATGATAGTGAGTCTTGGTTTTCTATACCCCTGGCCCTAATCACATGCTTAGGAATTATTTCAAAACTCATAATCTACTAATACAATGTGAAGTTCTAATTACATGCTTAACCACATAAGCATGCATGTTTACAATCTTTATTAATCCTTACGTAAATACTCCATAAAAATGTAGTAGTAATAACAAGAAGTGAAACAACACAATGAAACCAGCGAGTAACCAATGATGATATTGAACTTTTCTCAAAACCGAATCTGCATGATTAGCATTTCCAGTATCTAACAGGTGATTTTTATGAGCACCAATTACCAATTTCATCCTCCAGGGAGCTCCTAATCTTAGAATCGCTAATTAACATGTTCAACGATTATTGAAATATACAGCAGAGATGCGCTACAAACCAACACAACCATGTAAAGAACCATCATACTTTGCAACGTAAGAAAGTTTGCAAGCTGATAAACAAATCCAACCGAAATAGCCGTGTACAGAAACCACATGGTTAATTTCAGCCAAAACTTGTGACTCAATTTCTCATTTTTTGGTGTAGAGAGGTACTTGGAAAAGCAACACTCGAGCATTAAAATAGTTGAAAATACCAATAGACAAAGAAAAGTTATTGAATAGTCGTTTTGCCGATAAGCTCTGGCAAACGACACAATGGTGATAGGCATCATGGTTAAGAAGTAAAATGGGAACGTATGATATTCGTTGTCGATTTTCTTGGCATGTTTGTGGATCGTCCCGCCAGGATTTAGGTTTGGGTTCTTACTGAGAGAGTGAGAGGTACGTGTTTCGAGTGCCATTTGAATACGATCTATCTAGTTGAGGATATGATATTGTAACAAGTATCTGTGTGATGAAACTTGAGAACGGAGGAAGTATACATACTTTTTATACGATGGTAAAGCAATAGCTTTCGCTTTCGAAATTTCGAGGAAATTTATCAGCATATTGAAACTCAGTTCTCGGCCTTTAGTGATACAATGAATTGAAGGTTCACGGAAATGCACAAATGCACAAGTGAAGTAATAACTAATGACCAAAAAACAGTACTTTCAATTTTATCTCTTTTTTTCCATTGTAATTTTTAATGTCTCAATTTTCCCATCAAACTTTCATTTTTTGTCCTTTTTTCTCACTGTAATTTTTGATGTCTCAATTTTCCCATTGAATTTTTTTTGTCCTTATTTTCGCAACCTGTAACAAATATGTCATTTTTTAAGTTGTATGTATAGTTTTTTTTATCATTTAATAATTTAAAAATATTTTTATTTACAAAACTTATCACTAAAACTTGAAATATAACCTTTTTAATGATTAATTACATAAAACTTTAAATAAAATTTAAAAAATGACATAAAAATGATAGATTTGTTACAGATTGGGGAAACAGATACAAAATTTAAAAGTTCAATGGGAAAATTGGGACATTAAAATGTACAATGAGAAAAAAATGAAAAAATGAAAGTTCGATTGGAAAATTGTGACATTAAAAAGTACAATGGGAAAAAGAGGACAAAACTGAAAGTATGTTGTATTTTTAGGTAATTAACTCATACTTTATCCGTACAAAAAGATTGTTCACATTGCCTTAGAGCATCTCCAGTGCTTTGAACTCTGCAGAGTTTAAAGCACTGCCACATCAGTATTTCATTTTTTCTCACAAAAGTTACACAGTGCATTGACTAGGTTTTCTTTTTAAATGTTTTACTCTAAAATATATCACATGCAATTGCAGATGAACTAATTCGGGTAATTAAAGTTATGAAGTTAATTAGGAATAACAACATGTGACTAGGTTTTCTTTTTAAATGTTTTACTCTAAAATAAATATTAGCCGGTGATGTTGCCGTACTAGCAACATCCTTTTGCGCGCATTTGACCTGTCTTTTAAACAGCAATTAACATAGATAATATGGTAGTTATAGAATGAGTATTATATGTTGAAAATAAAATGCTAAACTCCTGGTTTTACGATGCATGGTTTAATCATTTGGTCTGTTTTGCCATCTTTTTCTTCGTCGTACTTGCAACACTTAGTTTTTGGCAAATATTGACTATTGGAATATAGGTAGGTGGAGCTATGAAGTTCCACGCTTGAAGTTGAATACAATGAAGAGATATATATCGGGAATTTCCAAAAAGATGATGTGAGTAATTTATATATAAACTACATTTACGTCTTCATGAGTCTAATATTCCCAATTGCTTTTATTATACGATTTGTTTGTAACTTATATTAAAATTAAAGTTGTTTTACGCATATTCATACTTACTCAAGATTCTTAGTTAAGAAAAACTATTTTAAAACTCGCAAAATTTACGGGTTAACATATTGATATATTTTCTAGTAAGTTTGTGTAATGAGACAGCATAATATTTTTAACGGGTGTAATAAGTAGTTATGTGTATTTGTATTAATTGTGTGCACTTAAAGTGTACGAACAAAGGAGTGTGGGAATACTATTTATACCAGTGGTAGAAACAAAAATAGAAATCAAGATCAATGTGAAATACTACTGATGATCTCCTTATAAAACTTAGCTAAAAGAAGGGCGATTTAGGCATCTTAGAACTATCTAGATTATGAACTTTAAAGCATCAATCTTTTCAGTTGTTTTATTCAAAGAATTTGTTATTCCCTACGGTAATAAATTTATTTATTTTATCTATTTCCTAACATGCAACCTCCTTCTCCCATGTAAAGAGTCCAATTATGCAGCTAAGCAAAACTAATAATACTTTGTTAATTAAAAAAATTATTGTTGAACATGAGGTGATTATCTAACAGAACAAAATAGTGATCTAAATATTTGTGATATAAAATTTAATAAATATACATATATACTAAGTTAAAAGAACTTGGTTATTGTAAAAAATGAATTAGATTGAACAAAATTATCAAAAACATCGAATTAATAAATAGAAACTTAAACCCAGTTTCCAAAGAGTTTACCTAGTTTGATTCGATTTTTGAAATTCAAATTGACCTATGTAATTTGAATGTGACAATAAATTAGGAAATGTTAAAATGTTTTAAATGGTTATCACAATTAGAGGAAGAACTGTGATGGAGGTCCAAGTGTGGAAGAACGGACCCTTGTGTTTCTGGAGGCTCGTGATTATGTAATAAAAAGGGCTAAACGAAAAAGGCCATAACTTGGACTGCGGGGCTTCATTTCAGGCCCATGAGTTGGCGAATCGAATCTCGGTTCGAGGCCCACCAAGCCGTTTTATAATTTATCTGTTATATATGGACTTTTGTTTTGGGCTTTATGTTCGGCCCGTTATGTTTTTTAGGCCCATTTAAATTTCTGGTTATTATTTAGGGTTCTAGTAACAATGTAAAAGATTCAGTTTTTATTTTCATGGAATTCGATTTTGCTTCCAATTTTGTGAATCAAAGCATACCCATCCACGACATTCTTTGTGAATCAACGTGTTTTGGAAGAGATTTTTTATGGTATTCCAAAGAATCAACAGATTTAATCTTATTATCACAATTTTACACTACATCAGCATATTAGTATCTTACTACATAAGTAATTAATTAAAGGATGTCATGGAATGATCTAAGGGTGGATTAATGAAGGCTATTCTAGAAATTAAGGGGTAAGATGCTTTTAGGGTTATTATATATATATATATATATATATATATATATATATATATATTAATATAGATAGATAGATTGAGTTTGGTCATTTGGAACTTTGTAAATGACTTTTTAAACCTTCTTGATTTTTTTTATATTGTGAAATGACTATTGTTCTTGTGAAAATAGCATTTTTGTCTTTCTTCCTCAAAGTAAACTTCTTTTCCTTGTTGCTTTAGAAAGATTACAGCTAGCTTTGTTCCTATGACCTTTTGAGGAGAGGAAAAAATTGTTGGAATTCTATGAAAGAGTCTAGGGAGCACCGTCGACTATGCTCCCTTGATTGAATTATCGAAGGCGAATCAATCAAACATGTCGGGCTTCTGAGATCAGGCGAGGCATCTCCTTTGTTGCCCTTTTAGACGTGCACACCAGTGTAGCGGAATTTAGTGAAACAAGGTTTGATTTCAATCTGGATATCTATACGAGTTGTGTATGGATATGATATCACTTTCCTAAAGCAATATTTCGACCTTAATCGATGCACCGGTTTCACGAAATCTACTTTGGGAAAAATAGCAGAGTATGATTACAATTTTGCACCAAAATTAGAATCCTGGTTGTATGTGTGTATATATATGTGTTTTAGGAATTGCAGGGATAAAGACAACCAAAAGCTGGCAGTTATTTCGATAACTGTTTTCCTAGATACATTGAATCAAGACATATATTTTAATACATTGAATATAGTCAATTTCGTTGAGGGGCTCTGCTCCTTAAACCCCGCCAGGGTCGTTGCCCCTTAACCCCACAAGGGGGCGCGACCTCCTTGACACCCGTAATTTTGGTTAAGCCTGATATTTAGCAACTTACTCGAATATGTATTACGAATTACTAACCCCGTGTCCACTAATCCGCCAATACACTAATATATAAAACAATCAACACCCTTTTATAAGCCCCATGCAAAATTTTATTATTATCCTTTTCTTATTCGTTTTATTTTCTACCTTTTTACTTATTTAAACAAAATTAATTTAGTAAGATCCCCTCTACAAACAAAGTAATATTGCATGAATAGTCATACTCTACAAACAAAGTAATAGCAGCAACAACAACAACAAAAAAGCAAAAACAACAACACCATCACTACAAATCCCATATTTACAGGGTATGTGTCGCACCCCCAGAACACGTGGCAGCGGAAGTATGAGGTGTCACGGGGGCGACGACCAAATCAAATATCATCACACAAAGATTACAACAAACGACCTCTACATGATACGTTTGAAAAATAGTTACATTGCCATAATCAAATGTTTATAACTGTTACCCAAAAATATTGGAGTTTGCAAAAATAGTCTAGAGATTTCTAATACATAGTTGTTGATACAAAATATCGTAATGCAATGAATTCTCTTGTTTGAAAATATGCGACTCGAGCTATGCTTTCCAAAAGCATCTTACTATCTTGATTCCTGTGGGTAGTCCTATTGCGTCTGTAAACCTGAGAATACATATTAAAAGGGTCAACATAAAGTTGGTGAGTTCATAGGTTTGTTAAACAGTTGTTTAGATATCGGTATGAAACACAAGATTTAATAATGTTTGAAATCAATCAAATATGTATACTATTTCCATGAGCTCATAGTCCGAAGCTTAACAATGTGTGTCGTGCCTCTTTCGAGTACATGATCGTTGGTGCCCCTGCAAGTGTCTAATCCGATACACTCATGTGTACAAATATTAATACGTCCGTTTGACAGGTTAGCGCGACTAACCCGGACGGGGATTCTCAGTCCCAAATAGATCTATTTACTAATACTCGCACTCAGTCCAAATTAACGAAGCTATGATGTGTGAGGACTTTAAATGGATTAGTGTGTTAACTCATGCAATTCGTATAGCGTTGTTTGTTGTACTTGTGTTCATAAAAACAGTTGTGTAAAAGCAGTTGTATGTATTCTCACCCCTGGATATAAAACAGTAAAAATGGGATATGAAACTCACCTGAGTTAAGCAATTAGCGAGCAAATAATCAAATAAGCAAGCAAGGTGTCCCAAGGTGCAACCTTCTAACGTCCTAAACGTATAAGGTTGTATATAAGTAGATGTCTCAAAGACCATCTATGTAAGTGGAGGGTTAATGTCCACTTAAGTCAATAGTATAGGTGGAGGGTTGATGTCCACCTAAAATTAGTTCACTCAACTAGTATGTTCAAATAAGTTGTTCAAGTTCGTTTATCAAAACGTGTATGGCCCGTTGGTGAAAGTTTGCAATAATAATTCATTTAGACATTATTATTAAGTTTGTTTTGTTGTATTCTATTCATTAGTACAGATCGTGGGTTGCTAACAGATTATTTAGTTCGTAAAAACCTTAAATCGTAGGTCAAAGTTGGTCAACTAGTTGGTCAAAGTTGGTCAAACCTTGTCAGACTGGTCAAAGGTGGTCAAACTTGGTCAAACTGGTCAAAGTTACCAACTAAGTCACCCAAACCCATTTTTGTTACCATTTTCCAAAAATAGTAAGTTTATCATTTTTTAAAAATCGAGCCCCGTTTTTGTTGACTTGGTCAAGTCTTCTCGGTTTGACGCGAATCTTTTCCCAAACCCTTAAATATGTTCCCAAGCCTTAAAAAGTTTAAAAGTCCATAAAAGTCAGTTTTTAACACTTATTGCATGTTCGGAAGGTGTCGGTTTTCATAAGTTAATAAAATCAGTCCACTTTTATATTTTTCCAAATAATGCATCATATAGTCAAATTTTTATAAAATATATATATTCCAAACTATTTCCCCAGAAAAATACCAAGTGTTACCCCATATGTTAACTACTTCCGGTATTATTTTTAGGAATTTAAGAGTATCCTAAGTATTTTTCAAAATTACATGTGTCCTATGAGGTCCAACAGTTGACCAATCTAGACACATGCATAAACATTACATTTCTGAGACAAATATACAAGGAACTAGTAAAAGTTGTAAACATGAAAGTTGTAGTCAATGAAATGTGTAAAATTTGAGCGGTGGTTTCAGGTCATTTGGATATGTGTAGCTCGAGATATGGTCAAAATCATGAAACCTAAGTTTCTGACCTTTCTTAACAGATTAGACATGTTCTTTTACACAAATTATTAAAAATAGTTAACAAGCTCAGAAAAATATGAGGCTTACGATTTTGGAAAGCTAACTTCATTTTTGACTATAAAAGCGTCCATTTTAATAGAGAAATGATATTTCTAAAAATCGTGAAAGTGGACACATCTTTCTAGACAGAAAGTATATCTTACTTTTTGTTAATTACAAGTTAAGAGAAATGGTTTTTTAGTAGTGTTTTGTTAATATATGTGACAATCCTCCATTTAGGGTATTAAACTTTACCTAATTACATGCATTACCTAGAGTAATTCCCTGATTAGTGAATTCAAAACTATCTTTGTGTGATAAGTTAACAAAACTTATTATGTGATACGTGTCGTATTAGTTAAATAGTAGTTATTATTATATAATTACTGTACTAAATGAACGTATCATCTTGACAAACTAAATACGAAAAAGTTGGTGATACAAAATAATTAATAATTCGAAAATTATTAATTACAAATATTATTAACTTATATTATTGAAATAATATACTATATTATACGTTTTATATTAAACGTACCGAGTGCGTCATACACGAACAGAAACAATTATAAAACGTGCCTAAAGGTCAAATATGCTAAAAGTAATATTTTGTCCAATCCTGTTTTAGTATTTGAAACATTACCTCAAAATATAATTTCCAAATTCAACTGAAATCTGGCACGCAATTTAACCGTACAGTCCCACTACGGTGAATAATTTTATTAATCATTTTAAATAAAATTATTTTATTTTTGTAGTTATCAATTAAAAGGTTTGAAATAAAATTTAAACAAACGAATAATTAAGTAGGACACGGGGTACAAATAATTGGACCCGTACACGAAATTGACGGGTTAAAAACTCAAAAATCTATACACAAACTATATATCTGTCGACACAATCTTGCACCTCCATACTCTCATTTGAATTCTAGAACCAAAACCAACTTTTATACATATCTTTCTCACCTACACTTGGATCACCAATAATTCAATCATCTGTGATATGTGTGTGTGTCGAGCAAGCAACAGAAAGAAGAAAAGAGCAGAGCTCAAACATCCATCTTCACCACTATCAATTCTTCAAAATCATCCAACAATCAAACACCAAAATGATAACATAATCATCCCTTTTTCATCATCATCATCGATCGTTCATCATCATCATCAGTTTATCATCTATATCATAATCTTTGTAAGGAGTTAAACTCTTGAATTTCATATTTATATTTTCATACTACTTTGATCATATAATTTTGAATGTATAATGTTAGTGTTAGATGTAAACATATTATAGTAGGAATTGTATGCTATATATTAGTGATTAGTAATGTGCAAAAACCTAAAATCAAACACCCAAACATATATATATATATATATATATATATATACACACACATATACATCACAGACCAGGAACCAGGGGACGAACAGAGGCTGAACCGGGCAAGGAACCAAACCGATCGGTTGGATTAACCAGCCGATCGGCTGGATTCAGTGAGCCGATCAGCTCATCATCTTTAGCCGATCGGCTAAGGGGTGTTTGAGCCGAACGGTTTGTCAAGCTTATACCCGATCGGCTAGGCTGTCTGTGTACTGACTTTTTCGATGTGTTTAATTAATACACTGTCGATATATGTTTCGTAGTACAAATATATTAACGAGTACGAAATACAAATATTAAAAAGTTATAAAAGTTATGAAATTTAATGATACAAAGTTTGGTACAAAATTGTACACGACCGCGGGACATTATTTTGACACAGACAATTAATAATATAACTTTTTGGGCCAAACGGGCCGAATCTAAATTGGGTCAAAAAAAAAAATTGTATTTTGTTAACGGGCCAAAAATACTTTGTTAAACGTATTTGGGCCGAATTAAATTGGGCCACACCTAATTAGGCCTCATGGTTGGGCCAAACTATTTGACTTTGATATTGGGCCAAACTAATTGGGCCAAGCCCAACGGGCTACGTGATTCCAAAACGCAAACTTAAACTGGTTTATATATAAGTGACGAGTTAAGCGAGACGAATGATATTAGTAACACGACAAATGGGATATATATATATATATATATATATATATATATATATATCCCATTTGACGATTATAACTTATATGTAGTTATATAAATGGACTACGACAATCGTATTAAACAAAGTTATTATAACAAATATAATTATGTTTTTTAAAACATAAACGACAACGATAAATTATATATATACGACAACGACAATTGATATATATACGAATATATATATTTATTCAACTTATAAGTATATATAGGTATATACTTACACACGCGTACGTTGTTTAACTTAATTATCACCAACAACAAATATTGTACAAACAAATACTTAACGAATAGTCCGAGTACCTATATAAAGTATATTATCTTGCGTCTAGGTATTTGAGAGACGCACCCGGATTATATTACTAGCTGTATTCGCTGAAGCTTTGCTACACGTGAGTTCACAGCCTCATTTTTACTTGTTTTACTGCTTTTTAAACTTGGGGTGGAATACATAGAACTATTTTGCCATAACATGCAACTTACATATATAAATGTTTTATTGCTTTTATACTCAACTACTCAATATGAAATGAACTTTCATAACTATTTTGGGAATTAGATAACGCATCTTGGTACGAACCAATATTTACGTGAGGTAGTTGTAGTGCACATAAGTCCCAGTGCTTGCAACCTATAACCATTAGCTAGGTGACTCTAGCCACTGAGTATACAGATAGTACTATCGATTTGACAACCCTCCCAGGATATAACTCGTTGGTCATTCCAACCACACGACGGCAGTCGTAACGAGGAGTGTATACTTACCGTGTTACTGCGGCAACAACATCAACTAGTAGTGGATTGGTTATAGTACTAGGTATCGTTACTTTAACTTTAAAGGTGTCGCTCACCTTAGAGGGATCATAGTCTATATTTCCCACATAAACTAAACAACTAAACTACAACTTGATTTGAGAAAGGTATTCCCTGTGACAACTAATAGGATTGGTATTCCAACACACGATTACATTTAGGAAACGTTTACCTTGATTGGCTAAACTTGGTTTTCCTACAAAACAACTTTTATGGGAAATGTTTACTTGATTGTTAAACCTGTGTTTCCTGCAACTATTTGTTAGGAGATGTTTTTGATTAAACTTGTGTTGCCTAACACATCGACTGAATTGTAGTAAGAATGACATTCTTACAGTAAAATATGAAATGTTTTCTTTAATGAGAATACTTGTGTTTCCTGCTATACATATAAACATTATGTTTGTGTATATGAATGATTTATACAAAACTTGGTTTAACTACGCTTATACTAAACCTGTGAATTCACTCAACATTCAATGTTGACGGTTTACTATGTTTTTCAGGGAATTAGGACTCAGGTACTTCTGCATGCATAAAGGACGTAGGCAACCCAGACTATTTATGATGCCACTTTTGGGACACTTGGATTTCCTTTGTATTACCAATTCCATTGGTTATACTCACGAAATCCCTCTTTTATAAACCTGTATTTTGTAAACCTATGTTGTTCTACAACACCACTACTTGTACGACTTTATGAGTCGTACTCTTTTGTAATAACTTTTAAACTTATGGCATCTTAAATATATATGTTCTATATGATCATATGCTCTGATACAGTGAATGCACTATTGTAACGTCAGCACCCCCGCTGTTAAACTGTAAACTTAAAATGTTTCCGCTAATAATTAAATGCTTCCGCTAATTACTAAATAAACGCAATTATTGATTTTGGGGGTGTGACAATATACTTGTTGAGTGAACTTTAATACATGTTAATAAGAGTGTAAAGAAGGAGAAGAAATCCTCACAATGTTGTTTATGAAGAAAGGATGACAGATTTGTGATGAGGTGTTCTTAAGGTCTTGTTTTCTTGAAGCACTTTTGTAAAATGATGGAGATAGTGGTGGTGGTTTATGGTGGTTTGTGGTGATTAGTGGTGGTTAAGTGATGGTGAAATATCTGATTTTTAGAGAGAGAATTGAGGGAAATCTAGCGAGAGGTTAGAGGATTTGATGAGAGTGAAATGAATGAAAGTATCTTGCATGTTGGTTTAGTGGTGGTGTAAGAAAAAGAAAGGGAGTCTTGAAGATGATTGGGGAATGAGGGTGGTGGTGGTTTGGTAGATTTTTAGGGGGCCCCATGGGTGGATCTGTGATTTAAATATCAGTTTCCAGTCTGTGTTGCGTACGGTGTTCGTTTATTCTGTTATTCGGTTATATCGCGTAGCGTTTTCTTTCATCGTTTTGATTTACGATATAATTGGGATTATTTTTCATTGAAGTATTATTAAAATACTTAAATTTGAGTTGTCAAAATATTAATTAGGGTTTCGTTTGGTTGTCGGGTTTAGTTTGTGCGTTTTCACCGCGTTTGTTACGCTTTATACAAAACGTCTAAGTTTTCGTGTATAATTATTTCAAAATAATAATATGTGATAATAACTTCTAAAAGTAGATTAAAGTTATTTATAGAAAGGTTTTCACAAACGTCGTATATTCTGCCGGACTCCGTCCGGTTGTTTCGCGTAATTACAACTAATTACGTAAGCATAATATAAAACAATTATGTAGGTGTATATTCACAATAAATATACAAATAGTTACAAGTAATTACAAGTATTTAGCCTAATACGAAACTAAACACACGTAATTAGAGTTTTCAGCAGGTTAATCAGTAATCCTAAATCGTCGGGTGTCACGGTATGGGGTAGGTAAGATGTAGACAGTCTTTCCTCTACACAAGGTAAAGAGAGTCGTTCCTCCACCCGAGGGTAAAGAAAGATCATCCCTTGTATGAGGGTAAAGAGACTGCTTCCCATGGGACCTCTGACCAATATGATAGGAAAATAAGAAAAGTGCAAATTAAAAGATATAAAAGCAAATGATATCAGCATATAAAAGTATTTGTGAAACTAAAACAAATAAAAATATAAAAATATAGGATGTAAAAAGGTAAATATGGGATGCATAATCTAACCTATATATATATATATATATATATATATATATATATAAGTCTAGATACTACATATAAGATTTATGCTCTTAGGGCATCCAGACTTATGTGCCATTTGTAAATGGGAAGAAATAGAGGTGTATAAAGGTATATATATTATAGAGTAAATTATACCGATCATCCATATGCTTTGTACGAAATTACACCGATAGTTCTTATCTCTTGGAAATTACATTGATCATCTCTGAATGATACCAAAATGCACGGTGATAGTCCCTCCCACTAACGACGGGTAAAAAAATCCGTTAAGTGTTTCATATGACTCGCACATGAGGATACATAAGTCTTCGTGTCGAGCTTCAAAATACGCTAATTAGGTTGGTTGGGGAAGTAGAAAAGGGTAAAAAGACTTATGTATCCTCGTGTGCAAGTCATGTGACACACTAAACGGAATTTTTTAATCGTCGTTAGTGGGAGAGACTACCGCCATGCATTTTGGTATCATTCAGGGATGATCGATGTAATTTTCAAGAGATAAGGACTATCGGTGTAATTTCGTGTAAAGCATAGAGATGATCAGTATAATTTAGTCTGTAGTATAAATATGTCAAAGTAAATAAGAGTTATGCGTTGTTTCTACCTCTATGGATCAAAGTTGTGGGCCATGTCATTATGTGACACCCCGCCAATTTAAGCGCGATTACGTACACTAAACATTTGCATTTTAGGCTAATTCCCTACTTAAGTGAATTCACAACAAATTTGAGAGATAAGTCTAGCAAAGCCCAACTAGTTAATACGCGTAGTATTACACATTTTGCAATTAGTTATAACTGCGTACAAACATTCGGAATGAACCCAACAAAAATAATATGACCGTTGGGGAGCGAAATTTATTAAATAATATGACATTATTTAATAACATTGTTATCTACTAAATATTATGTCGATGATATTTAACACGTATTTTGTATCGTATAAAACAAACCATACACGACAAAAATACGCAATTCGCACCCGACGAACGAAATAATCAAAAATTATATTTTTATAAATCAAGATAAAGTATTTTAATTAAATGCTTCCATTAAAAATATCTCGAATAAAACGTTAACGAAAAACAAACGTTAAAACACTACACGATTAAATAAACGTCAAAACGAACGGGTAAACGGATACCGCACCTAACATAACTTTGGGAACAAGATTTGATCACTCCCATATGGGTGGGACCCATGAAATCTGCTGATTTCAAACCCCAAACCACCCTCCCATACCCTTACACAACCCACCACCTCCTCTCCATCACCTCCACCTCACTCAATCACTCTCTCAACTTCTCTCTAATCTCTCTCTCTTGTTCATCTCCCTCTCTAAAATCAGTAAAAGAACCACCACCGTTAACCATCATCATCCACCACCTTGATCTTGAAGAAAATCAAAGATAAAAAGCAAGGAAACGATCACCGCAACGAGCACATCACTTCTACCGTCTCTGTTTCTTCACACGAGTTGTAAGAACCTCATCACTCATTGAAAATACTTGTTGCATGTATATTAACATGTTGTTATGCTCACTCAACCATTATATGCCCAAATAAAAAGCCGAAACACATTTTTAAAACTCGAAAACCATAACAGTTTTCTGTGACAGAAAATACTCTCACTTCAATGATTTTTAGAAAAATCATTTCTCCATGAAATGATGCGTTTCTTGAGTCTAAAATGAAGTAAAAGAAGTAAGTTTTCTAACAAAGTTTGTTTCGTAACAATTCGTGTCTGTTTAGTACCCGAGAATAATTTTCTCCGGCGACATATACTTCCTGTCCTCTGGAGACAGAAAGTTGTACCTCCTCCTCGGAGCCATAACTCGAGTTCTAGACCACTAAAACGTATGAGACCAGTGTAAAAATCTCACAAATTTTTTATCTTTAAAAAGTTCTTCTATAGCCTCGACTGAAAATACACGGATTCTTCTAGAAAATCCAAACCATGGAAACAGTTTTAAATTTGGACTAAACAGGACTGTTATACTTCACGATTTTTTAAAAAATATCAAACAATCTCTAAAAGTCATGAAAAAAAATACAGGAAGCACTTAAGATATGTGGGAATATTGTGTAAAAATTTCAGAATATTTCGATAACGTTTGCTTAGTCAAAAAAATCCCCAAAAATCAGTCTGACTTTTACTCCGAACTTTGACTTTCGGATTGAAGGTTTGACTTTCAGATAAATAGTGTTTTTGGCCCAACACTTTGAATATTTGCACTTTCGGACCCCGACTTTCGGACTAAAACATATCTATACATTCGGATACGACACTTTCGGACTCACTAACTGTCAGACTTAAATATTTATACGTTCGGATACATATATATACTTTCGGACATACGTATACTAATACATTCGGACACTAATACATTCGGACATATACTTTTGGATATATATAGATATGCGTACTTTCGGACATATATATATATATATATACACACTTTCGAAAAAATAAACGTAAACTTATTCATACTCTCGCATACACTTTTATAAGTGTACAAAACAATGAAATACTTAACAATAATACTTTGAAATTATTATTACGAAAACTCACCAACGTGTCGTATACAATTTTAAAACATAAACAAACAACTAAACCGTTTGGACAAATCTAGTTGAGTGAACACTAGCATGGATGGTCAACTAAGACATCCACTTACTCATGCTAATAATCTCGTACGTTTAGGACGTTAGAGACTTACCTTGGGCTTAGGCTTTGCTAGCACTCACATACCAAGCTCACGAGGTGAGTTCACATCCCCACTTTCAACTTGGGGTGAAAAACATAGACAACTGCTTTTTAGATTGCCATAACTTACTTGATTTCCTAATTGTTAATATGACTGTTTGCTCCCAACTATCGATTATTAATGATTGTAATTATGTTTTAATTGGTAGCTAGAGTACTTTTGAACTAAACATATACATTTGTGAATGATGTCATACGTACAAACTATTTATAAAACGCTTCAGGCTTTTGTGCAAACTGAAAAGTCCCTACGTCTTGGGCACACGAAAAGTCCCTACTTCTTGGGCACACATGAAAAGTCCCTATGTCTTGGGCACATAAAAAGTCCATACTTCTTGGGCAAGTTTTCACCCTACGTCTTGGGTGATGGCTCTACTTCTTGAGCAGTTTGGGTCCTACTTCTTAGATGCCGGTCCTACTTCTTGGACAACCTGAAAAGTCCCTACGTCTTGGGCAGTGATTGAACCCTACGTCTTGGGTGACAACTATACTTCTTGAGCAGATTGGGCCCTACTTCTTGGGTGTCAGCCCTACTTCTTGGGCACTTGTTTTAGGTCCTACCTCTTGGACAAATGATCTAATTCCCTACTTCTTGAGTGCCAACCCTACTTCTTTGGCACTTGTTTTAGGTCCTACCTCTTGGACAAATGATCTAATTCCCTACTTCTTGGGTAAACGAATAGGATTTGTCTTTCCTAAAATTAATAGGATACTATTTTCCTACATTCACTTCAAACTATACTTTTGGGTAACATCCCAACAACTACGTTTTGGATAATGATCCAAATTAATTATAATTTGGATGACATCCCAATTAAACTTACATTTGGACAACCAAAACATTATTTAACCGTTATGGCAACAACACTTTATAAACAAACAACTGTGGTTTATCAAACGATACTTGCAAACATAAAACCTGTGAATTTACTTAACATGATTGTTGACTTTTTACTATGTTTTTCAGGGAATTAGCTACACGTAAGATCGCCTGCACACATGGAATCTAGGCGACCCGCGAAGCCTTTAGGATGCCAACTTTTTGACACATATGGATTTCTTTTGTATAACTAATTCATTTTTAGTCATATTTACGAAATCCACTTTTGTATAACTTAACTACTTTTCTACTATTACGATTTGTAACTTTTGTAATTAACATTAATGGTATCATAATATATATGTTCTGTGATATTTATAAGCTCTGGTATGTATGTATGTACAATGTATTCGTCGGCGCCCCCACTCGATCAAATGCTTCCGCAAAACATTCTGATAAACCGTAATTAACGAATTTGGGGGTGCGACACATTATACTTTTTAATTATAAAGTATGTACCAAATACGGAGCATCAATTATCAAGATGGCTAGTGCGCATATATTTTGTGCAAGTTTAATCCATTGTGAGGGTTTTGTACAATGGAGTAGTATGTTGACATGTCATTGTATTAACTTTTGGGTTGTGGATGTTTTAAAACATAGTTGTAAAACTCTTACTATTTATGGGTACACCCTTATGAGTCGAGTCAAAAATTCAAAAAATGAAACGAATCGAATCCCGAATTTTAAATACTTTAACTCTTACTAGTCATTTATTGAATCTTCTGAGTTGTGTGAGACTCTTACGAGTCTTGTGCAACTCTTACGAGTCAGAAAATCTAGAAACACTTTTAGTGTAATGTAATATAAAGATAAATGACAAAATAAAAATTAAATAATTATAATTTATTATAAATTAAGTATTATTATTAATTGATGGTTAACAACTTAAACAATAATATATGTATTTATACATATAAAAGTTCCTATATATGTCACACCTCCAAATTTACTCTGCGGGAGCGGTTCGGGTCGGGGCGTGACTAATCGGGTAATCACAGCACAAAGATATATATCAAACGACCTTCAGATGAGACGTTTGAAAATGTATTTCATAAAATATAAAGTTTACAAAACATAGTCACAAGTTCTCGAGTAATCCTAGAGATTCTATTTCATAACAAATATTACTAAATTTTAAAGGAATGAAATCTCCGTGCATTTGTGAAATCATGAGACTCGAGCTATAGATCCTGAAATCGTAATTCCTACAGCTGTTGTGTACCTGAGAATACATGCTAAAAAGGGTCAACAATAATGTTGGTGAACTCATAGGTTTACGCAGTTATAATCATAGTTGAAAACATAGTAAAGATAATAGTTGAGAATTGTAGTTGAAATCTTAGTAGAAAATCGTGACATAAATCTCAAATTTTCAAAGTTTTCTAAGTTTCCAAATGTGCCAAATCAAAGTATGCCATTTCTAAATCTGATGTTTAACCATAAATGGAATCGTAGTTGGAATCGTAGTTGTTATTGTTGTGGGACTCGTAGTTGTCATCGTAGTTGTTATCGTAGTGGGACTTGTATTTGTTATCGTAGTTGTCCCCGTAGTTGTTATCGTAGTGGGACCCGTAGTTGTTATCGTAGTTGTCCCCGTAGTTGTTTCACATAATACGCACGAGTGTTTTCACAAAACAGTTCATAAAGCGGTTTCAAAGTAGTTCATAAAACAGAGCACAAAGTAAATTATAAAACAAAGCATAAAGTAGTTCATAAAACAGAGCATAAAGTAGTTCATAAAACAGAGCATGTAATCTCCCCCAAAATAGTTCAAAACAAGTAAAAAAGGGCTATGAACTCACCTGTGGGTGCTAGCGATCTTAAAATACGCGTGTTGTCCCAATAGTAACCTCCTAATATCCTAAACACGAGAGGTTATATAAGTAAGAGACTAACTAAGTGATTTGTACAAATATTCACTTGTTGTTTAAGTTTAGAAATTTTGTACGGCCCGTTGGTGACAGGTTGTAATTCTGAAAACATTATTATTATATTTATTTCATTGTACTTTTATAAAGTATGAAATTGTGTACGGAGGTCCGAGGGCAGCGCCCCTGGTAGCAGGGTCCAAGAGGCAAAGCCTCTGGCTGGGGTCGAGCTGAAATTCTATAACATTGCTTTAGTGAAAACGCATCTGAAATTCGAATTCGAAGTAAAATCAAGTGGCAAAAATCTCAGTTTCGACACATAGTAAAAATTGTGCTTTTACGACTTTGTGAATTGCGATGCTGGTAGCAACTCATATGCGATCGGGTGTATGAATCGCCACGCAATCGGGTATGAATCACCACACGATTGGATATGAATCGCCACGCGATCGGGTATGAATCGTCACGCGATCGGGTAAGTGATGTTACGCGATCGAGTAAGTGGTGATACGCGATCGGGGAGTGGTGTTACGCGATCGGGTAAGTGGTGTTACGCAATCGGGGAGTGGTGTTACGCGATCGGGTGAAGTGATTTTGGGTGTGTACCTGTCGGATACTTGATGTATCCGCCGGATAATCATGCCCGACCAAGGTCTGTCCAATTGATTAACATGGTAAACGAGTTTTAGCTTCAATTTTCGGACATAGTCAGTTTATATAACACTAATACATGGTAACATAAGTAGTTGTAAACACACAAATTAAAGAAAAAGGGGACTGTTCATACGGATTAAAAATGGAGCCGTGGGTGTTGATGATGATGAACATGATGAAGAAGATGATGATTACCGGCTGTTGTTGCTGATCTTGTTGTTGTTGATGTTGATTTTGTTGTTGTTGATGATGGTTGGTGGTGGCGGTATGAACCGAGAGAAAGAGAGAGAGATGGATAATGATGAAGATTAAAATTGAAAATATTAAAGAAGTGGTATCCGATTCGTAGTATTTTGCCCGTGTTTGTGTACCCGATTGTAAAATTTAATATTTTAAAATTCTAAAAACATATGTCATCTATTCGAAATAATCTTTAGTTGAAGTATTTTTGTTTCACGTGGTTTCAATTTAATAGAACACGTTTTAAATAGAACAAAATATGTTTATATTATTATCCGAATAAATAATAATTATTTTTAACAATAATACATGATTTATAAAGTTTTGTCACCAACGTCCATTGTTTGAGATTTCGAGTTCTTTCCTATTGGTTTATATGTGATTTCTGAATAATCACACGTGTTCATTATATATATAATATTTGAATACCTTCGTATTAATGCGTACCAAGTACGTGTGATTGACGTTTAAATTAGGCGTAAAATTTACCCTTTTTGATCGGGTGTCACAATATAACATAGAACAGTGACTGTTAGGAGTCGAGCCGAGGCACGTGATACGAGTCAAAATCAAGATCTCGACTCTTTTTTAGCTAGTCCAGTGAAGATTTAACAAACTATGCTCTTAAGGAGATTAACTTATTACTAACTCAATTCCATTTAGAATGTCCACATTATTATTTTGGGATGTCCCATCATAAGTGTTCACTTTGATATTTAACCAATCAAAATATACTTTAATTGGTAGATTTAATATTTGATTAGTGAAAAGTAAAATTATTGAATAATCTAAAACTATGTGCAAAGTAAATGTGGACATTTTAAATGAAATGGAGGGAGTATATTATGTTATTATTAGAAATTGGTTCATGAACGGAAGTGACATTTTGGAGGAAGTGGAGGAAGCAAATAGAGTATTGCCATGTATCCTTTTCCATTTCTCCACCTCCTTCATTTCTTTACCTTTTTTATTTCTCTAACCTTATCATTTCTCCTTCACTTTTTTTTCTTAAATTTTTTTAGTGCTTTATTTTATACTTTAATTTTGTTTCTTATTTTTTATTTTTTTATTTTCTTTTAAAAATAGTTCCTTTTTTTCATTTTTAAAAGTTCTTGTTATCAGCTCTTTTTTTTCAACTTTTTAATTTAACATTTTTCACAGCTTGTTTATCATTGTTTTTATTTATTTTTTCACGTTTTCAACATTTTTTCTGTTGTTTTACATCACGTTGTTATATGTAAATACAATTTTATATACAGTATTATAAAAAAATTATGTGATGCATCATATTCATCATTGAATAAAATAAATTTTGATATAACAAAGTTATAACTTCAATGCAATGTAAAAATTAAAATTATGATGCAATATTATTTTATAAATATGATGCATCAAGATTTATTCACTAATAATATTATTTTATAACTATGATGCATCAAGATTTATTCACTAATGATGTTTATCGTATATCTAAAAGTCGGAGCGTCATATTTATAATTATGATGCACCGTATTTTATAACTATGATACACCATGTTTTATAACTATGAAGCACCACCTTTTAATTCGATAACGATATTTTATAGTATATTTTGAAAGTAGATACATGCTATTTTAAACACTCGATGCACCATGTTTTATAATTATAATGATGCATCATGTTTTATAACTATGATGCACCACTTTTTAGTTATATTAACGATATTTTATAGTATATTTTGAAACTCAATGCATGAAATTTTAAACACTCGATGTAACATGTTTTATAACTATGATGCACCATCTTTTTAATTTAATAACAATGTTTTATAGTATTTTTGAAAGTCGATGCATGATATGTAAATACTCGATATATCATATTCAGAGAAAATCGGTGTATCATAGTTGGTGAACACAATAATAATTTAGTTTTATTGCATCTTGTTTTAATATTCATGTGCATCATTATATATAATATATAGTGCACCACAATTTTAAAATGATATAAAAGAAGAAAAGCTAAATAGGAAAAAGGGTTAAAAACTAATTTTTAGTATTTTAAAGTGAAATTTTTTTCTTAAAAAAATGTTAACAAATTTTATTTAGTTATTTATTAAATTTTTTTAACATAAGTGTTATAGAAAAATTTACATGTTTAAAAAAAGTATTTTTAAAAAATTTAAATTTTATTTTATAATAAAAGTTTTTAACAAAAAAATTAAATAGAAAAAAAAAATGAAGAAAGAGGAAGAATTGGATAAAAAAGGTGGAGAAATAAGAAAAGGAAAGGTAAATGAATAAAAAAGATGGAGAAATAATGAGATACTTGTTATCTCCTCATTGACTTCTTTCTCTTTCCTAATTTTCACCTAGAGGTGGCAAAATGAATGGGTCGGATCTAGATGGGTTTGGGTCTAAATAGGTCCGGGTCTAGATGAGTCATTTAGAAGGATGAGTCTAAACGGGTCCGGGTCAAATGAGTCTCGGGTAAGGTCGGGTCATCGGGTTCACCAAACTTTTTTTTTATTTGAGTGAAAAATGAAAAAAATGAAATGAGGTGGAAAAAAAGAAAAATTACCCGCTAGACCCATCCACATCTGTTGGTTAATTGTTACACAATTATAGGTTATATTGAAAAATCCATTTAGACTCATCCAAAAAATGGGGAGGAATAGAGGTGCAAAAAATAAACTGGTTTTTTTTTAACCGGCAAAATAACTGAAACCGATTTTTAAAAAACTGAACCGGTTTTTATATAACCGAACCGGTTATAGGATTTCCTAGAAATCGATTTTTATCCGGTTTTATAACCGTTTTTTTTTAAACCGGTTTTAATTGGTTTTTTCTTCTGAATCGTATAATATACTACAACCACGGCCACCTCGGAAACCAGAGACAGGCCCAAAAAAAGCATGAGGCCCGAATAAAATATGGTTGTGCTGGAACAAAAAGAGCATGAGCTACACTAGAGGTGAACAAATAAACCGGTTTTTAAAACCGACCCAATCCAAACCCGAAAAACCGACCCGGTAAGAACCGGGTATAACCCAACCCGGTTCGGGTTTTTTCACTACTCGGCGGGTAGGGAACCGGTTCCGGGTTTCGGATTTCAAAATCGGGTTGGGACCGGGTTGAAATCAGGTCGGGTTGGAAAACCCAATATAAAACCCGGTGTAAAAACCGGTATTCGTGGATCAAAAACCCAGTTCGGGTCGGGTAACTCAACAACCCAGTTTTTCTTTCTTTGACCAAAAACCCGGTTTGAGTACCGGGGCGGGTTAAGTATGCCCAAAACCCGACTTTGTTCACCTCTAAGCTACACACTCCTTTTATAGCCATTTCCAATCCTCCAAGTTTGTATCTCACGTCGATGTGGGACAAAGGAAACTAACAATCTTCCTAATTTCAAATATTTTGTTTTCAAAGTTTATTTTATACTTATACTTTTATTTTATAAATGTAATACGATAATATAATATATAATATGAATGAAACATTATTTGCTATTATTATTAGTAATTATATAAACATATTATTATTAGCATTTGCGTACTATATTTAATTAATTATTATCATAAGTGTAATTGCAATTATGACTTCTAAGCTAATACAAATTTATAATTGGGACAAGCTACTTGAGGAAGTTACGTGTAAGCTAGAACACACACATTATATATATATATATATATATATATATAAAATGAACATTTTAGCCACTATGCCGCTATGGTTCGGGATTCACAATCGACCCTTGGTTTGGATGGTGGGGTATTTATATACGACAAGATGAAGTTTGGGATGCCATAAGTAGTTAAGTGGATCCGGGTGATGACTATACCGAAGCTCGATATACTTTACTACACTACATTTCCGGGTGATGGCCATGCCGAAGCTCGAGATGTATTCGTATTTGTATTTTATATTTTTATTTGTAATTCATTATTCAAATAAAGTTATGTTTGTATTTTATATTTTTATTTGTAATTGCATTATTTAAATAAAAGTTATGTTTGTATTTTTTATTTTCATTTGTATTATTTAAATTTTGTTATATAATTATACCGAATTCGAATCCGGAAAAAACCGAAAAAAATAACCGATTAAAACCAGTTCAAAATCGAAAAAAATCGATTCCGAACATTTAAAACCGAAAACCGAAAAAACCGAAACCAATAAAAAACTGGTTTTTTTAAAACCGGTTTTTAGAAAACCGAAAAAACCCGATTTTTTCGCACTTCTAGGGAGGAGACCCAACAAACACATCCCCTTATTATTATTATTATTATTATTTTATTATTATATTATTTTATTATTATTATTTTATTTTTACTATTATTTTATTATTATATTATTATTTTATTATTATTATTATATTTGAAAACAGAATAAGAAAACGTTTTCAGAAAACTTTTCTACTTCTTTCGTCATCATAGGGGTAGACCCGTTTTGACCCATGACGCTAAATTAATGCCCTATTTGACCAGACTCTTAATGGTTGCCACATCTGTTGCCATGTATTATTTTATTTTACTAATCTTTTTACTCACGCTTACAGGTCTTGCGTGACAAAATAACCCAGGCACAGGAGGTGAAAAGTGCGGCAAAAAATATGGCTGGTACAAGCCAGACGGTGAAGAGGACCAGATAGATCGGCTCTGCAGGGATTGTTTTTACTTTTTAGACATCAATACCACTTTTTGTTTTGTTCAAACGCAGTGACCTTCCTTATTTCTTATTATTATTATTATTTATTATTATTATTATTATTTATTTTTTTATTATTTTATTTTATTATTACTTTATTATTATTATTATATTATTATTATTATTATTATTATTATTTTATTATTTTTTTATTATTACTATTTTTTTATTATTTTTTTATTATTATTTTATTTTTACTATTATTTTATTATTATATTATTATTTTATTATTATTTTATTATTATTATTATATTTGGAAACAGAATAAGAAAACGTTTTCAGAAAACTTTTCTACTTCTTTCGTCATCATAGGGGTAGACCCGTTTTGACCCATGACGCTAAATTAATGCCCTATTTGACCAGACTCTTAATGGTTGCCACATCTGTTGCCATGTATTATTTTATTTTACTAATCTCTTTACTCACGCTTACAGGTCTTGCGTGACAAAATAACCCAGGCAAAAAATATGGCTGGTACAAGCCAGACGGTGAAGAGGACCAGATAGATCGGCTATGCAGGGATTGTTTTTACTATTTAGACATCAATACATGTATACGTCCCTTTTGTTTTGTTCAAACGCAGTGACCTTCATTATTTCTTTCTAATTGTGTAATGTGCATCCTTTCTATTCCTCAGAATCAGTGAGCAAAAGGTGAGTATTCAGGGGTCAACATTTGTTTGCTGATATCCGTGTGGCTGTTTTAATTTTGCTTGATCGAACTGATTCCAGATCGGAGATTCTAATGAAATGCTTTATCTGGATCTGTCATAATTTATTGTTTTAGGTGTCAGCATCCACTAATGCTGAGACATTTTGTTGTTTTTGAATTCGTATATAAATTAATGACACTGATGGCCCAAACTCCAAATTGAAGTCAAACAAGATGTTTTGGTTTATTTAGTGAATCTTTGTTCTTAATCTTTTTGGATCAATTCCAATTAAAGTTCTCAATGATGTAGTGTCTACCAAAAGTATCATCAATCAAACATGAGTTAAAGCCTTTTGTATGTAACTGGTTACACTTAAAAACTCACAATGTCCATCGCGAGCCATGCTACACTTGTAGCAATATTTTTACATAATCTAACTTACAAAATTAGCTTCTCTATCTAAATCTAAATCATGAGAGAGAAGGAAGTGGGTTTTGTACAAATTTGTTGTATAACTTTTGTAAGTCCAGACTTTTCCTTACCTTTTTAGATGATGAAGAGGTAATTTTATACGACGAATTGAATTTACATATTCTTATATAAAAAATTTAACCTTCAAATATTATTGAGGGTATTTGAATTTGTATTCTTAAAAAAGATTATGCATTTAGAAAATATTGTTTTGAAAATTATACTGCTTTCTTTTTCTTAATTTTTGCATATAAGCAGTTTTACCCTTAACTATTTAATTATTGTTTTTTCTTTAAAATTTGTAATAATAATTTCAAGTAAGGGTATGAGTAATCTTAATCAAACTTCTCTATCTAATTTTAGTAGTGGACAATTAATTTAGGACAATAAAAAAGAAAAGATTGACAACTATATCATGACTATTTTTAACTCCGTATTTAGGCATGTTAGATGATACAATGTAGTATTGTTTAACTCCGTATTACTATTTCTTTTTCTTTTTTTAAATTGTGGACAGATACAAATACAAAGCCAAAGCGTAGTCAAAATGATTTTCTTAGTTTCATCAGTATATCGCGAGATGTTAACAGTTCTATGAAGATACATGATCAACTCATGTTTGATTGATGATACTTTTTGTAGACACGGTACATTATTGAGAACTTCAATTTAAATTGTTCCAAAAGGATTAATAAGAACAAAGAGTCATCAAATAAACCAAAACATTTTGTTTGATTTCAAATTGGAGTTTGGACCATCAGTATCATTTACTTCATAAGAATTCAAAAACAACAAAGCAACAAAATATCTTAAATTAGTGGATGTTAAGTTGTTAACACATAAAACAATCAACATATGACAACCCAGAGAAAGCATTTTCATTAGAGTATCGAATCAAGAAAATCAAAACAGCAATACAGGAAATCAGCAAACAAATATAATATTGACCCATGAATACTACTACTAGGCTACTACAAAGGATGCACATTACACTATCACAAAGAAGTATGTGATGAAGCTAATGGGGGTTGAACATTACAAAAATTGTATAGTCGTATTGATCATGTCCGGAAACAATCCCTGCCAAACTAAATCTATCTAGTCCTCTTCACGCTCCGGCTCGTGCCAGCCATACTTTTTGCTGGACTTTTCATCTTCTGTGCCTGTGGCTTTGGGGTTAATTTGTCACATAAGACCTGTCAACGTCAGTATAGAGATTAGTAACATTAAATAGTTCATAGCAACAGAGATGAGTAAAACTCTAAAATGCGTCAAAGGGTTCAAACAGGTCTACCAGTTCGATGACAAAAGAAGCAGAAAACATGATTTTTTATTTTATTTTATTTATTTATTTTTTGTTTCTGTTTCTGTTTCCGAATAGCCAGTGACCTGTATGAAAACACACCTTTGCAGCAGAATGGCTTTCAGGTACGTGAAAGACTAACTCGTTCAATGAATCTATCTCCTGCATTATCAGCAAACAAACAAACATGTTAATGAACTGTATGAGTGGACATGACAACATGCAATAAGAACACGCATACCTCATCATCTGTATCAAATTCAAGAACAACATTTTTCCTCCCTCGAACCCTTGTCCTTGACACATCAGACAATGGCACTTCAAAGGCTTCCTTTCCGTCAACTAGAAAGGAAAGCTGGCCACCTGTTGTACATATAGAAAGCATTATGCTACCTATTTTTATGGTGTATAATAAATGCTCACGTCACTAAGAAAACAATCAATGAGAAAGAAATTGATTGAGCATACCATTGATATCAACTGTGCCCCAGTTTTTCCCTGAGACTGAACACTGTTTAAGTTGTGGTGCTATGCCACAACGATTTTGGAAAAACTCAGTGACGACAGACACATCCTGCAATGTTAGAATTTTTTTTTGTTTAATTAGATGCACCTTATGTGATACTAAGCAATGCATTAATATTAGTAAGATACCTTTGGTTTGAAACCAAGAAACTTATTTTTACGACCCAACTTATTGTACACACCGAGCTGGTGAGTTTTAGAAACTTCCATCCATGTGAGTCTTGTGACATCAGCAATATTCACTTGAACCACTTTACCATCTCTTCCACACTCTTTCCACAGAAAATGGTTTCTGTCAACTGTCAACTTCCCTGAAATCTGAATTTTGCAAATAAACTGTTAAAAACATAAACAATCTCATATTTTAGTAACTTTTCTTAAATAAATCACGTTCGATTTGAGTATCATTTTTTTAACTCTTCAAATCTTAAGAGCTCTGATTAACAACAATCCGGTGATCGATCTTGGGTTAGGGCTTACTTATGAGTACAAAGAAAATCCCCAAGTAACTAAATAACGGGATAGGTTTTTGAAGAGAATTCATGATTATGGTAATGCATGATCATGACTCATGAGTTAGGGTTTTAAACTCAAGAATTGAATTTACGTGAACTTTTCGATTTCCAATTTTATGCATGATACTGGGTTGGGGATTTAAGCAAGTAAAAATTGATCCCAAGATCAATTGGCATGATCATGGAATTAATTAGGGCAAGAATTGCAGAAATGGGGGTTTTCAAGTAAAAAATGATCCCAATATTAATTAGGCATGACCTTGGGTTAACAATACGTAGATTAAAATGATGAAGATAATAGGATTCTTACCATTCCCTGGAGATCTAAAAGATAAATGTTGTTAAATTTAAGAACAACATTTTTCCACCCTCGAACCCTTGTCCTCGACACATCAGACAATGGCACTTCAAAGGCTTCCTTCCCATCAACCAGAAAGGAAAGCTGGTCACCTGTTGTACATATAGAAAGCATTATACTATCTATTTTATGGTGTATAAGAATTGCTCACATCACTAAGAAAACAATCAATAAAGGAGAAACTGATTAATCATACCATTGATATCAACTGAGCCCCAGTTTTTCCCTGAGACTGAACACTGTTTATGTTGGGATGTTATGCCACAACGATTTCGAAAAAACCCAGTGAAGACAGACACATCCTGCAATGTTAGAAATTTCAAGTCAGAAATAGTTTATGCAAATGGTTGATTAGATGCACCTTATGTGATACTAAGCAATGCATTAATATCAGTAAGATACCTTTGGTTTGAAACCAAGAAACTTATTTTTACGACCCAACTTATTGTACACACCGAGCTGGTGAGTTTTGGAAACTTCCATCCATGTGAGTCTTGTGACATCAGCAATATTCACTTGGACCACTTTACCGTCTCTTCCATGCTCTTTCCACAGAAAATGGTTTCTGTCAACTGTCAATTTCCCTGGAATCTGAATTTTGCAAATAAACTGTTAAAAACATAAACAATCTCATATTTTAGTAACTTTTCTTAAATAAATTACGTTTGATTTGAGTATCATTTCTTTAAATCTTAAGAGCTCTGATTAACCACAATCCAGTGATCGATCTTGGGTTGGGGCTTACTCATGAGTACAAAGAAAATCCCCAAGTAACCAAATAATGGGATAGGTTTTTGAAGAGAATTCATGATCATGGTTTAGGGTTTTAAAGTAGTAAACATAAATATCAATGCATGATCATGACTCATGAGTTAGGGTTTTAAACTCAAGAATTGACACATTTACGTGAACTTTTCGATTCCATTATCATGCATGATACTGGGTTGGGGATTTAAGCAAGTAAACTTTAATCCCAAGATCAATTGGCAAGATCATGAGATGAATTAGGGTTAAATAGCCAAGAATTCCTGAAGGAAACAGGGGTTTTTAAGTAGTAAATGATCCCAATATTGATTAGGCATGACCTTGGGTTAACAATACGTAAATTACGATGATGAAGATGATGGGATTCTTACCATTCCCTGGAGATCTAAAAGATAAATGTTGTTAAGTTCAGCCATTGTTGTAAGCAAAATGTAATAGAAGTAACAAAGTTGATGGGGAGTTTGAGTTTTGTTGTTTCAAGTGTAAAGAATGATAATGAATATAATATGTTTAAATGGGTATAAGGAGCGCCAAACAGATTGTTAGTTGCACTATGCAACCAGTAAGGATAAAATTCATTTTTGGTGCTTAATATTTTTCATTAATTAAATAGAAAATAACAGTAAATAGTAAGTTAATGTTTTATGCTTTTGATCGGTTCCGTTTTAAATGAAAAAAAGAAATGTATAAAGGTTGCAAATTTAGTTTAATTATGATTATCATTATGAACAAGAATCAGTAGGAAAAGCATAGAATGCTTTAATTAACTAATATGAACCATATAAATAATGCATAATCAATAGATACCTTTGAAGAATGTGTTGTCTTCACAATGCAAGTAGTAAAGCAACAACACCTTGAGTTCAATTTGATTCAACTTCAAGATTATGGAATTTCTTGCCATTATGTAGCTCCTCATAGCTGCAGTTAAGTAGCATACAAGAGAATCATTCTATTTTCATTATTATGCAGTTTTTACATACATACATACATCCGTTTGTAAAATACAACAAGGTGCCGCTTTGGGTATAGATCGGTATACATCACATTATCACCCACCACAATCAAGAAATTGAATGCCAATTATAATTTCTGAAACTATAGTTATTACAATATAACCATAAAATTCATATTATGATACAATCTAAACTGTGTTTCCGATGAATGTTATTTGCACCTTATAACCAACCTATCGCACTAGTAGTACAAAAAGAAAAGAAGAAAAAATCTATTTGATCTGATAATACCTGCGTGACCAATTAATTGTTGGAGACAAAACGGATTCAATCCGGCCGCTATCTGAACCGATGTTTGCCCCATTCAGACGCCGGACCCGGATTCATGTTTCGCAATTCCAATTTTCAACTCCCCGATTCGTTTAACATTAGAATGACATTTCTTTAGGAACGTTGCAGGGGAAGGATTTATGTTGACACCCCGAACCGCGGGTCACGGCCTCACGGGTAAACCCGCGGTTTATTATAATACAAATGTTCTATCAAATAATCAAAGTATTTTGTATACATTTAATCTAAATAAATGTAGTTTTATATGTTCAAATCAACCAATGTAATATTAAATGAATTAAATTGTTAAATTTTATAAATACAAACTAACTGTTCGATAATTATCAATATACTTAATATTTATTTTTTGTTCTGTAAGTTTCCTATTAGAAACATAGAGTAAGGTTCATTGAGTACAATAATTTTTAGTGAGAATAAGAGAAGCAATAGGAATATGTGACGTGTCACTTTATTTTCTCTCCTCCAAATTTTTAAAAATTAAATATCTCTCAAACGGTAAGTCGGAAAATTATAAAAATTACACCATAAAAATCAGTTTTTTATTCTCTTTGATTAGAGATGTGACAAGATATACTTTTGACGAACTTTTTTCGATTTTTTGGTGGGTTTTGAATTCGAGTAACACATGTTAGAAGGTAGTAACACATGTGTTACCAGCTGGTAACACATGTGTTACCAGCGTGTAACACATGTGTTATACGCCGGTAACACATGTGTTAACAGCAACTAACACATGTGTTAATAGCTAGTAACACACGTGTTACTAATTTTGTAAAGCTCAAAAAAGAGTTGTTGAAAGTATACCTTGTGAAATGGCAAATCGAAGATAAAAAAATGTTGATTTTTATGGTGCAATTTTTATGATTTTTCGATTTGTCGTTTGGGAGATATTTAAGTTTAAAAAACATGGGGGAAAGTGAGTTTTGTGACACGTGCCATGTTCTAGTTGGTTCCTCCATTCTCACCAAAAATTTCATTCTCATTTGAACCTCACCCTAGAAACATAATACTGTAACTTTTAATCTATATATAAATATTTTTATTTAATATTGTTAAATTAAATATATAGATAGTTTCATTTAATATTGTTAAATTAACAGTTAAGTATACATACACATGTGTGTGAGATAAATTATAGAATCCTACTTGTGGGAAGTATATATAATGGGTTTTGTAGGTTCACAGGTCAGGTTTACCCGCAGGTAAAATGTGATACCTATCATCCACCCGTGACCTGCCAACAGAATATTTTGTACCGTATCCTACCCACGGATAAACATTTTGCGGGTTTACCCACCGACAATGGACGGGTACCTACGGATCATGAGTTTTTCCTCGCTCGTTGCCATCCATAAAACGCTTACTTACTCCCGTAACTGGCTCGTTTGAATAATGTTAAACTTTAATGTGGTAAATAAGAGTAAATTTGTAAATTTAATAATATTTAATAGTTATTTTTTTGCAAGTATACAATCTTTTCGTTTACAAATAAAATAGTAGAGTGGCCAAGATATAACTTTATAGTTTTTTTATGCCATCTTTTGAGGTTATTTCTTCTCAAAATCATTACAAATCCGTTGAAACACAAACATATCAAAAGAGCTTATTCACTTGTAAGAAATAACAAAGTAAAACTAACAATAAAATTAAGTAGCAAAAAGGAAGTTGTGAATCAGAAAATTAGATCATTATGAACCTTAGAAGGCCTTCCATCCAATAGTATGTTGCTTTCCATAGGTTTCAAGTCTTAACACAATCACCTAATGAAAAACATAAGTTTACTAGTTTAGCAATTTGATGATATCAATGCTTACTAAAACAAAATTGTCATATACATTAGGTTATTTTTATAATATCAATGCCCTAGATACTGGTTAATACTGATGTGGATTGTGAGTGTTATAAACTCATAAATCATGTTTTATTCAAACCCATTAATGCTCACTTGCATATTGTGTATCAAACATGAAATTTAGAATCTGAATATACGAAAATTAGATAGTAACATGAAAGATTAAAGCATGAATTATATCAGCAAGATTTCAGTTAGATTAATATCAATACATATTTCCACTATATAATGTACAAACCAAAATCTTAAACCATAATATCCTATCGGTTCAAAATAAATCGAAATCGCTACCTGGTGACGAACGAAACGAAATTCGTTGTAGACAAATCAAAATCAATATGTACGTATATTCATGCATTTATTCGTTCTCATAAATCCTAGAAACAGTGTCAGTTTGTAAGAATTATTTAATTGTAATAAGAAATCAACCTCATAAATCAAAACCATCATACATGCATAGGAATCACCTCTTGAATCGAAACCGTCATACCTGTATCAGAAATTAGAGAGAGGGAGGCACCCATGTACGGTATGAATTGAAGCATAGAGGAGGCTATGAATTGAAGCAAAAGCAGAGGGAGTCACCCATGTACGGCGAGTGTATGGAATGAAAAATGTGTTTTGACGCTTAAAACCATTTCTCATGTTCTTGCTAGTGTACACCTAGAAAAGAAACATGAAACTTTAATGTATCAAGATTATTACCCAATTAAAGCTAGGTATAGGTACCCAATTGAAGCAAATGGGTTAAAACTTGTCAAAATTCAAACTGGTACGACCTGTTTTGTCAAGTTACCTAATCCGCATGACCTATCCATCTATCATTAAAGAAAGAGAGTTTACAACTTGCAAACACGTCATTGTAGGTGACGTATGAAGCTACTAATTGAATTGCGTATTAATCTACTAATTTCAAATTTAACTCTTAGCTTCTTGCTTAAACTTTGGATGCTACCTGTTGTTCTTGAAATTGAAAATGTCCAAATTATAGACTAACTATCAATGGCAATGTGCACCATCAAAAAAATTAGAGGATCCGAAAAAATCATAACCTTTAATGCATAAAGTGCAATATTTTAAACTCTACTATAGTTGTACATTGAGAAACTTGGAATCTAAGCCAGCAAAGTTACAATTTGTATAACAAACTGTCTCACAGTGGAAATAATTAATTAATGTTCATTTACGTAAAAACAGATAAACCGAGACAATTACCTGTTCAGCCAAAGTTTGGAAGCGTGTAAGGAGAAATGAAGATAACCATATTTGACGCGCATGTGCAGCCATGGAAATTAGCGGCTATCGTGCAGCCATTGATGTACTAAAACTTACTGCTATTACTGCAGCTTTAGTTCTCCGAAGCAAAAATCCGTCTCAACATAAACCAAAAATTATTGCACGGGGCCCAATCTTTATAGGTGGCCCATTAGTTTTACATGTCCAATATATGAAGTATTAATTTACATGCCCATCAAGTGATATAGCCCGGTCCATATTAGTCATTTTCTGACTTTCTGTGCTTACCATGGAAATATTTCATGTGTTCAATATTCTTTCTTTTCTTCTTTTTTGTGTTCAAACAATCGATAGTTAACCAAAAATACTTTATTGTGCTCCCATCTAATTTCCAACACCAAACAAGTATGTAATCTTAATTTATTATTGGATTCTTTTTAAATAAATGTTTGTTTTGACTTCAGTAATCTACTACTTCTATTATTTTAATATTTTATATATATTTTATTATAGTTCTACCAAATGATGTAATTAGTAGGGGCGGAGCCAGGAAATACCGAAGGACAGGGCGGAAAAATTATTTATATTTATCTTATAGTTTCGAAGGGCGAAAATTTTAAAATGTCATTAATACCTTTAAATTTTTTTCCTTTTTACGTAATTTATAATATCTTGTGGGGGTGCCAGACTACACTGCCTCCGCTCTGTATCCGTCACTGGTCATTAGATTACGATAAGTTATAATATAGAACTGAATTTGACTCGCACAATATTATTTTGAGATGATAAAGTAGAATTTTTGTGAACATCTCTGATTTATTATGCATAGTAGATTTTGAGGCATTAACTTATGAGATTAGAATTAGTTAAATATTTTTGATACTTTTATGCCTATACAATTTTGTAGTAGAAAAATTGTTTTTTATTAAGTAACGTATAAATATAGGGCCCTCTATTTGTCGTCACACCTAGGCATGAACAAAACCGGGTATTCGCCCAAACCGACCCGACCTGAAACCCGAACCCGGTTTTGGTCAAAACCCGGTTTGCAAACCGGGTTCAAACCGGGTTTCAACCGGGTTTTTGACCGGGTTCAAATCGGGGTTTTTTTCGGGTTTTTGACCGGGTTTTCAACCCAACCCTATTTCAACCCGGGTTCAACCCGATTTCGAATTCAAAAAACCTTACCCGGTTTGGTACCCGCCGGGTACTAAGAAAACTCGAACCGGGTAGGGTAAAACCGGGTAGGATCGGGTCGGGTATTCGGGTTTAAAACCGGGTAGGGTATAGAACCCGGTTTTTTTGTTCTAAGCCTAGTCACACCGGGCCACCATATTCCATGGGCCGGCCCTGCATATCATTATCAACTAGTTCTGTATCGTTGATTTTACTTGTTTACAAAGTCACAATATCCAAGACGATTAAAAATAACGACAAAAAAGTGCCTATATATAACTACTCTCGTCTATCGCAACTCACATGAAATAAAAGAAGAATAAAAACCCTACGATTTACTTTGTTCCCATCTGGTCACCGATCTCTTCAGCCATAATCCAACTGTTTTACGTCACACTTTTGGTTAGCGTTTTTGTTAATATTTGATGTTATTTATGCTTTAATATCATATTTATGTCTTGCGTATAATTATTCCATCACGATTTGAATAAGTTTTAGGTTTCCTGGATTTGTGGATAAACTGGTTCAGTTTATCGATAACAACTAATATTAGTAACTCGTTGATTAATTTGTAGGGTTTAATACAACCATGTCACGTTATCTATGTGATGAGTTGATTGATGATATCTTTGTAAGACTACCACCCAAATCCCTTCTCAGATTCAGATCTCTCTCCAAGTCATGGTGTTCTCGGATTGATAGTCAAGATTTCATCCGCATGCATGCTCTTCGATCCATGAAGGATCCGCCAAAACTCTTAATCAGGCACCAAATTTGTTACGGAAAAAATGACATTGTAGACTTGTACACATTGCATTCGGAAGACCAATTGCCGTTATGTGAGACAAGCGAATATATGAACATGAAAGGAGTCGAGTTCCCTAGTGGCGATTTGGATATTGTTGGTTCGTGCCATGGAGTTATATGCTTGTTAGATTCTGAAAAACATATTAGTCTATGGAACCCTTCAATTCGGCGGAAAGTAACGTTACCTGAACCTCCTTGTTTTAAAGACATCACTAGAGGAGCTCATCTAGCGGTCGGTGTGGGTTTCGACCAAAAAAGTGATGATTACAGGGTTGTGACGATATCTTACTACAAACATTTAGATTGTAGAGGAATTGGAAATCCGGTGGTTTACTCCATGAAGACGGGCACTTGGTGTGAGGTTGCTTCCCCTACTACCTCGTTTCATAGTGTCAAGTCACGGGCGTGTTTTGTTAACGGAGCATTGCATTGGGTAGTTAAATCTTATTTAGAGTTAGAAGATGGCGATGAATCAAATAGAATATTTTGCCATCGTTATATATTGACATTCGATTTGAGTAGTCAGATGTTTGGTAAGATTGAGCTGCCAGAACCCGATCATGTAACTGCAGAACTCAATCATGTAATGGTCATCGAAGGCTGTTTAGCTGTGATTTCCAGTGAAGGTAATAATAATTGGATTTGGGTGAGAGAGTATGATAATAATACGAGTAGTTGGTCAAAAATCTACAATTTGACATATCTTCAATGCGACAGAAGAGTGGATAGAGTTTTGGGACTGACAAATGGTGATTTCTTGTTCAACACTTGCTGTAAGGAGTTTAAAGGGTTTGAAGTTTATAATGTTTCAAGAGGGGAGCGCTCAATACTTGCAGAACTGGAGTTGCGTTCTTACAAAGTTGACATGGAAATGTACGTCGAAAGCCTTGCATTGTTAGACAAAGGGCGGGATTACGAGGAAAACCAACCGGTCAGTGTCCAACCAAAACGGAGAAGCAGAAAAAGAAAAATGTGCGAAAAGCCGAAAAACAATAGTTTTTGTCCAACCGAAACAGGGAAGAAGAATAAGAAGAATGTGGGCTCCTTTATCATATGATGAGTTTGCTGATGAATGGTGTAACCATGACCCATGTCATCTTTTATGTGGTAGGTAGTTTTTGCACTTATTTCATGATGGTCATCTCTATTGCAACTTACAGAAACTCTGAATCAGTGTTTATATTTTCGTGTATTATTCGTGATCATTTCTCAGTTACCTTGTCACTGAGCCTAGCCTGTGAGATTGAAACAACCAGTAAATTGTAAAAGTGGCGTCAATGTTTATATTTGTTTCTGTATGTTAATTAAGGTAATTAATTAAATAATAACGATTAGTTTAGCACTAATTTACTTTCTAAAAGCATAAAGTGAAACATCGGAGGAAGACTATCATCTCTAGGGTTGTGCAAAATACGGTTTGAACAGTGAAAACCGGCAAAGCGTACCGAAACCGTACCGTCCCGTATCGAACTGCTTCTCTACGGTACGGTTCTCGGTTCTAATATTTGTAGTTTCACGGTTCGATTCGGTTCGGTTCGGGCCGGTTCCACACTTAGGGGTGTGCAAAACACAGTACGAACCGTGAGAACCGGCAAACCGTACCATAACCGTATCGTCCCGTACCGAACCACTTCTCTACGGTACGGTTCTAATATTTGTAATATCACAGTTCGCGGTTCGGTTCGGACCAGTTCTAACACTTTGCACAGTCCTAATCATCTATATTCGGGTACGTTCATAGCATAGATGATAGCTTCATTCATTTGTTGAACCTTGGGGATCATGTCAGTTCATTAGCTTTTACCGATCAGAATTTTTGGCCACAAATCTCATACAGACTTTTGTCTTATCTCATGGCACACATATTTGAAAACAAGTCAAAATTTGATATTGTTGTCTTCTAATGCTATCAACTTGCGTCAGATCGATTAAAAAGGAAAATGGATTCAAACATACACAAATCATACGTTCTATTGTAAATCGAAACTTGTGCATTTATTTATTTATTTTTTTGGGTAGTGACATGAATTTTTGTAGGCGGAATTTTAACACAGAAGTGCCTATGAGTAGTCAGATTAAACGAATGGCTTGGCCAATTGTATCAATGGTGTCATGTGGAGGAGTTTTCGAAGTTCCTAGCCAAAAGATCGTTAATCCCAAATTGTACATCACCTCCTTTTTGCCATACACCATCAAAATATTTCCTTTGACCATTCTGCGCTCATAAATTCCCCTCCCTAATTTTTTGGTTTTTACCCCTTTTCGATTAATTCATATGCCGGAATAAAACCAAGTGTCTCTCTAGTTTCTCCCTCACTTGCCCTACCCCTTCTTCACTTCCACAACATCAGTCTCATTTTCTTCTTCCAAAAGTCACATGACTTGTTTTTTAATTACTCCATCCGTCCTATTACAAATGTACATTATTGACTTTTAAAAGTCTTTATTTTTATAACTTTGACCATAAATATTTGTGTTTGTGTCATATAATATTTGATGCAAAATATATGAATGAATTTGGCTTTAAATGTATTTTCGATGATATAATTTTCATCAAATATTATTTAACACAGACAAAAATATTTAAGGTCAAAGTTAATAAATAAAGACTTCGGAAAGTCAATAGTGGACATTTGTAATGGGACGGAGGAAATACTTTTTTACATCACTATTCTTTATTGTGTTTTGACTTTTGATCCAATAACCGACTGCCTATATGTGCTAACTCTTGTTTATCATTAAAATATCTAGGGTAAATTGCAATTTTTGTCCCCGTGGTTCTTTCGTTTTACCGATTTTATCCTTATACTTCTTTTCTCGCATTTTTTATCCCTGTGGTCATGAGAGTTTTCCGGATTTATCCTTTTATTCAAATTCTGTTAACTTTCTCCGTTAAATCGTGCAAAATGACTAAAGTAATCTTCATTTTCTCCCTCTAACACCTGACCTTATCATCCTTTTTACAATAACACCACAAATACAACATATCTGATCCTTTTTATGTTTACAAATCACATACGCCAACATAAATGAAATCAAATTCATCAAACACAAACAAAATTTAGTAACAAAAACAACCAAAGTCAAAGCTACTGTTACAACTCTCAATCTTTACAATGTCATAATAAAGACCCAAACCATCTAAAACATCAACATCTTCCGAACAAAATTAAAAAAATAACTCAAAAAATAATTGAACAAATTGGTACTACAACGATGTTGGATATGGAAAGCTAAAATCGGATCAAAACAACAATCTGAATTGAGGGAGATGGTGACCAATCGGATCTGAAGCACATGTTTCCGATCTACTTTATGAAACCCACCGCCGCCGGAGGTCTCTTCGTTCTTTCTTCAGGCATATCTGAGACTTGCGATTTAGGATAGAATACGCTGGAATTCTGCAAGCAGTCGTAATAAATCGTTGGCCAAATGCGAACATCCGGCCAGATCCAAAACTTCGGGCGTTTCGAACCTGAAACGTGACGACGAAGAAAAAAGAAAAAAACTGATAGCACCGACTGCGATTAAGAATAACAGCCGTCGCCGCATTCATCCGTTTGCGAAACCACTGCTGCGATTCCGACGGATCGAGGGTTATTATTGGGGTTTGACATTTTGGTAGCGACCGGTTTTAATTGTTGGAAGGTGTTGTTGTTGAATAGTTGTCTCTTATTATATATAGATATATATATATATATATATGAATTTGTATGTATACGTCGAAGATCATGGGTTTGAGTTTGTTTGATTTACTTGGAGTTTGTTTGATTTACTTGGAATTTGAATAGCATATCATATGAATTTTATGCATTTGAGAATAAATACTTATTAAAGGAAATAGAAAACAAAAAAAAAAAAAAAGGGCAGGTTAGTCTTTTTCTTAAGACTTAACGGAGTAATTTAATAAAATTGGACAAAAGGACAAATGCAGCAAACTCTCATGACCACAGGGATAAAAATTGCGAGAAAAAAAATATAAGGATAAAATCGGCAAAACGAAAAAATCACGGGGACAAAAATTGCAATTTACCCAAATATCTAAGAATAATTTGAATTCATGTTTTGGTATAGCTAGTTGAGTTTCGTCTGCATCAACAATTGCTATTTCAACATCTTAATGTTTTATCATGAGATGTGTTAATTAATTTATATTAGAAAGGTTTACTGAGTTGTTTTGGATGTTTGTAATCTTGTGAGTTTTGATTTAGGGGTGATTTATTGAAGTAATTAGAGGCGCACAATTATTTCTTAATAGAACATGTTAATTTTCAGTATATATATATAATAAAACATATTGAAAAAATGTTATCCGACATCAATTGAGAATAAACAGATAGAAGAGTTTAATTGCAGAAGAAAAACAAGATGAGAAATGACGGTTGAGAAAGTAAAGACAAAAAAAAATTGAGGAAGAAAACTTGTGAGGGTAAAATGGTCAAAGAAAATATTTTAGTAATATATGGCAAATAAGAGGTGGTGTACGGATCACCTCCCTTTACGGAACCACTCAAATGTGACCTTATAATAAAAAGATAAATAGTATACCGAATACAATATAAATTAACTTAAATTTTGGCATGACTTGATCATTTTAGACATAATTAAATCCATTCTTTTCTCTTCTTATTTATTAATGATTAGCAATCAAACTCTTTATCAAATAACATCTATAATATTATAATTATATACATATAGACATACAATTTTGAAGCCCTCAAAAAATCGGAGACCCTAAATTGTTGATTACCTCGCCTAGTTTCATAAACGGTTGGTCATGATCGGCCGTTCAATATGGATCCTTTTGGATGCACAATTTGAATGAGGTGTATGCTTGCCTATAGAGTTATGAAGTGTGGAATGAAGTTGTGGTTGGGTTACTTAAATAAAAATGTCTAGTCAACACGTCATGGTTGAAAAAAACACTAGTCGGGGTGTACTCGGCAAGGACCTTCGAAGGAGTAATCGGCCTAGTCGGGGTGTAATCGGGGAGTATTCGGATTTTGACTATTGTTGACTTTTTACATTTAATTAATAATTTTCACTATTATATGTGCAAAAATATAAAAATGAATGAATTAAAAATTATTTTAAGTGAAAAAGTGATATAGTCCAAATTAGAGGACTAAAAATGTAAATATTTTTCACTTTTCAATCTTTTCTTGGTAAAAACGTTGACTGTTTTTTTCTCTTTCTTCTGTTATTCTTCTTCTCCCTCCTCTATATCTCTGATTCATCTTTTTCATAGGAGACTTCCCTTCCTATGCATCATCTTCCCCACACATTTATATTACATATCGCCGGAATATCAAGCAAATCGTCGGAATTTCTCAGCTGGTACCATTTTTACTGCCTAATCTCGCTGGAATCCTTCACTTGCCGGAATTTTGACCAACTTTGACCGTTGACCGATTTTTTACTCCGATTCAAGCTAGGCGCGACGAAGCACCTCCGACCAGCGATTAACCGGTAATTACTCGGCCGCCTAGGTCGTTTTTTACAACCATGCAACACGTTACATGTTTCAAATTAAATGTACATCAAATTAAACTAAAAAAATTATCATCCCATTGTTTTCTACTCAAGAAAAGTACAATACTATTAGTATTTTTTTCAATGATATAATATAATGTCTATATATAAATGTACACATACTTCTAAATATGCTTTTGATTGTAAAAAATTACAATATGACTACTACTAGAATGTAAAATCTTATATATTATTTTTTAAATTAACGTATAACTTCTTCCGTAAACAAGAGGGGGTTCGCAGATTTTGACGAAATTAAAAATCAGATTCCATTTCGTTATGTGTTTAGTTGATAATAACAAAATTTCATTACAATCCATGAACTGTTTGCTTGACACACGATAATTCAATTCAACAAATCCCATGAAATAAATATATCCAGTTTCTTAATAAAAATACATGTAATCTAATTTCATTGACTAATAATTGAGTTCACTCATATTATGCTATTTTATATAATATACTTTATATTATACTGCTGTTGTAAATACACTGTATCATATATTATTTATATATTGATATTGTAGATACTTTATTTTATATTATACTATATATCCATGTTTAATATATTATATTACAGTACATCTTTATAAAATTATATTGATATGATTATATATATTAGTATACTTTTTTATAATATAATCTTATAATAATATATACTATATAAAGATAGGCTTTTAATTTGAATTGTAATGAATTATATTATACTCCATCTGTCTCAAATTATAGTCTACATTTATTTATTTTTATTTGTATCAATTAGTTATTGACTTTTATAAATATATCTATATTATTAATTGAATTTACTTTGATTAACCTAGTGTATGTATATGCCAACAAATGTGTGCAAAAAGCAAATGAAAACTGAAATATTACATGTAGGTATATTGTGATGGTTATATTTTCCTAAATTATGTGTTCTTTTATCTATAGATATGCGAAACAGATGGCGTATATTAATTATGATCTATGATACTGTGTTATTTTATTCAATATATATATATATATATATATATATATATATATATATATATTATACTATTTTAATAACTTACCTATCTGTTTCATTTTAATTGTTTACATTTCTATTTTAGTTGTTCAAAAATAAATGTTCACTTTATAATTCATCAAATTAAAAAAGAATTTAAGAGCATCCACAATAACAAAAGCTTTCCAAAACTTTTTTACAATGCCACATAAATTTATAGAATAAAAGCTTTACGAAAACATTTTAACTCTAATGAGAATTTACCTTTAAAAAGCTTTTCTTTATAAAATAATATTCACAAATATTCAAAAGAACTTTCACTCACCATCTTTACAATTCTCAAGTTTTTTTGAAAAAAGCTTTTAGTCAAACAAATAAAAGCTTTTTATAGCTTTATGTAAAAAAAAAAAGTTTTAGAAAAAGCTTTTGTTGGAGATACTCTAATAGCTAAAGGGTATATGATTATGAAAAGTATACTAATTGCAAATTTTCAAAATAATATGCATGGTCAAAATAAATTTTGACTAAGACAGAAAGGAGTATATAATATTATATTTCTATCGTATAATACTATATGTTACTCCGTATATTAATGTATTAAAGTTTACATTACTATTATACATTCATATTTTATTAAATATATTCGTGTATAAAATATAAAATATTATTTTTTTTGAAAAACTTTAATAGGATATTTTATTTGTTTTTTTACGTGAGAACATGTGTAGAGGAACAGGAGAAAGACACTTTGATCATCATGTTCTTACCCAAAATCAGCTTCCCTTTCGTTTCCCCAAAATCAGCTTTACCAATCAAAATCTCTGCGCTAAACCCTTCTCTGTTTATTACTCTCTCATCAGGTAACTTTCAATCTTGCTCTTCGAATACTATTACTATTCATACCTAATTTGAATGTATTTATTTTAATTATTTTATACCTTCTGCTAATTAAGTTAATCATAATATATTAGGTTTATATTTTTTCTTCAATTGTTTTCCTAATCAAAGTTTTCGAGCAACCTGATCATAATTACAGTCTGAATTATATGATCCTTAATGCAGGTTGTGTAAATAGTGCAATAAAACATGAATTTTAATGTCTCTATGTGTACACAAATACAATCTCAGTAATTGTAATTGAACATTTATGGCGTTTATTTGACTATTAGTGTTTAAACCTGTGTGATGCACCACAATTGCACATTATATTAGATTATGTTACGTAGTTAGCGTTTTTAACATAACAAGGTTCGGAGGGTTCAAACGGGTCCTAAGTCACCTAAAACATATTTACCTATTTTGATAGTTACCCAACTTGTATGACCCACCCATTTAGCTACACCTAGTTTCTGATAGTTGTACCTTGATGTAAGCTTTATTTCAGATTGCTACCATTATGAATATTATCACTGCTATGATCCCATAGTGGATTATTACGAAAGGACACTTGAATGATAAGTATAGGAATTGCGTTAAATTAATTGTTAGTGCACAGTTGGACACTATCGTTTGATATTAAAGATTAAATATTTATAGTCAGAACTCTCCTGCTGTGGATATAACAGGGACGTAACATCAAGAATGTAACTAAAAAATTAAGAAAAATATTTAAAAATTACCGGACAACCATACGAGAACTTCATGATATTCAGCTAAACTATCTTTTAGACCCATCTTAAACAACCTATATCAATCTGCAGTATAAATAAGAATTCCAACAATCGGATACTAATGCGAGACTTGATACTTACTACCTATGCACGGATATTTTTTCTATAAAGATCCAACTGGTTGGACCAGTTATTGCCCACGCCTAAATCACTTTGTGTTTGAAGAAAGAACACAAAACAAAAGAAGATAAATCCGCTTAAGCATTCGAATACCTATAAATAAATAAAACTGTTTTAAACTTGAAAGCTTGTATGGCTAAAATTTTTGACATCTTTGGTTCAGTTGGCTAAGAAACACTCAGATGTTGACTTCTTATTCAGATAAAGTGGTTCACATCAGCACAAAAGTGAATATTACATGGCAAATGATCACATGATTTCAATAATGTAACACAAACAATAAGTGGCTAAAAGGGAAGAAACATAAACCTCAAATGCGTTCTTGAGCAGTCATCGACTGAAACAACGAATTCTGATAATAAAATTAAACACTTCACTGAAAATGTCTGGAGAGTTGTAAATCAAATTAGCGGGAAAAATCTATCTATAAAATCATTAATATAAAATTATCAATTGATTATCATTATAAATATAATAAAGTTCATCAATAATGGAAACAACCAATGTAAAACAGACACTTCAATGCATGTAATATGCTCCTCAACTGTCTGCAATGGCTTATCTAGGAGATCTGAATGAAAACCCTCAAATACAAAGTCAACAAAAAGTAAATTCAAATAAACAAAAACTTATAAGCTAAAAATATGAATCAGTACAATAATATTCTGACATCCAAATAAATAGAAAACATCTGTAACCAAGAGAATTTCATCACAATAAGAGATGATCCCATTGCAAGAGTTTTTGTTTACTTAATTACTTTAGTCAATAGAGGCTAAAAGAACCATCTGCACAAATCGAATACAAATGACTTTATAGAATTTGACTTAAGAACAGTTATCCATCTAAGTATCCAACTATATTTACAAGACATACTTGATTAGCATTTACAGTGATGATATATAGAACGAATAAGAAAATATATGATTCGATTAAGATTAAAAAATTTAGAAACCATGTTTCGATTCCATAGAAATTGGCTAATTATTAGGGATGTTTCCATATGTATACTGCTTTCTGCTACACGATTAATAGCTTTAATTAAGTTAATCAAAATTATATAACTTACAATGGAGGCTTTGCTGACCAGATCAGCAGTGCTCATATGGAACAGAAAAAAAACCCAAAAAATCGTATGGTTGACACCTCAGATTTTTGCTAACATGGCAGCATTTGATTGGAGCCACATAGGCAAAGTAATCTTCTTTTTTAGTTATACAAGACATTGATAGATATAGCTTAAAAATAACATGTAGAATGTAAGATATGGAATGTAGTGGTATTGATATGCTTCTCAATGTGTCTTTCGCTGAGAATATATCTGAGTACCAGGGGCGGATTTGGTTAATTAGCATGGGGTCCAGGGCCCCCCATCAAAGTGGGCTTATAGTGTAATTATATGTATATTTTTTGCATAATCCAAGACTAAATATGATTAGGCCCCCCTAGAAATAGCCCATTATGAATAAAAAACATTAAAATGGCCCCCTTTATTAGTACATTTTGAACTTTTTCTCAAGGAAAAAAATTACAAACACCAAGTTCAGTAAATTTTCTATTGAAATTTTTTTAAGTGTTAACTTTTGCCCACCATGATGAAAATTTCTGGATCCGCCACTGCTGAGTACGAGTGTTCCAATTGCGAGGGGAGTCAGTTTGAACATAAGATGATACTCTATGGATTAAATATTTCTAGTTTATTACAAGAAAATACTATATAGATTTTCTACAGTTTTGTTTACCTCAACTGGTGTCACTAACGTTAGGTTGAGATTTCTTAGTATTTTTATTTAAAGAAAGAATAAGTAATACTCCGTACTCCATAGTCTGGTTAAGTGTGCCCCAAAGAAACCAAAGTTTAGTATATGTGATATGTCCGATGGTTTGTAGCTTTAACATTTTATAATCAAGATTTATACACATTTAGTATATGTTTAATGTTATTAACTCCTTGATTAATTAATAATTTGTAGGATTAAACCATGTCACTGTATCTATGTGATGAGTTGATAGATGATATCTTTTCAAGGCTACCACCCAAATCCCTCCTGCGATTTAGATCTCTCTCCAAAGCATGGTGTTCTCGGATTGATAGTCACAATTTCATCCGCATGCATGCTCTTCGATCCGTGAAGGATCCCCAAAAACTCCTAATCAGACACCAAATTTGTTACAGATTATATGGTACTAAAGACTTATATACATTGCATTCACAAGACGAAATGCCGTTGTGTGAGACAAGCGAATATATGAATATGAAAGGAGTCAGGTTTCCTAGTGGCGATTTGGATATCGTTGGTTCATGCAATGGGATTGTATGTTTGTTAGATTTCAAAAGACATATTACTTTATGGAACCCTTCAATTAGACGCAAACTAACCTTACCTGAACCTTCTTGTTTTAAAGATATTACTAGAGGTGCTCGTTTAGCAGTTGGTGTTGGTTTCGACCCAAACATTGATGATTACAAGATTGTGATTATATCCTACTACAAACATGTAGATACTAGAGGAATTGGAAATCCAATGGTTTACTCCTTGAAGAAGGGTACGTGGCGTGAGGTTGCTTCCCCTACTACTTCATTTCGTAGTGTCAAGTCACGGGCATGTTTTGTTAACGGAGCATTGCATTGGGTAGTTAAATCTCATTTAGAGTTAGCTGATGACGAAGATGATGATGGATCAGATAAAGAATTATGCTACCGTTATGTATTGACATTCGATTTGCGTAGTCAGGTTTTTAGTAAAATTGAACTGCCGGAACCCGAACTCGTAACCAGACATGTAACGGTCATTAATGGCTGTTTAGCTGTGATTTCGAATAAAGGTATTGATAATCGGATCTGGATAAGGGGAGAGTACGATAATACTAGTAGTTGGTCTCTAGTTTATAATTTGAAAGATCTTAAATGTGACGGAAGAGTTGATAGAGTTTTGCGACTTACAAATGGTGATTTCTTGTTCAACACTTACACTAAGGAGTTTAAAGGGGTTAAACTTTATAATGTTTCGAGAAGGGAGCGCTCAATACTTGCAGAACTCTCGTCGCGTTCTTACAAAGTTGACATGGAAATGTTTGTTGAAAGCCTTGCATTGTTAGACAAAGGGCATGATGACGGGGAAAACCGACCAGTTTGTGTCCAACAGAAACGGAGAAGAAGAGTAAGAAAAATCTGGGAAAAGCAACCAGTTTTTGACCAATGGAAACGAAGAATGTGGGCTCCTTCATCATATGATGAGTTAACTGATGATTAGTGTAACCAGTTTTTTCAGCATGTGAATGACTTGATTCATGATATTCATATGTACTGCAACTTACCAAAACAATGCTTTTTAAGCATAAGTCAAAACTTGAACTTGTTGTCTTATGATGCTATCAATTATCGTTGTCTATTCATGTCTATATAGCTAATTAAGCCATCGAATCAGTTACTACTGTACTATAGATGACATTAAAACAATATAACTCCGTTACTTAATTATCTTGCGACAAATTAAAAAGGAAAGATAAATTTAAGCGCACACACTGACACAAATGATACTTATAAGGTGAATCATACTTTTTCCCATATTGATACGGTGCAACAATTCGATTTTCCGTTATCTAAAGTCTGATTCTCAGGCAGTTGATTTGCAGCCTCAACATGTCTCCAAATCTTCCAACACACGACAAGATCAACGACTACGAAAACATAAAACAAAAACGAACTACACAACAGCACGACTATGTACAGAGTAACCGTTGTTTGCCTAGGGAAGAAATCCTCAAACTGATAAACGAATCCAAAAGAGACGGCCGTGTAGAGAAACCACATATTCAATTTCAACCAAAACTTCTGTAACGATTTTTCATTTTTCGGCAACAATAGGAACTTGGACAGGCAGAATTGTAACAAAAAGAAACATACACAAACTGATACACAAAGTACTGCTAATGAGTAGTCGTTGCGACGAATGGCTTTGCCAATTGTACCAATGGTGTTAGGCATCATAATGACGAATAGAAACGGAAGCCATTCGTGGTCGTCAGCCGTTTCGTTACGATCTTTTTGGAAGCCCATTTTGAATGAAGTCATGTATGTTTGCTTGTAGATTTATGAATTGTTGTGGTGAAGTGTGGGATGATGAAATGGGTTAACAAAACATGTATGTATAGTAGTAAAAAACTACTGATAAGGTGTGCTTTCTTTGAAGTTTCTTGGTGATTTGGGGCCATTTTCTATTTATTTAAAGAGAAACAACGTGGAAAACGATGCTATAATATACTGAAAATGTATTAAAAATTAAAACTAATGAATAAAAAAATCTTTAAAGAAGAGTAAAGTTAAAAATATCAATTATTAAACTAGGTAGTGGAAGAAAAAAGAAAGTTACTACAAATATGTTGAAGTCTGTGTGACAACGTACGTTGAATCAAAGTTGTTAAGTTTCCAATAGAGCATATTAAATTAGAAAATTAAAATTAAAAATAACAATATAAAAACGTGTAAATATATAATCACAAAAAATTACTACTGCAGTAGTATTAATATTACTGCATTTTAACATAGCAAAGTTTGGCATAACTAAGATGTGATGTGTGAAATGATTGATGTGGTATAAAAGAGTTAAACACCCACCTCTCAATTATGATAGGGAGGGGTCAAGAAAATGGATTAAGTGACAGTGAGGAACAACATTTTGCGGATATATAACCCATTATATAGGGCTCGGCCCATTAACAGTTATATCAGGAGTCAGGACTTTATCTTTCTATTTTTACTTGGAATTTTGATTTGAAATCATGCTATGTATTAAATATTTTATTATAATCATAATGAACTTTTTGTCTACCCTTGAATTTATTTTGACCACTGAATTTTTTTTAAGGTATAATTTTTTTGTGCACGTCTGAAAGCCTCAACCAAAGCTCTTATGACTTCCGTTAGCAAAACTCTTCTACTTTTCAATTTAAGTTTGTACTTTTTCTTTGAAACGATTGAAGCACATATAGTACCACTCTTTACAATAACGATTTTAATTATATTGCGAAAAGGTGAATTGAGGGTGTGCTTGGTTGAGAGGTATGGGCTATAAGTAATGGGTAAGGTACATGGGCTTGTTAACTACAATGTAATTATTTACGGAGTCAATCTTATATATTAAAAGAAAAATCTTGAGACAATTTGGACCATTAGATGGAAATCAACAATTAAGATCCAACTCTTAATTTATTTCATGACATCATTAATCCCATTATTATGTGACTAAAAGACTAATTTACCCTTCTATATTTACAAAATATACTTTGAATATTTACAATATAAATCCTCATTTTTTCCTTTAATTATAGATACTCCAAATATTTTGTAATTTATTGTTTTTTCTATAATTAAAACCCTTCCTACACTTTTATTTATTTTATTTTTCTGAAAAAAGCCCCAATAATCTATTCTATCTTATATATTAAAAGAAAAATTTTGAGATAATATGGACCATTAGATGGAGATCAACAATTAAGATCCAACCCTTAATTTATTTCATGACATCATTAATCCCATTATCATGTGATTAAAAGACTAATTTACCCTTCTATATTTACAAAATATATCTTCAATATTTACAAAATAAATCCTCCATTTCGCCTTTAATTGTAGATACTCCATTTATTTTATAATTTATTATTTCTTCTATTATTAAAACCCTTCCTACAATCTTATTTATTTTTTATTTTTTCTGAAAAAAGCCCCAATAAGTAATTTTTATTTCTAAAAAATTTATAAATTCATTCCATCACCCAATTATTTAAATTCTTATACGAACTCTAATTTTAATCCTTTTATTTCACTTATTTTATTTAATCTGAAAAAACCCCAAAGTTATTTTCAATTCCAAAAAAATTCATAAACTTCATTCCATCGCCCAATGATTTAAATTCCTATATAACATACTATTTTTAATCCTTTCATCAATTTTTAATTTACAATTTTTGAATCATGATTGCCAACTGATCGGATTCCGGTGGATTTTAGTGTATTTGTACCTATACTAGCGCCTTTTTACAATATTTTTATCAATTCTAATTTACAATGCTTGGATTATGGATGTCAACGGGTCATTTCCAGCGGGTTTTAAAAATTGATTAACTAATTCAAAATTCCGGTACATAATATAGCATTATTATTAAAGAATAATACAAATACAAAAATATAAGTGGTATCATGCACAATATTATCAATAATTGATTAATTAGTTTACTCTTTTGTCACTAATTTCTCTCTATCTCGATTTAATTACATCCCTAAAATAATTTATCATTTAATATTTTAAGAATGTGTTGATGTCATTCGGGTTAGTAGAACCTGCATTTGAGTTGTCATCTTTTGTCATCTTTCGTCAAAGTTAAAAAGACAAAGTAACACCGGTAAATTTGTTTATTTGAAAAAACATAGCCGTATGATTTAAAATAATATAGTATTATTAAATATCAATACAAATAACAAAGTGATATCATACACAATATTATACCAATTAATAAATTTATTTATTTGCATTTATCAATTCAAAATCTATCACAATTTATATCCTTAATATATTTTCATTTAAAATTAAAACAATAAATGATGTACCGTACACCAACACCGTAACACTTATTAAATCCATATAACACATCATATAAGATATATGATAAAGTTAACCCGTAATTTTTACGGATCTTAAACTAGTATTACTTAAAAGTGGGCAATCAACCATTCCCCACTAAGTTCGATGGAATGGGAATCATTAACTCCTAATTTCACTCTCTGCTTCTGAACCTCTCGTATAAGTTAATTTTCTCCTCTACTATATTGTTATTTTGTTAGGTAGGATAGGAGTCCATCAACAAGAAGCAGATATGTAAAGAATATTCGTTCAAAATATTTATTATTAATTTATCAATTACCATCTCTTTATATCATGATCTTGCTTTTTTCAGGGTTTGGATAAACAATATGAAACTCCATACGATTTCTGATCTCCAATATATCTTCTTTGTCTAATTGATATTTTTTTTAATTGTTGAATCTCTTTTGTGAAGCTTTAATTGGCTAAATCACATATTAATTAGTAGCTAGTCATCCGATCCAGACTACTGTACTAGTTTTATGGTTAAGCTGCATGATTCTAAATTACAATTATCATTTAATGTTTTCATGTAGGTATTGAAACAAGTAGGCGACACCCATTGAATATTGAATATAGACTTCAAAGAAAATCTTTTTTTGCAAGCAACGAAAGTCATTGCTAACCTGTTACATGTGTGAGTACCAAGCGGCATTAATGAAATGATATAATACTTTAGCATTCCTTTCCATTTCCTTTGCATTCCCTTACCCTTTGCCAATCCCCACTTCAAACCAAGCGCCCCTGAGAGTAAAGTATTTGTGAATTTCGATTTATGAAAATATGCACATGTATATTCACTACAAACCTACATTACGATTACGATATATGAGTAAAGTAGTTGTGACTTTCGATATATGAAAGTATGTATTGAATGTGAGTTTGTGAGTTTACAAACTACAAACCTACATTAAGATTTACGAATATTCACTACCCTTCCAACATTGTCCTCCGTACAAAGTCATTTGAGTTCAACATCACACCCTTCACTCTTGACTCTTGCATTGCCACAAACGATATCTCGTTATGTTGTAGTCCTAAATAAGTAAAGGTGTTATAAATCCAAAAAATTTAGATATATGTCTCCTAGAAATATCAAATGCTAACATAGTTGATGGAGAACTCTATTAGTACATTCTACGTGTGTATACTTGTACCTACTAAAATCAAAATTATTTACACAATGTTACTTTGAATATTTACATATCTCTAGCTTGTAACAAAAAGACAGGGCACAAGTTTATTAACCTAAAATAAGTTAAAGTTAAAAATTTTAGAACCGTTTGTAGTTGTATGATTGTATTGTACCAGGTTGAATGAGAGCTGTTACAAGCATCCCACATTATTCACTCATACAAACTGATAAATAGCATGTGATCAGGGTAGAGACAATGCAGCAGCGACGCCACTCTTACTAAAAAAGTTATATAAGGTAAATTATATGTACTAGATCATAATCCGCGAATTCGCGGGGATATCATATGATTTTAATACTTTCAATTGATATATCAAGTATCTTAAAAATCGTTTATTTTTATTATATATGATTCATGATAACAACACAGTAATGGTTTGATTTTGCTTTAAAATGAAAAGAGGCAAAAACATGTTGACATGTATTGATGTGTAAAATAATAAATATATTTATATAAAGATGCAGCTCAACTAACATTATAATATACAAGAACAAAAATAGTTATGCACTCTCGATAGTTACAGTAAAACTAGACCCAAAGTAAGATCATGATACAAACGTCATATATACGCCATTATATTGTACTCGACTTATTTTAAAGGAGGTTCAACAATTTGCTTCAATCTGCATATGCAATTTGGACCATAGCAATAAGCTTATGAAAATAAGGCACCATAAATTCCAGAAATAAGTTAAAGTAAAAGACAACAGATAGCATGCTATAAAACACATATTGTGATACTTAGAGATGGATACATGTAAAGCTAACCATAAATTAAGTTATATAGTTAGAGCTTATGGCATATTAAATGAATACATATTGATCGATTAATAATTGATTTTTTAGAAACTGCACACTACTCATACATATAAAACAAATGTAGAGTCTCAAATAGAAGTATACAACCAACGCAACCATATAAGCCCAAAAATACAAAAGTACAAATAAGCCCAACAAAGCTGGACCAACCCAAAAACTAAAACACCTATACGCTACTCAAGAAAAACAATCAAGGGGTAACATAATAGAAGCTGAAGACCTGCACCCGATGCTCAAACATATAGCTGAGAACACCAAAGATATTTTTCCATTGACTCCATAACATCCCTCACATTTAATTCTAGAAGAGAACCACCCAAAGGACTTCACTTGAATTTCTATGAATAAATGTGGCACCACGTCGGAAGGTAAATTGGAAACCTATTTATTTCTAAAACTCTAAATCACATATAAAGAAGATCACACTTCACAACTGCACATATTTTTTCTCTTAAACTTAGAAAACGAACCAAGACCTTTATGCATGATTAACTCTTCCGAACTTCTAAAATCACTGACCCATACCCCACCATTGAGCATTCTTGACCCAAAGAGGCTTAACCAACGAACAATTTAAAAAGCAATGCTCCAATAACTCATTTTTCTCCATACATCACGGGCAAAGAACACTATGCATGTAAATGGCCATATTATCAAAATATAGTTACATGTGCATCTAAGTACCATTTAAAACACATAGACTAACATGGTAATGCAATTTTCACATACCACAACTTTATCAAAAGGTTTTTCTTGCTAATGATCTGAAAGAACTTTATGACACCATTGGTTTGACAAGTAACAATAGCTAAATCATTCAGGACTTCTGATTTAAAGTCTAAACTATAAAATTATAAATGCATAACCCATCATTCCAATATTAAGTTGTTACAAAATACTTTACCAAAACCATTCTGGTAATAAACAATGATACAATTAAGAAATTCACAAACATTTGTTAGCAAAAAGTACTTACCATATGTTTTTCTATTTCTTAACCTTAACATTGACAGGAGCAGGAAGAATCAAACTGCATCAAAGAGTCGTTAGTTTGTCTAGTCGGGTGTTGAATGTCGATGAGACGTTGATGGGTTCTGATCTGAAAGTGAAAACTTACATCTTTGCAAAAGTGAGGAGATTTAAGCACACAAGAAATTTTTATATTGGTTGGCAATTGAACATGACCTATGGTTTTTTAAACCGTGTTGTTCTAGCAACATCCATGATTTGCTTGCAAAATATTTTGAATAGTGTCACCCAATATGACCCTCAGTTTGATCCTTAGTTTCTATTTCAATACCACCTGAAATAGAAGAAAATCATTAAGCTTCTACGAAACTCCACTGCTGCAATCATTAAAATTGCCTTTTTGTTCTATGAAGAAGGTTTTTAAATCTTTTTAAGTGATTAATTGCTTTCACTTAGTGGGCTAAATAAATTTTGTATGAAAATGTCAGCACAAAATGGGCTCAATCATGATTGTATTGTTTCTGAGTAGTGAATTCCCACGTAAACCATAAACATGGATGAAGAATATATAAATTTACCAGGTTTCAAATCAACATCATTCAACGGGATAACTTGAACACCCCTTATAAATAAATAAATAATCATTCAAAACACATAAAACTTGGCATAAGTTAAAAAAAACCTTTAGATGGAATCACTTCGTTGCTTTCAAAAAATGAAAAGTTCAATCAAACAATATCATATTAATTAAAAGTATTGATCTTACTGAGTCATATATTTGTCAAAAACTCTATCAAAATATACCCCTTTGGGTAGAACGTGGAGTTCCCATCTTATTTCAAACATATTCTCCAGGCAACTCCAATAAAACCTCATTACAATTCAGTTTTGTTAAATCAACAGCCCTGCCAACTAACAATCATTGCATATGAAGCTGCAAAATCTGATGAAAGCAAAAAATGAATATTCAAGGTGTTTCAAATTTACCTAGTATGCAACTCTTGAAATCTCACGTTGGACTTTTCCTTGTCAAAAATACAAAACTGAATTCTTCATGAAGCCATGAATTAACAGTAAAACATATTCCATGTAAATGAAAATCATGTTGACAATTTGAGACATACCTTCTCCTTCTCACCACAATCAAAGGAAGCATCACGCTTTTCGGGAATGGAAGCAACTTGCTGGATGACGCTCGCTGAGCTTTGTCTGTATCCAGTTCGGTGTTGTCTTCGAGAACAATTTTCATCTTCACTTTTAGTTTGTCTCAGATTTTCAGATCCCTTCTAGTAGCAAACAATTGGAGCCTATACCAAATACCATTATGGTAAGTTTTGACACATCAAGCACAAAGAACTACAAATATTAAAAGGGAACTGACATCTTTGCTCGACTATTTTTCTAGTTTCACTTTGCCAAAGCGTGATTTTTCGTATTGTAACTTCTTCTTATTATTATTTTTTCGTGCTTATGAAAAAGCTTTCTTTTTCATTTTTCTTGCTGTTAATTCAACTTCTTTTTTCTTCAACGCATCCTACTTCTGTTACCTGTGAACCAAAAAAGATTTGAAGATGTTCTATAAGCATATAAAAACATAAACAATGAAAAAGTATCATCAATAAGTCTAACAACAATTTTATATTCTTCTTTTTGAACGATTATAACTGGACCACAAATATATTTATTGCCAATATTTCTTAGAAAATAAAACTAAAAGCATATCAAATATTTGGTGTGCTAGCCAAATTTTTATCTATAAGAATCACTAAAGGAAAAACAAAAAAAAATCAACCATCTTTATCTATGAAAAACATAGATTGACATCAGAACTAAACAAACACATATTGGAGCATTTCATCAAACACATGGCATGCTGCAACGCCCCGAAAACGTGACCATTTTTTTTTTGCTCTCAATAATGTCCCATGACTAACCCATTTGTATAATTTAACCTTAATAACTTTCCCTAGTTAAAACAAGTTTTTTGTAACCTAAAATATCATTTTCTACTGACAAACGCGATCCTGGAAGTGGTGTTTGGATCGCGTTCCTAAGTTATAAACTTTCTATCACCATTTCTGCCTTGTGAACGCGATCCGGAAAATGTGGTCTGGATCACGTTCCTTAGTGTAAATCCAAAAGTCAGCAAAAGTCAACTTTTTTAACCAACTTCAATCATGCATAACTTTTTACTCGTGCATTCGTTTGACCTGAAATTTTGCGTGCACCTTCACTTTGACCATCTAAACAATTCCCCATTTTCACTTTTTTAAATTTCACAATAACACGTGATTTTGACATTTGACTCATTTCGACACTAAAATGACCATTTTAGTGAACATGCTAACCTCCAAACCATAAAGGCTAAGACTTTGAACTTTTAGACACACTTCATATATGTCAAAACAAAGCTAAAGGACTTGACCACAACCTCTTAATCTTTCTCTAACCCGTTTTAGACTATAGGTGCATTTAACGACCCAAATTGACCCTTTTTGACCCGTTGGCCCACAAAAGCTACTTTGACCCATTCACTAGCCAATCACAACCTATAATTGACCAATGGAATGTTTAACTACATGTCAACACTCCATATCGAATGAAAACACATTTGACCATTGATTCACTCTAATTTATAAAACCATCCAATAAAAACTAATCGGATTCAAACACTAACTTTAAAACTCAAAGACTATAATATACATCATTTACAAGTGTCGTTGACTTTCAAAGTCAACCTATTCCAAAATTTCATATTGTTGAGTCAATGATCGCTGATCAAATGATGACTAACTCATTGAAGAAAATGATTAAATCAAAGCTGTTGTTGCTAAAGTTATTACTCGCTGGTCTCTGATCACTCTAAACTTCATCAGCAACAAGTTTGTCTAGGAAGCTTTGATCACAATCATTTAGGGGGAGATTGTTGAGTCACTGGTCGCTAATAAGTCATCAGTTGCTGACCAACTCAATAAAACACAACTTGATGAAGAAATGATTTGTGTCAAAGCTGCTGTTGCTGAAGTTAACAATTGATGATCACTATTCATTCTACTTCTGGATTTAACATACTGAGGAAGATTAAAACTCAACTTTGTGTGTCGCTGATACAAGCAGCGAGAGTTTTATATCTTCATATTGAATAAGACAAAAGTCACTGCCCAAAAAATAGCTAGTCACTGAAGAACAATATTTCAAGTCATTCTACAAGAGCATGTTAGCTCGCAGTGAGTGAGGAGAGTTACTGCTTCTTCAGTGACTATTCAATAAAGTACGAAGTGCTCTACTCTTATATGTCAGCAAGTGTTCCTCGTACTTGAAGAATGTTTGAAGGATCATGTGACAGTGAATGATTAGTTTTAAGGAAGACGTGATATTCGAGGTAACAGAATTTGGGATCACAGAATAATCAAGGATCAGAGATCAACCCAATCAAATAGAGACACGTGTCATTCCAAGATCATGATTCTCCACAAGACATTTGCACTATAAATATAGCAGTACTATGTACTTAGAAGTTTGTCGTTGATACGTATTATTCACTTGTTTATCAGTGAATACAGTTTGTTTAAGTACGTATCCTCGAGCAGTGAGTAAACATTTAGCGTGTTTGTCCACTACTGTTTAGCTCAATTTGTAATAGTTTAGCACAAGTGTTTGATTTGGATTAGCCTTGGCTAGTTCATTTCGCAATCAACACTTAGTGAGTTTATGATCAATAAAATTATATTCTCAGCTACTATCTATTACTTGCTTTGACATTGTCATATCTATCTCTTACATACTGTGTTGTTATTAAACAATTAAAAACTGTCTAAGTAACTTGATTAAAACCAGAGAATTTTTTTTAATTGTATTCAAAACCCAAAAACTAGGTTAAAACTTGAAGAAATTAATACTTACAATGGTTGAATGGAAGAAGGAGATGACAAAGTGAAGATTACTAGCTTGATTCTAGGGTTTAATTTGATGTTTGAAGATGGAGAATGGTTTCATGCGATTTCTCTAACCCCTGTACGTGTTTTCTGGAACTAACAGGAAGAAAATGGGATAACTACAACACCGTATACGTGTTTCTCTATTAAAAACCATTCCTAATATAGCTACACAGTCTGGAACTGAGAAACTAGTTTACGTTTTCTACTATATTGTATCATTTATATAATAATACTTTATAATAAAATTATATCCATGTACGAAATTAAATTCCTGAAATCTGAAATGTTACAACTCTCCCCCACTTAAACTGTTCGTGTCCTCACGAACACTTCTAGGTATACGCTATTATTCTAACCAAACCTTAAGAATGCTTGAACATATATAATAACAGAAATGCTAGAGATTCAACGGTGTCAGAGTCAATAAATGTAAGCAGGTGTAGAATTTAAAATATAGGTACCTGACATCACATCTGATGACTCTTTCACCTGTCCTTCAGTTATCCGATAAGCACGAGTTTTAGGCTTTGGGATAGTCTGTGACACCCGTCAAATTAGGACTAGTAATTAGTACCTAATCAAGTGTAATACATGTAATTAGTTCTATGTTAGGCTAATTAATGTATCAATATATATATTGTTGAATATATACAAGTATACGATTTGATTTAATCGTACGAGTTTCAAATCGAATGCAATTCGATTCAATTAATACGGACGTTGGTGAACAATTCTATTAAATAATATGACATTATTTAATAACTCTATTTTATCTAAGATATCATTTAAAATTTCAACTCAAACTCGTATCGTACAAACAGCATTTACGCGATTAAAATGTTAAACGCGCAAACAAACGAAACCATTTAAAATATATTTTACAACTCAATTACAAGATATTTGGTAAAAATACTTTAACAAAATATTAAATAATTATTTGTATTTTAATACCTATAATTAAACATATAAAATAAATATTTAACGTTTAAACGATTGGGAAAATGAACACCACACGGAGCGCGAATACAGGAAACAAGATTTGGTGAAGCCCACACCGGTGGACCCCACCGAAAAGTCAGCCAAAAAAGGGGGTCATCACCTCCCCCCACCTCATTTCCCTCCCTCATTCTCTCTCTCTTCCATTTTCTTCTTCCTTTTTCTCTCAACCCACCATCACCACCACCACCATTAAACCACCAAAAAGCACCACGAAACAACCTCAGATCCTCACACTCATTTGGAGAAAAATGACCGCGCTATCACGATCTACGTTTCTACCTTTTCAGAATTCTCCGGCGTTAACTTGTAAGATTCCCGACAATTCTCGAAAATTCTTAGATTCCATTTATTTTTCATAAAAGTTGTTTATTTAGCTTTGAAATGTCCATCTAAGGGTTGGGTAAAAGAATCGGACCAAACGGAAACCGGAAAACTCATTTTTGGCTCAAAATCCGTCGAACAGACGTAAGTGTCGCATAGGCTAGACCAGTATAGCGTCACTTCGTGCGTCACTTAAGTGCCGTATTAAGTGACGCATAAAACATTAATTATGCCTCACTTGCCTAAGTGCCGCATAAAACCCCTTTTTCCTGACACTCCAACCGTCACTTGCCTAGTGACGCCTAACACCTTTATCCGACACTTCTAGCGACACTTCCTAAGTGTCGCCTACGATTAGAAACCGACACTCGAACCCGACACCCCCTAAGTGTCGCCCCCCCCCCCCCCTTATGCGTCACTTCTCCAAGTGACGCTAATAATTCAGAAACCGTCATTTTATGCGACACTTCCTAAGTGTCGCCCAAATTTTGGAAGTGACGCATCAAGTGTCGCTAAAAACCACAAGTTTAAAACTCATATTTCACTAAGTGTTGAGGCTCAAATTTGACACCCCATTTTACCAGAATTCAAATCCCAAGTGCATTTTAAATAAAGTAATGTAGTAGAAATAAAAATTTTCCAAGCTGACTTAGCAGCTCGACCCCAACCAGGGGCTCAGCCCCTTGGACCCCGTCAGGGATTGCCACCCCTTGGACCCCGCTAACCAGGGGCGCTGCCCCCGGACCCCCGTCATTAACGGGCTTCGCCCTTACCCTAGGGTCACGAGTAACGGTGTTACATCTAAACTTTCACACCAAGTGTTAAACTTGTATAACATCAAACACGAATGCGATATGACTTCTAGAACACATTGGAACTTACTTTTTAAGTATAACACTTCAAAATCATAAAAATAATAATGAGATTATTGATACAACCAATTCACCGACGGGCCGTACACGTTTTCAAAACACAATCAAATCAACCAAGTCGTAGTAACTTGGACAATTCAATCAACCAAATCGTAGTAATTTGGACATTCTAAGTTAGACGAACAACTACAAGGGCAGTCTTTCAGAATGCCTACTCATGTTATAACCATCGCGTGTCTTGGACACCCTCAGGTTACAAGTCTTCGGACATCAATTCACCGCTAATCAATTCAAGTTTATTAAGTTAAACACTCAAGGCTCAGGTGAGTCTCATAGCCCCTAGTTTACGGTTTTCATCAGGGGTGTGATTACATTGCTCGTTTTATTTTACAATATGAACGCAAGTACGATACAAATCAAATACTACATGAGTTGTTTACACTAATCATTTCAAAGCCCTCCACAATATAGTTTGGTAATACATCTGTAGCGTGAATGTTAGTATATGATATCATATAGGATTGACAATCCTTTTCCGGGTTAGCACGCACTAACTGGTCAAACGGACGTATTAACATTTGGGAAGACGAGTGTAGATTAGGCACTCGTAGGAGGCAACTCAGTCAGGTTTCCTTAATTGGACCTAACGCTCAAGTTAAGCTCAGACTATGTGCTCATGGCTGTATAACTTTTATTTTGCTTAATTGCATTTTAAATTCAATTAAGTCTTGCGGTTCATACAAATATGTGTTGACATACAAACCTGTGAGCTCACCAGCATTTCGCTGACCCCTTTTAGCATGTATCACAGGTACACAGCAGTAGGTTGGCTGCCCAAACAGGAATCATTAGCTCGAGTCTGCATTCAAACAAATCAGAGATTTAATTGCATTATTATATTTTGTATATATTAATTATGTAACGTAAATCTCTCAATTTCAAGTAACTGAGCTAATGAAAACATTATTTTGATGTAAACTTTGGTTTTTATCAATACAATGTAAAACGATGCATTTAGTAGTCGTTCATTATATCTTATGTGTTGTGTGTATTGATTAGTCGCGCCCCGACCCGATTCGCTTCCGCAACCCGAATTTAGGGGTGCGACACAGTCATAGCTACTTTCTCCTCCATTCTCTTACGCCTATCTTTGGCCCTATCAGGGCAATCAGCATGGAGATGATCCTCTTTAAAACAATAATAGCATAAACGAAGAGGGCTTGGGCAATGCGATGCCATGTGCCCTACTCTCTGATGTGTGCTAAGTATAGGCAATTATAATCACAAGTTTTAATTAAGGAAATACTAAATAATACTATCACACAATTCAGGCAAGTGTTATCCTGATCATAGAATATAGTTTAATAAGTAAGTCCAGATTCGAACACAGGGAACGTGATTTAATCTATAACTAACTATTTATTTATCCTAATTACAATTATTACAATTAATATACAAATTCACAATTATAAACAATAATGTACAATAATATATAAGATAGGGGGGACGTTTTAGTTCCGATCGAACATATTTATAATTGATACCAATTCTTTAATAGATAAGTTTAAAGGAACAACTTAAGAATACTAAATTGGATAGAAGATTATGACTATTTAAACTATTATTTATTACACTTATTATATCAACTTATGTCTATTTGCGTGTTGGCTATTATTATTGTGATTTACTAATGTAGAAAACCTCAAAGGTTATGACAATTCTCATATAGCAATACAGTCAAAGGTTATGTAAAGTATCACTATTTATTAAGATCTATCAACATATTATTGATGCAATTCCAGGGTCGGTTGAATCATAATGCTACTTAACATCTAATAAAACATAATCACTTAATTTAAAAACCCAAAAGGTTAGTGAGTTTATCTATAAATCAGTTAATTATGATCATTAACATAATATAACACATAATTCTTGCATAACAATATTCAATAATATAGTTCCAACATAAACATATAATTCATATAATAAACATAATAAACATACATTTAAACATTCATAATGAAAATCTAACAAGCAATAAATTCAAATAAACAATATCCATAGTAACCCAAAAGGTTAGTGAAGCTACAAGGATAAAGAAACCGAACCAATTGATGAACTAGCTCTTCCTAAGGTTGAAAACCTTCAAACCCTAGCTCCTTAGCCTCCAAATTCGCACCTAAAGTCGACCTTAAACCTTAATATTCGACTTTTAATTCTAAGAATCGTATATCGTTTAATCAAAACTAAGCCTCTATTTATACTAATTCTGGCCGACCCTCCAACCGCCGGTTGAGACCTCTAACCGCCGGTTGGAGTTAATTGAGTATTACTCCAACTCTGCGCTTTCTCCACCGCTTGAACCTTTAGCCCCAACTGCCGGTTGGTTTAATCCAACCGCCGGTTGGACTTATTTTCCAGAATCTTTCATAAACGGCTTGGGCTTCAAATTGGGCTTCTTTTTCTTCTTTAAACGGATTCACTTGTTTTCTTGGCCCAAATCTTTAATATTATCATTTTAGTCTTCATTTCTTTAAGGTTTAGATCTTCTTTTCTTCAATTGCTTTAATCTCTTCAGTTTCGGTCTTATTTTCGTTTTTTTTCTCCAATCTTCAATTAAAATACATTTCTGCAAATATTAACAAAATAAATATCTAAAATCATATAAATGCATAAAATGTATACAATTATAGGGATAAATAATATAAAATATAGTATCTATTTGATGCTTATCACTCTCCCACACTTAAAACATTTACACTCTCCGATATGTCTCCTACCACATTTATCACAAGGTGGCAATTCTCTTGGTTGGGTTGGTGAACTAATTTGTTGTAATGGTTGTGGTTGCCGTATGGTTTCCTCAAAATGTGTTTTCTTAAGTATTGTAGATGGTGAAGTGGTGGTGTGTTCTACTTTCCTCTTACTCACTGATTCAACAACTCTAGATTGCAAATCCTTCTCATGCACTAAGGCTCGGTTCAATATCTTAGCAGTGGTATTATAAATGATAGAGTCAATGGATTCACGAATCTCTAAGTTCAGATGACGATAGAAATGGTCGGTTAACAACTTAGGATTAGAGGTATACTCAGGTCAGAATCGAGTTTTCTCATGGAATACTCTAGAATATTCCGCAACTGACTTACTTCCATACTCTATTGCTAAAAATTCTCCCTTTAATTTCTCGATCTCAGCAAGTGGTGAAAATTCATCCTTAAAGATCTCCTTAAACTTATCCCAAGTAAATTTTGAAACTACCTCAAAACCATGCGTCTCTACCTGTGAATTCCACCACTCATGTGCACTTTCCTTAAGTTGGTGGGCAGCAAACATCACTTTCATATCATCCGGACACTTACACAACACAAACGTCTCTTCAAGCTCACTTAACCAATGGTTACTAATTACTGAATTTAACTCTCCACGAAACTCAGGCGGATTACAGGTGTCAAAACTCTTATACTCGAACTTTTCTTTTTTCATCTCTGTTTGGGTTGAGGAAGTTCTAACATTTCGTAAGGGATCTATATGTTGTCTCTCAAACTCATTAAATCTCTCGGTCAACATGTTTTCCATCCTAGTAATAAACGTTGGGGTAAAGGCTTCTAGAGATTGTCCAACTATCCTCTTTATTATTACTTCTTCCTCATGAGTTAAATTTCGGTTCTCCTCACACTGGGGAGAACGACCCTGGTTGACCTCTCCACTAAGATTTGCATCCATCTTGTAACATCCTCCCTGTCGGTCTGGTAATTCTCTATTTTAATCAAATATTTAATTATTTTAGGAATTACCTGGTACTATTTGTTTATTGAGAAACTTAGGTAGATAGGTCTCAGGACTTATCGTGGATGATAATTTATTGTTTGTTTTAATTTACTATAGATAACGGTAAAATAAAATAAGTTTCTCGTGATTAGTATGTAAGTGCCGGGCAATAGATTTAAAACGTGTTTAAAATACCCAAAATAAAATGAAGTCGATTGATGCGTGTGAAAACGTCTAGTTTTATTATTTATAAAGTATAGGATATACCAATCACTACTATCACAGAACCAGGCAAGAATACCCGATCGGAATAGTATAGCTATTGTAAGTCCAGTTCGAACACAGGAACGATGTTATTCAATTAAATTGGATATTATTAACTAAACTAATAAAGCAGTAACATAGGGGGTACGTTTTAGTTCCGCACGAACGTTGAATATGAACTAATTAACCAAACCAACAACATAAAACAAGGTAAAGAGGAAAAGATAAATAATCGGAGATAGACATGTAGTTGCTTAGAGTCTTCCACTCAGATTCATATTATCCGGTTCATGTGTTTTGATTGTTTGATATTAACTTAGTTACTAATCAAAGAATCCAAGTTAAATATATATTAGCCAACGTTCTGGGTTTAACTAATATCTACAACCTAGGATCCCACATTAAACATCGATCCGATGTCACAAGGATGGTGCTCTATTGTGTGTTTTTCCCTAGATTGTGCATTAAGTATTCACGACTTGTTACGATTAATCCTCGGGGTATGACTCAACAATACCATCTAATAATTACTTATTAGCTCATTCATTTTAGATTAACTAATTACTATGCTCTTAGCCTATCAAACTCAATATATTTAGCAATGATCATAAACCTAAGTCCATAACCATCAATAATCAATAGTATCAAAGGAACTCAATCTCAATAATCCTATTGATCACGCTAAGTAGCAATTAATAATCACCAATAAACAAGGTTCTATGAATAACGTAACAATCTTCAATCATACAATTGATCCAAAACACAATTATAACCTTCAAACAATCATAATCCAAGGTTATTACACTAAACAATATACAATAAGTCTAATTCATCATTCAATTGTACAAAATCAAATTCATAATCTCAAAACGAAACACATAGACATGTTGAATTGAAATCGGAAGATGATACGCAAACTGAATCGTAAACCACATGAAGTAGGATCAATTGGCATCAATCCTAGCCTTCTTATGCCTCCAAATCTTCATTGAAATACCTCTGGAACCAGCCTTAGTTGACTTAGGGTTTGTGGTAGAAGTTTTTTTTGTTAAATTGAGGCAAATTAGGGTTTTAAAGATTTTCTGCCGAATTGATCCATACGTCGTATGGATATTCCATACGCCGTATGGATGTAAAAATCCCAGCAGGCTCGGCCCGCATTCTGACAGCCCGGCTTACTCAATCCATACGCCGTATGGATTTTCCATACGCCGTATGGATTGTATTTCCATATTTTTTTCCCTTTTTCTTCATTTAATCTTCCGGCTTTGACAAATTGATCATCTTTTACTCCGATCCAATCTTCTCTTGTCCAATGCTTTATTCTTTTAGCAACTTTTCTTCGCAATAAGCTCGTTTTCTGTTCCTTTTCGATCCAAGCTCCATTTAAACTCCTAAATGCAAATATGAACGAAATGAGTATCTTATTCACATAAAATGCATTAGAAATCTATCAAACACGGGGTAAATTAATACTAAAATATAGTACATTTTGACGTTTATCATCGGTTATAAGGGCCGACCTCCTTTTACTACTTTCCCAATCCCTTAGCTTCACTTGTAAATTCCTTATTCCTTCAAGAACTTAAACTCAAATAATTTGAATTCTCAAGCAAGACTCTTGGATTAAAGGCAGTGATTCAATCTTACTAAATTGGTTCTTCATTGCTCATCATCACCATCTTACTTATCTACTATTTGTAAGTGTTACTAAATTCATGTGTTCATCATAGTTTAGGTTGAAATTGTGTTAATTAGTACAATTGAAGATTTACTTGATGAACTGTTAATTGATTAATGATATTGAAGTTAGTAAATCAAATTATTACAACTTGAATGTGAAGATTGTTAATTGTTCTTGAGTTTTCACATTTAGAGTCATGATTAGAGTTTATACCATATGAGTTGATATGTTGAATTAGATGATAGAACTTTGCTTGTTGATACTTGCTAATGTTGAGCTGAATAGCTGAGTTAATTTGATGGAGAGAATCTGCAAGTTTGATAGAAATTAGGTAAAGTTTATATTAGGTTCTGTTGTAAACTGTCGCCCAGGTACTGCAGAAGCTTGATGATCTGGCGGATCATATGGCTCATCCGGCAGATCAGTGCTCGAATTTTAGTGATCCGGACTTGAGCCGGATATGTTCCGGCGGATCATTAGTGGCCGGTGCTACATTATTAAGGATCCGGCGGATCATACCTTTGATCCGGCAAATCAGATAGGTGATCCGGCGGATCTGGGAATCATTCCGGCGGATCATGGCCCAGTTCAGCTACTTTTGTTTTAGTTCCAAACTAATTGAATGTTCCGTGTGACGTGTTGTTATATGTTGTTAATATCCATAAGCTTGTAATGTGAAATAATTACTTGAGTAATATGTTTGTTTACTTACGTGTTATCCATTTGAGACAAGTTACTAACTTGTGTGTTTTGTGGTGTTTTAGATACGCCAAACACTCAGTGACTAGAAATTGAGTGTGGACACTCCAGAGGTATCGGTGAGTGGATTTAGAACTCACCATTTGATTTAGTTGTAACTATTTGGTTGCAACAAATAAACGTAGATATGTGTTAGACTGTTTAGTCTTGATTATTGATTATTAATCTACGTGATATGTAGACCAATGTGTATTAGTGTTATTGAGGTAAATTGGTGATTGTGTGAATTACACAGGGTCTTGATTCATTCGTTGTGTGTAGAACCTGTGTTTGATTATAATAACCATTAGCTATAAGTCTCGTCCGTTATTGCCATACGGATATGTACGTTAAGTGTCCTTGGGGAATCCCCGGGTATTATGATATCCCAAGGGCCACCGATCCTCATTGAAATATATGTGTTTACGGTTATTTGATGTAAACTCGTGGTTATGCTAAGTTAAATAGTGTGTGATAAATCTATTCACTTAGCTTCGTTTTAATCCCTCCAATTACTTCCTGTAGGTTATGTCTTGGTTACTAGTGGGTGGCAGGAAGTGGATATCTGTTCAAGGAATGTTTGACCACACTAAGAAGACTCTGATATGGTTTTGTAATAAACCTTGTTTGGAAATCCTATAACACCCGTTTTGTGACATGTTTATATTAAGGGTTTAAAGATTGTTAGTTAACATGTATCAATTGCTAAACAGGACATGTACATTATATGTGTTATAAAATGATAAAGTATATCCTTTGAGTATCGCTTCCGAGTTTATTAATATAATATTCTTATATAGAACGAGGGATATCAACAATTTAGTTAACACATTTTGTTTCCACTTAACATAAACAAAATCAAGCTTCACACATAGATTATTAAAAACAATTCTCCCTCTAATCTGCATTGTGTTTAAGTGTTCTGAATCACCCATGTGCAATAGTATAATATTAATTTCGTTGTCCAGACGAAATCATATTAGACTTACCACACACTTCTATTCATTACCCTTAAACACAATTAGTCAAATCAAAACCACGCTTAAAGTCATGCACATAGTAATATAATAAGAAAACTACAACGAAATATAATCATGCATTCATAATAGTTTAAGACTACGCAATCCTACAATGGATTACATAATTCTCTTAAACTATCGCTCTGATACCAACTTGCAACGCCCCAAAAACGTGACCATTTTTTTTCGCTCTCTATAATGTCCCATGACTAACCCATTTGTATAATTTAACCATAATAACTTTCCCTAGTTAAAACAGGCTTTTTGTAACCTAAAATATCATTTTCTACTAACAAACGCGATCCTGGAAGTGGTGTCTGGATCACGTTCCTAAGTTATAAACCTTCTGTCACCAATTCTGCCTTGCGAACGTGATCCGAAAAATGTGGTCTGGATCGCGTTCCTTAGTGTAAATCCAAAAGTCAACTTTTTTAATCAACTTCAATCACGCATTACTTTTTACTCATGCATCCGTTTGACCTGAAATTTTGCGTGCACCTTCACTTTGACCATATAAACAACCCCCATTTTCACTTTTTTCAAATTTCACAATAACACGTGATTTGGACATTTGACTCATTTCGACACTAAAATGACCATTTTAGTGAACATACTAAACTCCAAACCATAAAGGCTAAGACTTTGAACTTTTAGACACACTTCATATATGTCAAAACCAAGTTAAAGGACTTGACCACAACCTCTTAATCTTTCTCTAACCCGTTTTAGACTGTAGGTGCATTTAACGACCCAAATTGACCCTTTTTGACCCGTTGGCTCACAAAAGCTACTTTGACCCATTCACTAGCCAATCACAACCCATAATTGACCAATGGAATGTTTGACTACATGTCAACACTCCATATCGATTGAAAACACATTTGACTATTGATTCACTCTAATTTATAAAACCATCCAATAAACACTAATCGGATTCAAACACTAACTTTAAAACTCAAAGACCATAATATACATCATTTACAAGTGTCGTTGACTTTCAAAGTCAACCTATTCCAAAATTTCATATGTCATGGCTCACCATGATTAACTTAAAACATGTTCAAAAGGGCGATTTTACAAGTTATACCCAAATGATACTTTAAAGAGAAAACTTGTGATACTTCACATCATGCAATCCACGCTAATCTTCCTTAACCGCCTTCCCCTTCCCTTGCCCACTTCCACCTAAAACATAAAACACTTAAACCATAAGCACGCATGCTTAGTGATCATATAAGCAACTTAACCAAATAATTCATAACAAAGCTACATAAACACTATGCTAGCAAGGCTAGCAACTCTAAATCATAAACTTCATATCACTATCGTATGATCATGCCCACCTCTAGCTCGGAAGCTATCCGGTAACATGCACAATCATAATTCGTATAACAACAATCATAATCAATTAAACACAATTAACTTACAATCAACCTCCATATGATCGTATGATCCTCTTGCTCGGAAGCAATCCGGAAACACATACAATCAATTCAAGTCACAACAATTCACATATCCAAACTAATGACACGCCCATTACTCGACTAACATCAAGCTAATGAGATAATCACTACTTAGCTAACACTTTATTAATCATAACAATTAACAAGTAAAACAAATAATTCACAAGTAACTTCCATAAGGTTGTATGAGCCTCTTACTCGGGAGTAATCCGAAAACACATACAACCAATTATTCGATTAAATCCATACATTACTCACCTTTGTCTTGAATTGATGATTCACAAGATAAAACCAATGATAATACTTCCAACTTCTTAGCACCTATTCACATATCACATAACAACATATTTAAATTCAAGGAAATCATAACTCTAAACTAATAACCACTCTTAAACCCTCCCCCACTTTGATTAACCTAGTTATTTTATTAACAACTAGATCATAACCCACAAAATTTGTGGGCTACATCATAAAATGTTCCTAGCAAATAATATTGAAACATTTCAAGGAAAGGAATTAGTGAAATATGTATGATACTCAAAAAGTGTGTAAGATTAACTTTCAGTATGCCAAATATTAATAATTCATTGCATTAAAATATTCGAGATTATAAAAAATTGATAATTCATTGTATCTAACATGTAAGATTAACTTCTATGGTTTTTCGTATGGGTGCTAAAGATCATACCACAATGTGTAGTATATAACATATTTCGAGATTTCTACTGGTTTTTTTATATACGTACAACTTAAGTTATAAAGTAATTGTGACATAACAATTATATCCGATTTACCCACAAATACACACATAAGCTTTGAAATTAATTATAAATATTGTGACAAAAAACTTAAAATCGCAATATAATTAATGATTAAACAGCCATAAATTCAGTCCAATGTGTGATGATGTTAGAATCAAAATGAAATGTTTGAGATTCCTGCTCACGAGAAAGCTTTCTACCTTCTTCAGAAGATCATCCCTCGGCCTATCCTCCTCAGCAGCATATAAAGTATATGTCATGAAATCAATTCCGATAGTAGTGATAACTCAAAAAAAGAACTACTACTAATAGAATCATGCATATTGTATCCGCTGCATCTTTAGCAGCTCAAAAAAACTTTGCACGCTGCTGGTTTATTTTAGCCATGTATGCAAATACACGTCATATCCGCTTAGACATACATATAATATATAAATAATAATTTCAACCATTGTCGGTGGGTGGCAAGTTGGTTGTATCCATAGCTTTAGAAATAATGAAACCAAAAAGACTAACAATTTAGGATTCGAGAAAACTATAAGCTTCCATAAGTTAACTATAGAACGTAAGAAAATGAACTAAACTGCAATTATATCTAATATTATATGTTTAAATGTCATCCCAATTCATTTTGACCCGTACAAAAAAAGTTAACCATTTTGTCTCATTGCACGAAGTGTCCACAAGCTTACAAAGGGCTGGGTAAGACACTTCGTGCAATGAGACAAAATGGTTAACTTTTTTCGTACGGGTCAAAATGAATTGGGATGACATTTAAACATATAATATTAGATATAGTTGCAGTGTAGTTTATTTTCTTACGTTCTATAGTTAACTTATGGAAGCTTATAGGTTGCTCGAATCCTAAATTTTTAGTATTTTTGGTTTCGTTATTTCAACACAAACTCATTTTAAGTAGTTACCCAGCTGACCAAGTCTACTATTATCAGAAGTGGAAAAACTAAAAATTCAATCATTAATTTGTAAATTTTTTTAACATGTAATAAAGAGTAAACAAAGTTGGAATCTCACCAAAGCCTTCTACATAACAAAGGGCTATTTCTACGAAAGACAGAGTTCCATCTATATTTTCTGATGCAAGTAAGCTTGATCGACCAGGTGCATTTGACTTTTTTGGTAATTGGTCATTTACTGTCGAATACAAAATAACAATATAATGAAATTAAAAAATAAAAATTTAAAAAAGCCACGTGCGTGTAAACATGGCAGTTATTTATCTCATATTAGCCAAAACTTAAAATCGAATAAAGAGATCCTTACATTGTTCCGAGCAACCATGAGCAACATATGTATCGTCGTGTTTCGATTGCCCATTTTGATCTACACTTCGTGCATTTTATAGAGCAGCTTCGGGTGCATCCTTCCACTCAAATAAATTCTCTTATCACTCAAGAGTATATCAACCATTTAGGAACATAGAATACAAGTATAGCTTCTTGCAAAGGAAATAAAATTATTACAATTAGTAATGCAATCATTTTTATTTTATTTTTAAAAAATACAAGTACTGACATTATAGACCCACGCCTTTAGAATATAGACCCATTGGATTAAATAGCAGATTTAAAAGCTTCAAGTTCTAGGCTGAATAAGAGATTTTCATGATTAGGGGGCTGTAATTTCATGATTGAAAAATAGAATATGAGCCACACACATATATAGTATAGAAAATATAGAAATCGGCAAGACTTTATTCATTAACCTATAGAAATGGGAACGTTACATGGTTAAAAATCAATGGTTTGATTAACTATAGGAAGTAGATGAGAATCAACATTCTTAGTTACTCACATTAAGATCAATGTCAAAAACATACACATTTCTCTTAGTCCTAGCTTCTTTCTGAGCTCTAAAATTTCTCCATATAACCATCTGCTGACCTGGTTGTTGTTATCTCTTATGACAAGGTGAATCAAAGGAAAACATTTGATAATTTCAAGTATAGTAGATGTAATAGTCTTACAAAAAAGGTAATCACTTCCCATACGCATATCCAAACTCTTCCTGCATTGACTCACCAATAGTCCATCTTTTAGCTTTGAAAAGGGGTTTTTGAATTAATATGTATGCAGAAATACAACCAATACTCCACGTGTCTGTGGCCGAAATATACACACAAAGAATTTACGTTAGTACAAAGGTTCCACCTGGGAATAGTTTTTACTAAATAGAGCTAAAACTTGTTTGCTACCATTGAATCGAAAGTATCACTAAAACATATTAGCTCAAAGCATAAATGCATGATTGTCTTACCTTAGAAATCTTTGATAGCACCATTATGAAGCCATTTCTGGGCAACTTCTAACATCTCAAAAAATATGCTTTTTAATCCTAGTAACCATTTTCCACTCATATATATTCTAGACGAGAACTGCTTTCATCATTATATTAGTTATCATCCTAAAGAAAAAGGTTTGCAGTTTACAATTAGGTATTAACAGAAGTAGAAAAGAAACAACAAAACAGTTAAGTGGTAAAATGGGCGGGTCAATCGGCTGGATTAGCCTATTTTTAAGAAACCAAATTACCCATATGTTCCGACTTAAATCAACTCATTCATAAGTAAAGAAAGTATACTAACCTGGCTAAACTCCTTGAGCCAGCATTCGTCTTCACAAGGACCCATAACCATTTATCTAATGTAATAACTACAATTTCAAAACTCATAATTTCAGCTCAAACATAACCATGTATCATGAATCTCAAGCACTAAAGCCTTTCATGTAGCCTTAAACTTATATAATGTTACAATTCCATCTTTTAGCTTTGAAAAGGGGGTTTTGAGTTAATATGTATGCAGAAATACAACCAATACTCCACGTGTCTATGGACGGAATATACACACAAAGAATTTACGTTAGTACAAAGGTTCCACCTGGGAATAGTTTTTACTAAATAGAGCTAAAACTTGTTTCCTACCATTGAATCGAAAGTATCACTAAAACATATTAGCTCAAAGCATAAATGCATAATTGTCTTACCTTAGAAATCTTTAATCAGCACCATTATGAAGCCATTTCTGGGCAACTTCTAACATCTCGAAAAACATGGAATTACCCATTATATATGATGCTATCTACGTCCCCATGTACTTTCATCAAGTCTTTGTGTTTTCGATATCAACCACTTTAGTAATTTCTATTATCAAATAACAAACTAAGAGCATTATCTATTGATTTATAGAAGCATCATTAACTCGATTCCATAAACTACTTAATAGATAAATATCACAACATTTCACATAATTGAAAGCAACCAAAGAGAAAGCAAGAATCGGAATCTCAGTTTTGCATCAATCAAACACAAATTATGCTTTCTTCAAAAAATTAACATCATTAATCGTTGCTACACTCATTGGAGCATTTCATCAAACACATGGCATGCATATAAAACTAACCAATTTGTAGTCAAGAATATATATCATAACCATCTTCATCATTTTATGGATATAAATATCAAGATTCGTAAATGAAAATTTGTAATTCAAATGAGATTTTTACGTAAATTAACATTACCTACTATATCATTAACGATTGTTGAACTTACATCCCCGAATACCTTATTGCAGTACCAGTTGGAGAATGAATCACTGATGTAACCTGGTTAATACAAAGAAGCCAACAATAGATGAGAATCCAACGATTTTTCATCGCCCATTGAAAAACGATTTGAGCGCAAGTGTCTATTTTCTTGCTTCTGCGATTTTTTCCTTTATTTTGTCTTTTTTTTTTTTCTTCTGCGTTCAGTGTTTTTTTTTTTTTTTTGCGTGTGAATGACAAGCAAATAAAACAAAGGAAGCCCTACTTCTAATTTAGAAGGGTAAAGATGTCAATAAAGTAGTAAATAACACTGAGATTAATTAAACATCCAAGTTAAGGAGATCGATGGACTAAATTAAAAGGGCTTATCAATTGGATGGACACGATTAGTATAGACCTAAAAAATTACATAATATCAACTCTCTTGTATTAGTAAAGAGAGATTTCACTTAATTCATGTTCTTATACTAAATTCATACTCTAATTACATCATAGATCACACTTTTAACTAACTAACACTAATTCATACATATTTAGTAAAAACCCCATAAGTATTTAAAAACATCTGTCACACTTTAATCACTTTTGAGTTGTAATATCATCTTTAACTAACTTAAGAAAACTAATAAACAATGATTCTAACAATTCCTAACCCTAATTTCGTATTAATTTCACTAATTAAACTAAACCCCATGAAAATCCCTCAAAACCCAAAAACTAGGTTAAAACTTGAAGAAATTAATACTTACAATGGTTGAATGGAAGAAGGAGATGACAAATTGAAGATTACTAGCTTGATTCTAAGGTTTAATTTGATTTTTGAAGATGGAGAATGGTTTCATACGATTTCTCTAACCCCTGTACGTGTTTTCTGGAACTAACTGGAAGAAAATGGGATAACCACAACACCGTATACGTGTTTCTCTATTAAAAACCATTCCTCATTTAGCTACCGAGAAACCAGTTTATGTTTTCTATTATATTGTATAATTTATATAATAATACTTTATAATAAAATTATATCCATGTATGAAATTAAATTCCTGAAATCTGGAATGTTACACATGCATATAAACCTAAATAATTTGGAATAAAGAAGATATACCCTACTCATCGTCAAACAAAGATAAATATGAAGATTCGTAAATCAAAATAGGATTTAAATTATATTTTTATGAAAATTAACAATACCTACTTTATCATTATTGATGTTGAAGTGACATCCCTGAAAATCCATGATTTACCTGTAATTAGCACATTAACATCATTGATTGAAACCGGTTTAATACAAACAAATTCGCGTAGATGAGAATCAAACGATTTGAATACATGTGTTCTTGAAAAACAACCGTTGTAGTATAAATAAATAGATACAATCGATGATATTATGAAAATCATATGGTATGATAGTAAATCGTATGTATTTTGTTTGGATTTTGAATTCCAGAAGGTGATCTTCGGTTCTGGGGTTTTGCTTGTGCGTATGTGTGTTTGCTTCTGCGTTGGAATGAAAAAAAAAACAAAACAAAAAAAAAAAAACAAACAGGTAAGTTATCTTTTAACCTTTAAGGGCAAACATGTCAAAAAATGCTAAAAATATTGAGATTAATTAATCACCATGGTTGTATAGATCAAAGGACCAAATTAAAGGGGGTAATGAATTAGATGGACAAGATTAGTGCCAACCCAAAAAGATTAATTAATTACCACTCTCCTTTAATAGGAAAGAGAGAAGAGAAGAGATTATTAAGAGTAATTTTTATATTCGCCCTCATTAGAAACAAAAGAATTGTATATATTTAAAAGTATATTTGAAATTCATCATATTATAAAAAAATTTGTCTTAAATTCACCCCCTCAACACTTAATTCCTGGCTCCGTGCTACATGTGTTCTGTCTTTTAATCTGCATAACAGAGAAAACGCAATACTTTTATGAATATTCACAACTCTTGCAAAACTTAAGAGTAAATAGCAATCTCTGGTATTAGCTAGATAGAATTTTAGAATGAAATGTAACAAGAAACTATTTGTCCGTGCTACGCGACGGGAACATTAGAATTTATGTTGCATTTTAGCTTCATTATCTCTCTCTTCATATCTTTTGGCTATAACCATATAAATTAACAATACACGTAATTCGATCAAATTCAACAACTTCGTTAATATTATGAGGTTTAGTTAATTAAAGTTGAAAAATGATATATTTTTCCCTATTCAATTTCACATCGGGTAGTTAAAACTTCGAATTTAAGGAATACAAAATTTGAAAAATAAAAGATAATACTTAGTTCAAGTTTATACTATAACAAACATATGACAAGAGCTATATTATTCATTGAAGGTTTACCTGTTTAAAACTTAAAATATGCATTACTTTTATCCATACTCAAAAATCTAAACCACAGAGTATAATTTTATATAAAAAGTTCAAGTAAAACATATACATTATTTTTAATCAAAGTAGAGTTTTACGTCATCTTATGTATTAGAACCTGTTGAGTTCAAACTTTTATAATTATTGTACATAATTAATTAATGAAAGTAAGTCATTAATATGGAATACGATAGTTAATATGCAAAGAAAAAGTATGTCATGATTTGAATCAAAGTCTAAAATATAATATGCAAAAGCTATAACTATCAAGCTAAAAGGATTTTATTTTTATTGTAACAATAATATATATATATATAGGGCTGGGTTCTTTGATCAAAAAACCTGTTTGGAGGTGATAATTTTATAAATACTTTGAAGTTTGATTTTGGAGGGTTCACATCACATTTGCTCATATGAAACTTTTTTTTTAGCTTCACATAATTTTGCTCATGTGAAGTTTTTTTTAGCTTCATATCAATTTGCTCATGTGAAGTTTTTTTTTTTATAGTTTCACATTATTTTGCTCATGTGAAGCTTTTTTTTTAGCTTCACATCATTTTGCTCATGTGAAGATTTTTTTTAGCTTCGCATCATTTTGGTGAGCTTAAGTTTAATATTTTTTTCTTAACATAAGGTTATGAGGCTATGAATTTTTATTTTTATAGGTTCACATAGTTTTAATGAGATTAAGTAAATATTTTTCTGTTAACATTAGTTTTTGAAGAGATTAATGTTTATACGTATTAATTCACTACTTCAAACATGTTGTTAATAAAAATTAAATAAAACTTCACCATGTAAAACTATTGTGAAGCAAAAAAAATTAAACTTCAATTCACCCAGCAATCCTTATGTGAACCCTCCAAAATCAAACTTCAAAGTATTTATATAAATGTCATCTCCAAAATCAGGTTTTTTTTATCAAAAAATGAATGGCTAAGATGTGTTCTCACCGTTCTCACGGAATCTCCTTGTTCTCACGAAATCCCAAGTCTATATATATATATATATATATATAATATGACAATCAAGTTACTATTCATAAATTTGTGTAAATTTGTGTAAATTGATATTAAGTGATAATAGATGATAGCTATGGAATAAAAGGTACTGCATAATTTTCGGAGCAATGCCGTCGTGTGTATACTGTATGTCACAGTGGTTAATTATTATAAAAAATATATACTTTAGAAAGTGTTATGTATTAAAACAGGTATATTTCAAAGATGTACGTACCATCTTTTATATAAAATACTCCAATGATAACGAGTAACACCTCCAACGTATGATAACATACCATAAGTTGTAACACCCCCGTCCCAATAATGAAACGGAAGGTCACATTTATTACTAAATAATTAAAGTTGTAATAAAGTCTAGAATAATAAATAACAAGGTTCAAAAACAACCATAATTGATGTCTCTAAATAACTCCAACTATCAATAATAAACATAAGTCCAAAATTATGAAAATGAAAGGTAGGTCTCTAAGGCAAGTCCAAGTCTTGAACTCTCGCACTCATCCCATCTGACCCTGATTACCTGCCGCAGGAAAAGAAAATGCGGCTGAGCGAATTTCTCAGTGCGCGGATGTTGACAGAAATAAATAGTAACAGTAATATATCTCAATGTAAGAATGAAGCGAAGTAAATAATAAAATTGTTTTAAAATTCACCCATCGAATCATACCACCCTTACACCAGAGTAAACAAATGAATAAAGGCTGAGGCAACGAGGGGTTGGGTTATTTTATACCGAGTACCCTAAACAAAATAAAATATCCAAGCTGCACACACCGGTGCCAAATAATATCATATCTCGCGCAATATATCACAATCACACACTGGTCATGACTCCAGGTGGTTCCCCTATATCGGAAGGTGTGTATGGCACTACACCACACGACCGCTCTACACAAATAATATCATATCAAACGTATCCTAGGATGCATCCATACGCCCCCCAAATAATCCAAAAGCTCACCCGAGCATAATCACACAAATAAAGGCTCACACCGGAGCATAACAATAATATCACAAAAGTGGGGACGCCGTGGACTGATCCCACCGCCACGGTTAGTGCGACGTCATTGGTGCCACAATGACGCCCCTGTGGTCCTCCACAGGAAGCTGACTCGGTATACCTATCTCCTGTCTACAAAATCTAGGGTTCTATGGTTGCATAGTGGACATATAAACCAACCACACACCAGAGTATGTCCACCATGCATATGGAACCTAAATCAAATGAATCAAAGATAGCTCGCAATAATAAATTTCCCCAAGTTTTCCAAAATCATTTCATGCAATATTCTCAAAAGTTTTCACAATTTATCAAATCTCAAATAATGGTTTGGCTCAAAACAATTTAGCTCAAATAGGGGAATTCGATCACACAAATATATCAAGAGATCAAATGAATCACAAGGATAACAAAAGAACGCAAGGATATCAACAAGGCATATCACGATAATGCTAAAAGAAGAGTACGGACATCCGTACCTGAATAAGTATCTAAAGCTAGCTCTCAAGATCGAAATGATACTCCCCAATCCTCCACAATGTCTACATATAAATTCAGAATCTCAATGTCAATGTCTAATTCTCATACTCCCAGTATCCCAAACTTCATTTTGTTTATTAGTATATTTTCCTCCGATCTTATTAAGGATTGATTTGTATTTGTTTAAGTGACCAGATTACATTTCTTAATCGTATGTCATAATATACGGTATGTTGTAATATAACAATAATATAATAATAATAACAATAATAAGAATAATACTATGCATTAATTAAGTTTGTAAGTTGCTACTCGTTTCGAACTGTTTGCTATACACGCGTATGAATTCTTTAATTACTTCACTTCATGGTTTCGTGAATATTTCAACTAAATATGATTATAGTATTCCCTTATTAATATTTATCCAACATCTTTTAATCTGTAAGAAGGTTACTACGACACTCAAGTTAAATAAACAGGTGATTTTTATTTATAATATACTTATTTATTCACTAACTAATAATATTATTATATTACTATCAAAATCTATTTCAAGGTCTATTCCGAAAATGTTGACAACAGGGGTTAAATTCGTATCCCATTAAATCTTGAAATTAAATTTACAATTTGCTATATACTTCAGGGGTCAAAATGAAAGTTCACCAAATAACTACATGAATCAATCTTCTATCGTTTTGTTCGTACGTACTGGTTCGATTTAAACATCTAATGTCTTTTAGTTTTTTTTCATCTATTGTTTCAGAGTAATTAAATAGAACTATTTCTAACATATAATGGGGTATTAGTATAAATTTTTAGATCCCGATCCGCTGTGAAAGTTATCTGTTTTAAAACCCGAAATTTACCGATATCGTCATCGTATACAATAACTTAAACGATGATTCTAACCATTTGATTCCCACATAAATTCGCAGATACGATTAACAGTTAAGAACAGTAGATGACATCAAAATTAATATAGATAAATGGTCTAAGAATTTACCTCCAAGTGAACCGTTTTGTACCGATTGAATTCAAGAAAACCTCTCGTTCACGTTTAATTCTCTGCCCTCTTCCTCACTATTATTGAATATGACTCTTAGATCTTTTCTTCACTGTTATTGAATATGACTCTTAGATCTTTTCTGCTTGTGTTATGTGAACGAATAATTTGAAATGTGGAGGTTGTTTATATAATGTAATTCGGCTACAAAAGTGACGATAAAAATGGGATATCACCACGTTTCAACTTGTGAGTTTTTGACTCGTTATACAATTCTCAACGAGACTCAAGATTTAATCTTATCCCTTATTTACTTTTAATTAATTGGCATGTCAAATGATATTAAATATTGGTTTAGTGATAATTATAGTTATTGTCATTAATTTAGTTATAGCACTACGTATTAATGTATTATTACTACTTACATATTTTACTTTATTAATTAATTGTGTTACAAAATAAATAAGGTAATTAATAACACTCATTAAGTTATGTATTAAATATCCATATATTATTTTGGGTCATTATAACATATCCCCCTAAAAATGATTTCGTCCCCGAAATCGACATTAATAACTTCCCGGTTATTATAACATATCCCTCTAAAAGAATGATTTCGTCCCCGAAATCAATAAAAATAGAATTCTAACCTTAGGCAAATAAAGAAGGGTATCGTTCACGTATAGATTCCTCAAGTTCCCAAGTGGCTTCCCGTTCCGGGTGATTCCTCCACAATACTTTGACATAAGGGATCATTTTATTTCGAAGTATTCGTTCCTCACGAGCTAGAATTTCTTGTGCCTCCTCTTCACACGAGAGGTCTTCTCGAATCTTATGAAGGGGATATTGTACCACATGAAGCGGAGAGTAGTTGTAGCCTCGCAAACTAGATACGTGAAATACATTATGGACATGAGACAATGCCGGGGGTAACGCCAGACGATAAGAGACTTCTCCAACTCTTTCCAACACCTCAAAAGGACCAATGAATCTCGGGCTAAGTTTTCCTTTAAGGCCAAAACGACGGACACCCTTACAAGGAGAAACTTTAAGAAAAACGTGTTCACCAACTTTAAACTCGAGTGACCGACGATGCTTATCAGCATAACTTTTCTGACGTGTGCGGGCCTCTTTCAATTTCTCTTTCGCCAATTCAACTTTTTCATTAGTGATTCTAACTAACTCGGGTCCTTCAATCACTTTCTCACCGGGCTCGTTCCAACAAATCGGGGCTCTACATTTCCGTCCATACAACATTTCGTAGGGTGCCATATCGATACTTGCATGCCAACTGTTATTATATGCAAACTCAACCAAACAAAGATAATCATCCCAGCTTCCCGTCCACTCTAAAGCACAAGCTCTCAACATATCTTCCAAAGTCTGAATGGTCCTTTCCGACTGACCATCTGTTTGTGGGTGGAATGCAGTGCTGTATTTTAGCTTCGTGCCAAACGCTTTCTGAAAACCCTTCCAAAACTGTGAAGTAAAACGAGGATCTCGGTCTGAAACGATTGACACCAGGGTGCCATGAAGTCTGACAATTTCCTTCTGAAAAATTTCCGCTAACTGACTAGCAGAGTATGTCTCACGAATAGCTAAGAAGTGAGCTGATTTTGTGAGACGATCTACTACAACCCAGATTTCATCATTCTTCCTCAATGTCTTTGGCAATCCAGTCACCAAATCCATAGTAATGTCATCCCACTTCCAAACAGGAATATCTAGTTGCTGTAACAAACCGCTAGTCCGCTGATGCTCTATTTTGACTTGCTGACATGTAAGACATTTAGCCACATACTCTGCCACATCTCTCTTCATTCCACCCCACCAAAAATGTTTCTTCAAATCACGGTACATCTTTGCAGAACCCGGATGAATAGAAAATGGAGAACTATGAGCCTCCGTTAGTAATGCTTCTCGAATCTCTGCATTATTAGGAACACATAACCTGTTACCTTGCCACACAACTTCATGCTCATCAACTCGGAACTCATGTTGTTTATCATTCTCTACGTTTTGCACTATGGCCCACAACTCCCCGTCTTCCTTTTGAGCTTCTTTAATTTGTGTCACTAATGTAGGTTCAACGGTCAACTGAGCTATGATGCCACTTGCTTGCTTACTGTATATTTCTACTTCAAGGCGCTCCAAATCACCGATGATTTCAGGCTGAGTAATAAGACATGATATACTGCCCGAGCTCTTCCGGCTAAGGGCATCAGCAACAACGTTTGCTTTACCAGGGTGATACTGAATGTTGGCATCATAATCTTTAAGAAGCTCTAACCACCTTCTCTGCCTCATGTTAAGCTCTTTCTGTGTGAAAATATACTTAAGACTTTTGTGATCAGTGAAGATATCACAAGTCTCACCATACAAATAGTGCCTCCAAATCTTAAGAGCAAACACGACTGCAGCAAGTTCCAAGTCATGTGTAGGGTAGTTCTTCTCATACGGTTTTAGCTGTCTCGAAGCGTAGGCAATCACCTTCCCATGTTGCATAAGAACACACCCCAAACCCTTATTAGAAGCATCACTATAAATCTGAAATCCACCGGTCCCTTCTGGTACAGCAAGAATCGGTGCAGTCACTAGTCTCCTCTTTAACTCTTCAAAGCATTTCTCACGCTCATCATTCCATTCAAACTTCACACCCTTTTTGATTAGTTGAGTTAAAGGTAATGCTAAAGTCGAGAACCCTTCCACAAAACGACGATAGTAACCAGCCAAACCCAAGAAACTTCTCACTTCCGTTACAGAGGTAGGTCTTGGCCAATTTGTAACAACCTCAACCTTCGCAGGATCAACTTCAATTCCATCTCCAGATACCACATGACCGAGAAAGGAAACACGTTGCAACCAGAATTCACACTTTGAAAATTTGGCAAATAATTTCTTCTCTCGGAGGATTCCCAAAGCAATACGTAAGTGATCCTCATGTTCATCTTTCGACTTAGAGTACACCAAAATATCATCGATGAAGACCACAACAAATTTATCCAGGTAATCATGAAAGATGCGATTCATCAAATCCATAAAGACAGCCGGAGCATTCGTCAACCCGAATGGCATCACCAAGAATTCATAATGCCCATAGCGAGTACGAAATGCCGTCTTAGGAATATCTTCTGTCCTCACCCGCAGCTGATGATAACCAGATCTCAAATCTATTTTCGAGAAATACTTTGCTCCTTGAAGCTGATCAAACAAGTCATCTATACGAGGTAATGGATACCTATTTCTGATAGTAACTCGGTTCAGCTCTCGGTAGTCGATGCACAACCTCATAGAACCATCTTTCTTCTTCACAAACAAAACTGGAGCTCCCCACGGAGATACACTCGGCCTTATGAATCCCCGGTCCAACAACTCTTGCAGCTGCTCTTTTAACTCCTGCAACTCTAAAGGTGCCATTTGGTAAGGCGCCTTAGAGATAGGCTCAGCACCCGGAACAAGATCAATAGTGAATTCAACCTCCCTGTCTGGCGGCAATCCAGGGAGTTCCTCGGGAAACACGTCTGGGAATTCTTTAACAACCGGATGATCATCAATGTTAAACTCTTTTTGTGAGTCATCATGAATAGCCGCGAGATACCCCTCACAACCGTTACGAATTAGTTTCATTGCCTTCATAGCAGAAATAACTTTCACGAGTCCACTTGGTGAACTTCCCTGATACACGAAATTTGGTTTGGCGGCGTCTCCAAATACAATCCGTTTACCAAAACAGTCAACATGTGCGTGGTGTGGAGACAACCAATCCATTCCCAAGATAATATCAAAATCATGCATCTCCATAGGAAGTAATTCGGCTTTAAGAACATTATTTTCAATCGATATGGGACAATCAAGATATACGCTAGTAATAGTAACAGAATTACCCAAAGGAGTAGCAATACAAATAGGTGGATGTAACACAGAAGAAGACAATTTAACACGTTGAGCAAGAGATAAAGATATAACTGAATGCGTAGCGCCCGTATCAAACAACACATGAGCCTTAGTACCATGTAAAGTAAGAATGCCAGAAACGGTACCTTGAGCTCGTGCTGCCTGTCGTGTAGTCATAGTGAAAATCCTGCCATTTGCAGCGCCCTGAACATTTCCCCCATTCTTCTGATTAGTATTCTGGTGAGAAGGACAATCTTTGGCTAAATGCCCCTGCTGGCCACATGTAAAGCATGCACCCAACTCTCTGTAACAAGGCCTTCCAGGATGATTAGCCCCACATTTCGAACACGCTGGAATCGGAATCATGTTTGGGTTATTTCTATCAGCTGAACGCGATCGCCTTCCTGAACCATGAACTGTTTGCCCCTGATTATTACCCCTGTTCTGATAAGACCCCTGACCCTGCAACTGTCCCTGATTATTACCGTTACCCCTGTGCTGATATGATCTGTCACCCTGCCACTGTCTAGACTGACTCCCACGAGATCGATCCCCATTATCACGATGATACCCTGAATGAGACTTACCATAACGGTCTGAACCCGACCCATAGTGGTCATCCTCTCTGTTTCTCTTCCTACCATTAGCAGCCTGATATGCAAGAAAGTCAGCTCGTTCCAACTCCAGATTCTTAGCAGCATTGGCCACGTCAGATACAGTGGCAAACCTGGTATTAACCAATGGACGTCTGTGTTCAAAAAGTAAGCCCCACTTAAATTTCTCTGCTTGCTCCTCTGCAGTACCTGCTGAACTACCGGCGATCCCAGCCACCCTGATGAAACGCTCCATAAAAGCATTAATAGACTCACGAGGAGCCTGTCGGATGTTAAGATACTCTCGTTTATAGGCTTCTCTGTCAGCAATAGGAAAATAGTGTTGATAAAACACTTCAAGAAAATCACGCCACGCAAGAGCCTCTGCATACCCATCCCCTTCAGCTGATTTCACTGCTTGCCACCATCGGTTAGCATCTCCTTCTAACTTATAAGTTGCCATGCGAACTTTCTGATTTTCAGTACACTCAAGAACTTCAAATATCTTCTCCATGTGTGCAATCCAGTTCTCAGCATCTAAAGGTGTTTTACCCCCACGAAATGCTTCGGGTTTCTGTTTCTGAAATTTCTCCAGTAAAGTATGAGTAGGTAGTGTACCGATTGCGCCATTACCCGCGTTATTATCATTACCATGTGGATTACCATTTCTAGCCCCACCGTTGTTTCCGTTTGGATTAGCCTGAATTGCAACAGCCACAGCTTGAGGAACAACTTGAGCAATAGCAGCAGTCACTGCTTGATTTACTGCCGCAAGGATAGCCGGATCAAGGTTTCCCGTGCCGTTGTTGTTATTAGTAGGAGTTCTTCTTCTAGGAGGCATCTATACGGAAGAGATTTAACGTTTATAGACAATAAACAAGTATTAGAATCAAACGAATTACGGTAGAGTACAAGATAAAGGAAGCAGAATCCTATCCCATGATCTACCCAAAACTCACAGGTCAAACCTAAAGGCAAACTACAAGAAGGAACCTGGCTCTGATACCATAAGTTGTAACACCCCCGTCCCAATAATGAAACGGAAGGTCACATTTATTACTAAATAATTAAAGTTGTAATAAAGTCTAGAATAATAAATAACAAGGTTCAAAAACAACCATAATTGATGTCTCTAAATAACTCCAACTATCAATAATAAACATAAGTCCAAAATTATGAAAATGAAAGGTAGGTCTCTAAGGCAAGTCCAAGTCTTGAACTCTCGCACTCATCCCATCTGACCCTGATTACCTGCCGCAGGAAAAGAAAATGCGGCTGAGCGAATTTCTCAGTGCGCGGATGTTGACAGAAATAAATAGTAACAGTAACATATCTCAATGTAAGAATGAAGCGAAGTAAATAATAAAATTGTTTTAAAATTCACCCATCGAATCATACCACCCTTACACCAGAGTAAACAAATGAATAAAGGCTGAGGCAACGAGGGGTTGGGTTATTTTATACCGAGTACCCTAAACAAAATAAAATATCCAAGCTGCACACACCGGTGCCAAATAATATCATATCTCGCGCAATATATCACAATCACACACTGGTCATGACTCCAGGTGGTTCCCCTATATCGGAAGGTGTGTATGGCACTACACCACACGACCGCTCTACACAAATAATATCATATCAAACGTATCCTAGGATGCATCCATACGCCCCCCAAATAATCCAAAAGCTCACCCGAGCATAATAACACAAATAAAGGCTCACACCGGAGCATAACAATAATATCACAAAAGTGGGGACGCCGTGGACTGATCCCACCGCCACGGTTAGTGCGACGTCATTGGTGCCACAATGACGCCCCTGTGGTCCTCCACAGGAAGCTGACTCGGTATACCTATCTCCTGTCTACAAAATCTAGGGTTCTATGGTTGCATAGTGGACATATAAACCAACCACACACCAGAGTATGTCCACCATGCATATGGAACCTAAATCAAATGAATCAAAGATAGCTCGCAATAATAAATTTCCCCAAGTTTTCCAAAATCATTTCATGCAATATTCTCAAAAGTTTTCACAATTTATCAAATCTCAAATAATGGTTTGGCTCAAAACAATTTAGCTCAAATAGGGGAATTCGATCACACAAATATATCAAGAGATCAAATGAATCACAAGGATAACAAAAGAACGCAAGGATATCAACAAGGCATATCACGATAATGCTAAAAGAAGAGTACGGACATCCGTACCTGAATAAGTATCTAAAGCTAGCTCTCAAGATCGAAATGATACTCCCCAATCCTCCACAATGTCTACATATAAATTCAGAATCTCAATGTCAATGTCTAATTCTCATACTCCCAGTATCCCAAACTTCATTTTGTTTATTAGTATATTTTCCTCCGATCTTATTAAGGATTGATTTGTATTTGTTTAAGTGACCAGATTACATTTCTTAATCGTATGTCATAATATACGGTATGTTGTAATATAACAATAATATAATAATAATAACAATAATAAGAATAATACTATGCATTAATTAAGTTTGTAAGTTGCTACTCGTTTCGAACTGTTTGCTATACACGCGTATGAATTCTTTAATTACTTCACTTCATGGTTTCGTGAATATTTCAACTAAATATGATTATAGTATTCCCTTATTAATATTTATCCAACATCTTTTAATCTGTAAGAAGGTTACTACGACACTCAAGTTAAATAAACAGGTGATTTTTATTTATAATATACTTATTTATTCACTAACTAATAATATTATTATATTACTATCAAAATCTATTTCAAGGTCTATTCCGAAAATGTTGACAACAGGGGTTAAATTCGTATCCCATTAAATCTTGAAATTAAATTTACAATTTGCTATATACTTCAGGGGTCAAAATGAAAGTTCACCAAATAACTACATGAATCAATCTTCTATCGTTTTGTTCGTACGTACTGGTTCGATTTAAACATCTAATGTCTTTTAGTTTTTTTTCATCTATTGTTTCAGAGTAATTAAATAGAACTATTTCTAACATATAATGGGGTATTAGTATAAATTTTTAGATCCCGATCCGCTGTGAAAGTTATCTGTTTTAAAACCCGAAATTTACCGATATCGTCATCGTATACAATAACTTAAACGATGATTCTAACCATTTGATTCCCACATAAATTCGCAGATACGATTAACAGTTAAGAACAGTAGATGACATCAAAATTAATATAGATAAATGGTCTAAGAATTTACCTCCAAGTGAACCGTTTTGTACCGATTGAATTCAAGAAAACCTCTCGTTCACGTTTAATTCTCTGCCCTCTTCCTCACTATTATTGAATATGACTCTTAGATCTTTTCTTCACTGTTATTGAATATGACTCTTAGATCTTTTCTGCTTGTGTTATGTGAACGAATAATTTGAAATGTGGAGGTTGTTTATATAATGTAATTCGGCTACAAAAGTGACGATAAAAATGGGATATCACCACGTTTCAACTTGTGAGTTTTTGACTCGTTATACAATTCTCAACGAGACTCAAGATTTAATCTTATCCCTTATTTACTTTTAATTAATTGGCATGTCAAATGATATTAAATATTGGTTTAGTGATAATTATAGTTATTGTCATTAATTTAGTTATAGCACTACGTATTAATGTATTATTACTACTTACATATTTTACTTTATTAATTAATTGTGTTACAAAATAAATAAGGTAATTAATAACACTCATTAAGTTATGTATTAAATATCCATATATTATTTTGGGTCATTATAACATATCCCCCTAAAAATGATTTCGTCCTCGAAATCGACATTAATAACTTCCCGGTTATTGTATTTACAACCATAAGTTCTATGAACTAACTTATTAGGAAAACAAATATAATTCGTTTCAACTTTATTGTTCACATTAAACAATTCGTGAACTGTTCGACGGGATGTTCGTTTATGTTCATTCGTTTCGTTATATGAATGAACTTGAACAAAACTGTACGTTCGTTTAGTTATATGAATGAACATAGGTCTCATTCCTTTTTTACGTTCGTGAACGTTCGATAACAGTTTTGTGAATATTCGATAACAAGTTCATGAATGTTCGATTACAGGTTCATGAATGTTCGATAACATGTTCATTTGTTAACGAATAGTTTAATCAAAGTAATACATATTTATATATCTTATCATAATCATAATCATAATCTAAATATTAAATATATTATTATTAAACATTTATACATCTTTGCATTTCACATTTGTACCCCACCTTTTCCAACTCACATTTTCATCCACTCCCACACACATCCACTTAGATGTGTATAATATTGTGTGTGTGTATTATTTGTATTTGTTGGGGTTCGTTCCAGTCTTCTAGATATTAATGAACAAATGCAGTGAACGTTCGTTTATGTTCGTGAACAAACAATTTTTCTTAGTGAACGAACATGAACAACAAAATTCGCTCGCTTATGTGTTCATATTTGTTCGTTTCTTCTTTAAACCTTAATAAACTAACATAAACATGCTTTGTTCGTGTTCGTTCAATTCATTTATAATCCTATTCTCAATCATTTTAATTTTAACATTTTTTAGTAAAAGTTGCTTTAAATATATGGATAATTTTGTCAATTCTCCAACATATCATAAATTACAAGAAATTTGTTGGGGTGATAATATTGGACGAGTAATGCTATATAAGACTAATTATACAGATCTAAAAAAATGTTTACTTTTTTTATTGGTTGAATTAAATCCCTCTCCTAATATCTTCCAATTAATCTTTCACATCTATCAATTACATTTTTAAGTTTATAATTAGGCCTACGGTTTTAGGTTAACCAATCATTTTCCATATCGGATGGAGGGAGTACACTATCTTACATCAAGGGGTTTGAACTGATTTAAAAAGTACTTGGGGGGGTTCGAGTAGTATAGTTCAAGAATCTACAAGGGGTTTTAACAAAATCTGAACTCCCTCTCGAAGAATCACCTCTGCTTTCGTTTCCCCCAAAAAAAATCAAATTCACGGTGGACATCCGTCAAAACCCTTCGGTGTTTTATTACTCTCTCAGGTTACTTTTCACCTCTCCGGTTCGACTGGTATTCATACTTAATTTTTAATCTATTCTTATAGTTATTTCATATTATATCCTCTGTTGATTAAGTTTATTTTAATAACTTAGGTTTATACATGTAATTATTCAATTATTTTCCCAATCAAAGTTTTCTAGCAACTCTGAACACAATTACAGTCTGAATAATATGATATTAGATGCAAATTGTGTAAATTACAATAGGAAATGAAATTTAACGTGTTTATGTGTAGACGATTTCAGTGCCTGAAATTGAAAATTGACGGTGTTTATATGACTATATAGGTATAATAAAGTATGTGGAGTCTTAATTGTATGTTGTATCGGCATCGGTGTGGATTCGAATGCAATGTCGTTAAGACTTGAGACTGTTGTTATATATCCGAACTGTGAACATGAGCATTGTGAGTGGAGTCAATTTGAACATAAGATGATACTTTATGGATTCAATTATGAACAATTTTCATTTTGTCACAAGAAAATACCACAACGAATGTTATTCTGCCCTGTTTAGCTCGACTAGTGCCAGTCAGGGTAGAAATACTATCATTTATATACCTTAATGATTTTAATGTACTTGAAGCTAGTGGGATCAAGGTACGGAAGAGTTGTTGGAACATAATAAGGTCCGTTATGGCAGCATACGGAGGTGCACCTTTGGGTCAACCTGCAACATCAGCAGCCAGTTCTCCGGCCATGAAGCAGGTGAAACTGGAGAAAGAAAGTGAACTCAGGATTGAAGTCAATGTTAACACTTCTCTACGTCTCAGGCTACTTAATGGGACCGCTGAGATATATGGCACAGAAATGCCTCCAGAAAATTGGCTCATCTTCCCACCAAAGATGAAGTTTGCTGTAAACAAACATTAACCTACTCTTTGTCATATTGTATTCTTATCTTCTGATCTTCTCTCGTATATATATGCTTACTGGTGTTAGTTTGAGCTCTTTTGTGGAACCTAATGTGGCTGCATGGCAATGAGGTTTGATGGAAAACATTAACTTATGTGTATACTGAAACTGGTATTTGTATGATTATACGGATAAAGAATTCATACATATATACCATACAATACCTAACACTGTATGACTACATAGAAATATTGTTATCAAATTTGTCCGTAAATGAAGGGAAAACTGTGCTAACAACTGCAAGCTTTGACCTATCATATGCAGGCAATAGTTTCCAAAATTATATATTCTTTAGCTTCTTGTGCATACATACACACATACATACTTCATGGGATAAAAGGATGTGTTCCATAATACTTTTATATTAATTGTTTATTTCAAGACTTGTCGCACTGCAGCTTTTAATCGGGCCTCCTTTTATGAATCATGTTTAGCACTTGAATCGAGCTTTATTGCATAAATTTATATTTACTCATCTTATATTGGAACTTCAGATATTTACATGGTATGGGGCCACAATTGAAATGCAAGATAACACTGAGACTGATTATGTAGCAGATGAGGTAGGAGGTCTATCTGAATAAGAAAAAGAGAATAGTCGTAATATTACTTACACAACATATAGTGTCACTAATCTTTTTTTCTATATTGATATAAAGACACCAATGATCAGTTATGTCAACGTGCATGCTGTACTTGAAGGACGCAGAAATCGAGCAAAAGCCTCTGCTGGTGATGCTGATGCTTCCCAGGTTATTATCTTCTTTTTCGTAACAGAATAGTAACTATTTCACCAACTTCTCGTTGAAGGCCTCTTAATTGAAACGTCATGTATGAACATCTTTTAATTACGATCTTGGTGTATTATCAACTACTGCTAAATTTGTGATTCATGGCTGAATGTACAACAATGTTAATACTTTGTAAGCAATTCTCCTTCCCATAAACTTGTTTGGATTTTACCCTCAGCTTGAACGAATCACCATTAAGGGTGATCAAAACAATCTGCTTTTATCAAAATTGCAATTGATATGTTGATAATTTCCATAGGTCATATGTTAGCTTCTAAGAATAAACCACCTTTATCAAGCCTGAGAGCAAATTTGCATAGAGTAGTAGATTGGATAACTGTACCTATCGACTACTCAGTTATATATTCATGTTTATGCAATTAAACCTTTTGGTATCTTTGCATTTATGTATCCTCACCTTTCTGATAAATAACCTGATTTGCCATTATCAAGAATAATATCACTTAATAGAAGATTGAAGAATTATACGTTCATACTATGATACTAATAGGACTTGTGTAGAAATGCAGTTTGCACGAGTACGAACAAGTATGATCAATGTTTTGTTGTGTCTTGTCTCTATCTCATGTTTTCTAAAGGTGCTAGGATGGGCAGGTTGGGTATCAGGTCAAAACAGGTGTGCGTTGAAACATGCCAATTTATTTGTACAGACTACAGATAGAAACAGGCTGGTTAAGATTTGGTTGTGTAGACGGGCAACACACTTTTTTGGCCTCTCAACAGTTAATGTGTTAATTATTATTACAAATGGTCTAATATTATAATGGTACTGTAAATGTTCGGACAACATGATTTAGAATATTGTTGTATACATTATAATAAATAGATATGTGTTATTTTGGAAAATAGATATGGGTATTGTTGACCGATTAGACCCATTTCTGTTCTATCTAGTCTTTGACAGGACCCGTTTGTGACAAATCATGAATTAACCTATGGGTCGTGATGATACGAGGAATTACAAGTTAGAATGATAGGCTTGTATCTCCATACCACTCATGGATAATGAGGTGTTATGGAAAGTTTGATAACTTTGGTGGCGATTCCCTCTTTTGTAACTCCTGTTGTATCACAATTTTATGTCACTAACTCGTTGGTTGGAGCCAAAGTTATTAGGTGTACAAGAACCACATCATGGTGTTTACTGTTTAGTGAGCAAGATCATGCATTAGGTACACCGTACATGAGTAGAAGGTTGTTTAAAGAGAGTTAGTAAGCTGCAGGTTATAACTCATGTTTCTTGGAGTATAAGAGGATGGTCCTTACATTATGTAAAGTGTTCTATATATAGGGGAGTTTACGCTGTAGTATTTGTGCATGAACCCTCCTCATGGATGTGTACTTGGTTGTGTGCTTGAGCAACATGGATGTGTGCTTGAGCAACTTGGATGTGTGCTTGAGCAGCCTGCAGTGTGCATACACATCTTTTGGTATGCTTCCTACGTACATGCATGGGTGATGGGTGTGTCTCTTAGGTGTGTTTGCTACTTGTTAGTCACACAGGACATATGTATGTTAATATTATAATGTGTGATATTATCTATTGATTTATACCCATGAAATTGGTCAAATATTGTAACTATAAGTTTTAAAACAATATTATATGACTATCCCTATTAGGTCGAAATTGCCAACCCCAATTTCTTTTTCCTATCAGATTGACATTCACCCAATTCCAAGTTAATAGCCATATTCTTTTAATTACTAAGTATCATTTGTATTGTCATAATGAACTTGATGTCTTCAGGGTCCCAGGGTGATTGTAGTTGGACCAACAGACTCTGGAAAGAGTACATTGTCAAGAATGCTTCTTAGTTGGGCTGCCAAACAGGGATGGAAGCCTACTTTTGTGGATTTGGATATCGGCCAAGGATCCATAACCATCCCAGGTTGTGTTGCTGCTAGCCCGATCGAAATGCCAATTGATCCAGTTGAAGGGATTCCGCTCGAAATGCCTCTTGTCTACTATTATGGACATACCACTCCAACGTAATGTTATTTTACTCATTATTATTTTTTGATAAATTATTCACATATTTCTTCAAGGGGGTGTTTAGTTTGAGGGCGTGCATTTGATTTTATATATGTTTAGGGTGTGGGTTTTATACCCATAAAGTGAATGATTCCTTTTTTGCAAATCTGTCTGAGTTTAGAGATCCATATCGATTCACAGGTGATGATATCAAACCCAACAATTGCCCTTGAAATAAATGATACCAAACCCATACCCATAGTGATCGCGTGTTCTGACTGAACATCGCTTGGGGGCCTAGTTTTTCCGGTGTTTTCGTGCTTTCTTCTCTTAATACTTGTTCCAACATCCCTTACCGTTGTCTTTGTAGTGTTAATGCAGATCTTTATAGGGTGCTTGTAAAGGAGCTTGCACAGATCCTGGAAAGGCAATTTGCTGGGAACGCAGAATCTAGGGCAGCTGGCATGGTCATCAACACGATGGGATTCATAGATGGCCTTGGTTATGATGTATGTGTTATGTACGTTTTCTTTGGCATATGATATTATGATAACATCAACCTATGTCAAATAATATCTTGTCCCTCTTTGCAGCTTCTTCTGCATGCAATTGATACGTTCCAAGCCACTGTTGTTCTTGTCTTGGGCCAGGTGATAGCTTTTCCAAATATTTTGAAACCATGATTATATATATCAACTTACTGAAGTTTATGTAGTGAGATAGCCATGTTACATGTAAAATTAATGTCATTTTTCAGGTCATCATATAGTCAGCAAAAGCATATCGAGTGTGCTTAATCGTAGTTTGACATAGTGATCAAAGTAGATGTGTTTGTGTACAACAGCGTCAATAAAACCATGAAATGCTCATATTTTGCTATTTTGTGAATTTGGTCAGGAGAAACTTTGCAGCATGTTAAAAGATGTTCTAAAACGAAAGCCAAATGTGGATGTGGTGAAGCTTCAGAAATCAGGTGGTGTTGTATCTAGAAATTCAAAATACCGACAAAGTGCCAGGAGCCAGAGAATAAGGGTAAGCTGAACTTTAATTGATTACAATATCAGATAGAAGTGTGACTTCTTTTTGTGTATGTAGAGCTTTATACTTGTCACTCTTTGATAGAGGTGACTAGTATAGTAGTATGACCCAGTTACTTCTGAAGGGTTTTGTTTTCTCCAAACTGGTCAAATGGGCCAAGAAAGAACAGGTAAATGGTGAAAGGGAAAGTGGGTCAAACGGATCAAATGGCTTAAAATTCATACAAAGGGTTCTTATAATGCATAAACCTCCAACATCCCTTTCTTCAAAGATTTAGATTATCATTGTAATTTGTAATATAGTTTATACCATCACCAAGATGGCCTAGTGGTAAGGCGTCCTGATTCCTCACAAGAAGTCTCGGGTTCAAACGTCACTACGTAAACATCTTGTGGGTGGCCAGGGATAGGCTCGGAAATGGTCTTATCTTACTTGTCTCATCTTATTATGTAATTCCAGGAGTATTTTTATGGTCTTTCAAATGACCTCTCCCCACACTCAAGTATAGCAAATTTCAGTGACTTGGCTATCTATAGAATTGGTGGTGGACCACAGGCCCCAGCTTCAGCTCTGCCAATTGGTGCACAGCCTGTGGCTGACCGCCTGAGATTGGTTCCTGTTAACATCACTGCTGATTTGGTAAATCAAGTTCTTGCTGTCTCGTTTGCGAAAGATCAAGATCAGATTCTTTCAAGGTATTATCGGATCCAACTAGCTAATGTAAATTAAATTTAAAGATGCAATAAATATACCATCATAGAAAGTTATGAACAAGCAACCTCTGACCAATTCCATTCTGCTTAGAACCCCCTTTTGTGTGTTTACTACAACATTTAGTTCTACAATCTTGAGGTAGCAAACTCAAAATTGTTACAGTTAGGACATTTATGTACACGGAAAGTAGTAATCAAGTTCTTCAGAAGTTTGCTACTTGCTACAACTTTTGCTTAGCAATGGCAAAATGGATGGATTGGGTAATGGTTCCAAATGTATAATGAATTAGGAGGTTTTATGCGTTAAAGTACACTGAAAGACTTGACCCACTTTTAACATTTGTAGAAATTTATTATTCAAAATTACATGTTTGACCCGTTAGAGGTTAGAAATATAACATAGCCTGAATCGACCCATTTTTAAGTAAATGGGTCAAAATTGTCACTTCTACTTGTGGGTAATACCTCGATACTTAGACTATTGAAACTATATAGATGGAAACTTTAACCTATTTATGGGAAATTTGGTCAGTTGGCAGTATATTTCAACGGTCACAAGTTAGATGAGTATTGAGTAATATCAGATAACTTGGAAAATAAGATAACATGTTGAACAGGTCAAAAGTCCTTCAGGAAGTAAGAAACTCTGTACAGCATTATCAGTTTGCTTTATTCAATATAGTTGGTTAGATACTAGTAAAAGATATGTAATGTATCTAAATATTATTGTTTCATTCAGTATAATTGCTATATTTCTATCGCTCACAAGTTAAGTGGGTAAAAATAGATAACTTGGAAAATAAGAAAACGTGTTGAACAGGTTAAAAGTCGTTTATGAAGTAATAAACTCTTGACAGCTTTATTAGTTGCTTTATTCAATCTAGTTGGTTAGTTATCTAGTCAAAGATGCGTAATGATATCTAATATCAGTGATTTGAGAAGCTTTTAGAAAGAGGAAAAAGAGTGTTGACAAGTCAACTCAACCCGACCTTATCCATTCTGGCTCCTCCTAAAACTCTACTCGTTTTGACTTGCTATTGTTAGCCAGCCTGTTTTGCCATCTATATTGAAACTATCACATTCAAATGAGAAGTTACTCCCTCTGCCGGAGCTAACCATATCTTTCTTTATCTGAGTGAGTGCAGCAATATAGCTGGCTTTATTTGGATCACTGATATTGACATTCCAAGGTTTGAACTCCAATTACTGTAACCACTTCTAATTTAATGCCTAATAGCAGTATCACACAAGCTGTAAGATTTTTCTGTTCACCATTTCAGGAAGAAGTTCACATATCTTGCACCATCAGGTGGTGATCTTCCAAGCAAATTCTTGTTAACGGGAAACTTAACGTGGATAGATACCTAAAGTTCCTAAGTTTTGTGAACTTTTGCTACTGGAAGCTTGTTACCTTCTTGTTATCTATAAACTAGGCTTTTACAGCTAAGCGTCTGTTTTATTCTTGTATGCTGTAGCATTATGTTAATTTTTTGAAGTAAAATGTAGTATAGTGTTACAATGTCAAGTTGCCTCGATAGTGGAGTTTTAGTGTTAAAACTGGGTGAAATCATACAAGTAATGCTAGTGAAAGACTGTAGTGCAAGTGCATTTAGGTTCTTTTGGCGATAACATGACTGCATATACTTGCAGCCAACTATAGCTGCAATCAACCATATTTGGTTTGTAATTCACGGCATATGTTCATATGCAATTATAAATGAAAGGCAAGTAAATTGGTTTGTAATCTAAAATTGCATTAAATGATAAATAGTTAATTGATTTTACAACACATGAAGAAAACTTAATTGCATATTGTATTTTAGTTATATTTTTCATACAATCTTGTAGTCCAGTAGTTAATAAGTAGGGTATTGAATAATTTTAATAATAGCTTTTTTAAATTGTATGGAAACTTACAAGTGGAGTTGAGTTATAGTTTGTATGATACAAGGAGTCGGATTGATGAAAAGTTATCGAGAATAGATGTACACAATGTTTTTAAAACCGGAAACTGAATCAGACCGGAGAGGGCTCCGGTTCTTGTTGAACCGGTCGGACCGCCGGTCCAAACCGGCCCAAAACCAGCGAGAATTAAAAAAAATTTCAAAACCGGTTGAAAACGGTCCGGTTCTCGGTTGGACCGTTTGGTTTTGACCAAACTGGGCGGTTCATTGACTGGTCAAACTTCAGTCAAAACCGGTTCTCAACCGGTTGTAATACCTCAAAATCCCGGTTGAACCGGTCGGACCGGGCTGGTTCAACCGGTTTTGAAAACATTGGATGTACATGGTTACAATCTTCTAGAAGAGTTTACTATGACCAAGTATCTTTTAGTATAGGTTATACTTGTACGTATATATACATGATAAATTATTTCTATTTTATAAATAGTTGGAAAGAAAAAGTATTAACAAGTCAATTCAATTTGATTTATCAATCCTAAAACATGTACTCCATGTTTTTTTAGTCTAGTAGTATACGAGAATGTATAATTAAAAAGGCTATGAGTTCAAATAATATCAAAAAAGTTGCAAATTAATGTGGGATTTTACAATGTGTACTTCATAATTTATGTAAATGTTGCCATTCTTTAAAAAAGTAGAAAAAAATAAATGTAATAACAACTTACAGACAATAGGTATGAAGTATGTTTCTTGGAAATTACCTATTATACTATAACATTAACTTACATGTGGTAATATTTATATCATGAAATGTGAGACACGTCGAAACTTGTGTAGTTGAGCAATTGTAAGACCACTCCCGACGGTCTTTTTCGGTTGGTCACCGATGAAAGCCGGTGAATCGGTGTTATTGGCACGGTTTCGTCTTTGGGCTCATCGGTTTGGTGATGAAAGGGAGGGTTATTTTTTGTTTAGTGTACGTAAATACAAATATATCAGTAAAGGAACATGGTTGTGTCGGTCTTTTATCATTTTTTGGTGTGTTGATATGACGCTGAGATGACATAACTGACAAAAGAAGCGATGAAATCACAATTGATAGTGGTTTTGATGTATGCACAAATAGCATGAAACGATGGCTAATATCAATTGCTTAAGTTACTATTTTATTTTACTCCGTATTTATTATTTATTTTATTTTTGTAAAAACACAAATCTAAACCATCTATTCCACACATCTTTTTAGAGACAATTCATATATATCGATTAATAATACAATCTAACCAACTTGCTGCAATTATATAGTACATTGATTTTAGTTTATCTAGGATAAGGACACATGCAAATATTTTGTTTTTAATAGGTTACTAGAGTAGAATTCAATTGAGTACATGAATTTTGAGTGAGAATAGGAGAATAAATTTCAACCATTCATTTTTATCAAATACTTATTTCTCTCACATTTTTGAAACTCAAATATCTCACAAAACGGTAAGTTGAAAAAAAATGAAAATTGCACTATAAAATTCAGCGTTTTCTCCTCTCCGATTTGCCGTCCCTCAAGGCATACTTTTGACAACTTTTTTTTTTCTTTTTCCATTTTTTGGTGGGTTTACAAGGTAGTAACACATGTGTTAGTGATTGATTGTACATTTGATTTGTGAACCCCCAACCTTAAACGCAACACTTTAACACATGTGTTGGTAAATGTGAAACCCACAAAAAAATATGAAAAAAACAAAAATCGTCAAAAGTATGCCTTGAGGGACGGCAAATCGAAGAGGAGAAAACGCTGAATTTAATGGTGCAATTTTCATAATTTTTCGATTTGTCGTTTGTGAAATAATTGATGTTGAGGGTAAATGAGTTTTGTACATGTGAAACATTTTTTTTATACACATAACACAATATCATTGGTTCCCTCATTCTCACACAAATTCATATTCTCGTTTGAATTTACCCTAAGTTCATACTAGTGATACTACATATATTGTTTTGGACAATTCAAGTCTTTGGAATTGGTTGCTGACAATATCATTTTTAGATATTTAAAATAAAAATTCTTACATTGAGACTTCTAAAAGTTGAACATTTAATACGAAGAAACAAAAGTAACTAAATTTATTTAAAGAATAATAATGATAAAATGAAAAGCGTCTTTGATCATTTAATTATATGGGTTGTGCACTGCATCTCTATAAACGACAAAAGGAGAACATCTTCAAAGGACGAATATATTTATCTATTTACGTGTTCACATTGTAATTTCAAAGGACGCATTATATTAAATGTCACCAGATACGTACTTTTGGAATCATTGAAAAGTCACATGATAATGATAAATAAATTGAAATTATATATGAATGAATGTTGTCTTGATTCATCTTGTATCTTGTAATCTGAATATTTTAATGCTGAAGGGTTAAAAAAAGAAAGTAAAAGTAAAATCAATAGAAGAATCATGAAAGGCATGATATATCGACGAACCTTCGTGTTATTTGTTATACTTGCCACATTTTAATGAGGAACGACTATGGTTTTCTTGGGTTTGGCGCAAAAGTATTTTACGGGATTGAGATTTTCATTTGGTAAAAGATGGAGATTGTTGAAATAATAATGCTCTAGAATTTATTTTTTATAAAAGCTATTTCAGGTGACTTTTAAAATAATCCACAGCCACAATCTTTAACTTCAGCTATAAGTTCTATATCTAGCTACTTAGTTGTCAAAAACAACATCTATCTACGACAACACATAAGATAAAATGTTATTTATATTACGTTTACGCTTAAAGTAATTGAAAAACAATTCACCTTAATTCATAATTATGGTGTACTAAATCAACTTTGATCCGGTAAATATTTTTGGTTTGTCCGGTTCTATTTCAATAAGAAAAAACGGCTTATGCATTTTTTATTTTGGCTAAAAGTATTTTAAATCTTTCTAAATACTACTACTATAAATTTGTTAAATATATTGTAGGCACGGATTCGTATGAGTTATGGTTTCTCTTATTTTTTAATGTTTGTTGAATAATTTTTATGCATTGTCCAATTACAAAAGGTTATTGATCAATATAATATGAAAGTATCCCTTAAGTAAATGTAACTCTACATTCTATATATTAGTATAAACGCTAGCGCCCAACCGGTATTTAGCCAAAAATTTGGTGAGATCCAAAAAGAAATGCTACTCGTTATAAGTTATAAATAATTAATGAAAGCCAGACACACCCTAAATTGCGAAAACACAAACACTATTATTATTTGAGATTTTCTATAATTCCAAAATAAACACAATTATATCATAAAATACTTTGGAGGAAAGCAGATGGCGATAATAGGTATTGCCACTTGAGAGTTAGCTCCTACTATTTGATAATGGCATTGAACATTTGGATCATTATTGGACCAAATAAGACTCGCATGTTTCAAATATCTTATCTTAAATTATATATAGGAAACATGATTATGACATCATCAATTTATTTAAATCAAACTTAATTAATCAATTAAGTCTCTCTATTTTAGTTAAATTAAAATTAAAACATTTAGTTTAATTAATTAATCAACACCCCGTATGTATACACGGGTTTACGATCTAGTCTAGTTATAATATATATGACTCGTGTAAACGGGTTTAATGTCTTGAATGGATATATATATATATATATATAATTGATTGATTGGAAAAGTATTTTGATATTATAAAAACTCACAAATCAAGTCCTATCATAAGCCGAGTCTAAATAAAATAATGTACCTTTTGAAACTAACACAAATATACTTACTATACTTACTATTCCACTAAAGATTTTAACAACAAAAATTCTTCTAGTAGCAGGCGATAAGATGATTCCAACAATAACTTTTTCTAAAGCTTTTTTTATCAAATTTTTTTTCAAAAAGCTATTGCTCCATTGTAAAAAATGTTTTATTCTTTTAGAACTATTATTATAATGAAGAAATAGAGTTTAATGACTTGAACATTTTTAAGTGTTTGAAGCTTTAACTATTAAAATCTTGAACATTTTATAGGTTTTAAAGTAATTAAAAGGTTTTCTTCATTGAACTTAAAGTTTTTTTTACAAAAAGCTCTTACATCTAGTCTTTGATGTGGATGCACTAACACGGAAAATCACCATAAGAGTATTTAGTGTTGGTGTTGGCGTCACCTAGATGCCAATTGGCCTCGTTCGGCCTCCTAAAGTTTGGGGATTATTGGTCAATACACCAACAAAATTTCTTTTTTCTTTTTGAACGAAAGCTATATGCTCTTTTATTATAGTTACGGAACTTGTTTTATGTTTGTGATTTACAAGGAGAAGCATAGGTTTTGTTTTAAAGTCCAATAACATTTAAAATGAACTCTCATGTAGCATTTAAAATGAAAGTGGTTGATAATGAGGTTAATGTGATGGAAAGTGGTTAAAATTAGAAAATTGTGGAAGGCCCCGGAAACTAGTAAAAGTCGTGGTAGTGGCCATAATTCTCTACTATTCACATGAAAACATGAAATGCTCTGTTTTTATGATTGATTAACTTCTCACGTTTTATTGAACATTCGTTAGACGAGTGAATTATCCCCTATATCAAATGGCAAAGTGACTCGGCAGTTTCACGTGATATAGCAAGCAGTTTCTCACCTTTTTATCACATCATATGAGACAATCAACTATTCACGAGATATTTGTAACATTCTCTCAGTGGCCTGGTAATTTATATTTTATTTGATTATTTAAATAGTGTTAGAAATTTACTTGATATTATTATTTATTTGTGAAACTTAAGTAATAAGTCATATGATTTATTGTGAATAGTAAATTATTACTTGTTTTAAATTGATATAGTTGACGGTAAAATAAAGTAATAGTTCTCGCAATAGGTATTAAGGTTTCAGACAATAGATTTAAGACGGGTATAAAATACCCAAATATGAGAGGTCGGTTTATGAGGGGAGCCGACTTCCTTTTGAAGTCAAAATCCCTAATTTCTTATAATCACTTGTGATTTCAATTTCCTTTCAAGAACTTAAAATCAAAGTAACCAAAATCATCTACAAGATTAATTAGAAAGTTGTGATTCTTGTTCTAGCTTTGGAATTCATCATCATCTTGTTTCTTTTCATTTGAAGGTAAGTATCATTGTTTGATTACCATTGAACTTGGTTGAGTTGAATTATAGGTAATAAGGATATGAGTATGAATCGATATACTAGTTGAATTTGAATGATGATATTGGTATTACATGATACTAATAACCTTACTTGCTTGATTCCTTAATCTTTGAAAGATTTGAATTGTTAGGGTTAGAATTAAGAATGTGAAATTGAAGTGAAATGAAAGGTTATTGTTTTGTTTGATGTAACTTGATGCTATAGTATGTGTATAGTTGATAGATAATGAGTTTAAGTGAATTAGAAAACTGAAATTGAAGTGTTTTGAGGTTTGAGTTCGGAGTAGGTTGTGCAGGAAAAGTGCAGGTAGAATTAAACTGTGATACGCGATCCCATAAAACCATTACAGATCGCGTACCGTAGTGAAATTCCAGCACAGCCGAAATTAGCCTTGGATACGCGATCCCATACTTGTTTCTGGATCGCGTAAGATAGTGCAAATCAGTTACAGAAGAAAATGAACTGTGTTACGCGATCCCACATATGTTTCTTGGATCGCGTAAGCTAGTGTAAATTGGTAACATAAGTTTTTTAACTGAGTTACGCGATCCGGCTTTGATTTCCAGGATCGCGTATACAAGAGTAAATCTAAATAATTGGATTGACATGATAGATGGATTAGTAATATTGGTGTAATATAATAATCCATTATAATTAATAAATCACTATGAAACCTGAAATTTAATGACTTGATTATAGTTAATAGCTTAATGTTATTTGTATCTTAAATTATATAATTATGAACAAAGTTGCTTACTTGTTTAAATACTTAGTATTTAAGTTTATGTTAAACAAAAAGAAGTGAGTTATTAACTTGTTGAATTTGTATTCTCAGATTAACAGAAGACTCAGTGATATAGAAATTCTGAGTGTGGAGACTACAGAGGTATCGATGAGTGGATTTGTAACTCACTCTTTGAATTAGTTGTAACTGTTTGGTTGCAACAAGTAAACGTAGATGTGTTTATTAGACTGTTTAGTCTTAATTACTGAATTAATCTACGTGATATGTGAACCTTTGTGTATCAGTGTTATTGAGGTCAACGTGTTAGTTGGGCTATTTGGTTATTGTGTGAATTACACAGGGTCTTGAATCATTCGTTGTGTATAGAACCTGTGTTTGATTATAATAACCACTAGCTATCGGTCTCGTCCGTAATGGCCATACGGATATGTACAATAAGTGTTCTTGGGAAATCCCCGGGTATTATGATATCCTAAGAGCCACCGATCCTCATTGAAATATGTGTGTTTACGATTATTTGATGTAAACTAATAGTTATGCTAAGTTGAATTGTGTGTGACAAGTTCATTCACTTAACTATGTGTTAATCCCTCATTTTACTTCCTGCAGGTTTTGTTAATTATGGGGTGGTCAGGAAGTGATACTTTGTAACACCCGCCAAATTAGGGCTCGTCATTAGGTCCTAATCATTTTGCAATACATATAATTAGTACTATGTTAGGCTAATTTGTGTATCAAGTAATATATATTGTTGAATATATACAATTACGCGATTTGGCTAAATTGTGTGCTTTCAATCGAATGTAATTCGGTTCAATTAAGATGAACGTTGGTGAACAATTTTGTTAAAATAATATAACCTTATTTAATAACACTATTTTATTCAAAATATTATTTTGATAATATTTCGTAATTAATTCGTATCGCACAAACAAACGTCTACGCGATTAAAATATTAAGCGCGCAAATAATCAAAACGAAGTTAAGTTATATTTTATAACTCAAGTACTTAGTATTTGGTAAAATACTTCAACAAAAATATCGAATAATTATTTATATTTTAAAACGTATATTTAAGTGCGTAAGAATATTATTTAACGTATAAACGATCGAGAAAACGAACGCCGCACGGAGCGCGAACACGGAGAAACAAAAATTGGTGAAGCCCACTCTTGTGGACCCCACCCTTGGCCGGCCCCCTTACACCCCTCCCCCACCCTCCTTCCACTTCATTCATTCCCAAACACACCCACCTCCTCTCTCTCTCTTTCTTTCTTTCTTTCATCACCACCACACCACACCACCATCTTAAATCGTAAAATAACAACATTAAGCGACCTTAAATCACTTAGCCCGTTTGAAGAAAAAGAATCACGGAGTCATGATCTACCTTCCTATCTTTTCGAAATCTTCACGCGTTAACTTGTAAGTTTCTGACAAAATCTCGAAACTCCTCGATTTCAAGTGTTTTTGACATGTTGTTGTTTATTTAAGCTTGAAATGTCCAAATATGGGTTGGGTAAAAGTTTCAGGCCAAACGAAAACCGGAAAATACATTTTTGACTCAAAATCCGGCCATCAGATGTAAGTGTCGCATAGGCCACAGCAGCGTAGCGTCACTTAATGCGTCACTTAAGTGTCGCATAAAACCCTAATCTTGTGTCACTTACCTAACTGCCGCATAAAACCCCTTTTTCCCGACACTTCCTAAGTGTCGCAAATTCAATACTCGACACTCCTAACCGACACTTCTAGCGACACTTGTCTAAGTGTCGCCTATAATTGAATTCTGATTTCATCCGACACTAACCCTAGTGACGCATGACCCTGATACCGACACTTGGACCCGACACTTGCTTAAGTTTCGCCCCCTTATGCGTCACTTCCTCAAGTGACGCTATAAGTGTCGCATGAAACAGAACCCAGATTTTTACTAAGTGTTGAGACCTAAAATTTTATCACTTGATTTCACCCAAATTCAAATTTTAGATACGTCTTTCATTAAAGCAATATAGTAGAAATAAAAATTTTCGACCCCAACCAGGGGTTCTGCCCCTTGGACCCCGCCAGGGGTTGCCACCCCTGGAACCCCGCTAGCCAGGGGCGCTGCCCACGGACCCCCGTCACCTAAATTTTATAAATACTTTTAAGTATAACACTCCAAAAATCATAACAATATTAATGAGATTATTATTACAACCAGTCACCAACGGGCCGTACACGTTTTCAAAACTCAAACTTATCAATCAAATCAAATCATTGGACATTACTAGTTGGATGAACAACTAGCATAGGTTATCTTTTAAGATACCTACTTATTTTATTTAAACTTACGCGTTATAAACGCCCGACAGGTTACAGTCTTCGGACACCCCATTTTACTTCACCATATTTGCTTCATTGTAACTGTTCAGGCTCAGGTGAGTCTCATAGCCCGACTTTTTACTGTTTTTACTCCCGGGGTGAGAATACATGCTCTAACTGTTTTACACGTGAACACGAGTACAAAACTCGCTATATTCTGCATGAGCTGTTTTCTAATCACTTTTAAGTCCTCTACGATCATAGTTCTGGTAATACTTTATGTAGCGCGAATGTTAGTGTATGGTACCATATAGGACTGACCATCCTCGTCCGGGTCAGCAAGCACTGACTGGTTAAACGGACGCATTAACTTTTGTTCATACGAGTGTGGATTAGACACTCGCCCGGAGGCACCCACGATCAGGCACTTTATTGTGATCCTGACACCCACGTTAAGCGCAGACTGTGACCTCATGGCAGACATATACATCATTTGATTCATTTCAAACGGTTATCATTAAATCTTGTGGTTCACACTTACATAATTATTATGCAAACCTGTGAGCTCACCAGCATCAGCTGACCTTTTTAGCATGTGTTCTCAAGTACCCAACAGCAGTAGGACCTGTTCACTCAGGATGCCCATAGCTCGAGTCAACATACACATCAGGAGATTATTTTACATTACTACATTTTGTAACTAAGTTATGCCGATTAATCTCTAAACATTGTAATTATTGGGCTTTTGTAAACATTTATATATTGTAAAACTTATATTATCAATGTATTTGTAAAACGACGCATATAGAGTCGTTCATTATATGCCTTGTGTGTTTTGATTATTGATTAGTAGCACCCCAAAGCTTGCTTCCGCTAAACAGTAAATTTGGGGGTGTTACAGATTGGTATCAGAGCCTAAGGTTATAGTGAACTAGGTTGCATTTAGTGGGCCTAGACTATGACCGTTAGGCAGTATTTCCTTATTAGGCATGATTGATTCAGGGATTACATCATACGGGTTTAATTTAACATAGTCTGATCAACTATGTATAATTAAATGAAGATGATGTAGTGGATGAAACGGTTATGTTGAATAGGGATACACTAGTTGATCTCGCGAGAACCGGAACTCAAACATGTCTGTGCTAGACACTCAATAGGCTATTATGTGATATACATATATATATATATACATAGATAGACCTCTTTATAAACTTTAGGCTATATTATATACGATACGAATATAAGCCTCATTCTTTCTAACGCTTTGTCTCAGAAATGGCAAACACACCACCAAACTCGTCACGCTCTCATCCGTACGAATCACAAAACTCAAGGGTAGCTAGGAGGAACACTTGGTTGCCTCGAGCTAGCCCATACCATGTTCAAAACTAACTCAATAACCAGTCCCAAAGGCAAACAACAACTAGCCAATGGCGATGGTTATCAAACCGACTTAACACATGGAGGGATGAGGAAGGAATCCAACTCCCCACATCGAACGGAGGACTTTCCAACATGGACGTCTCTCCCTATACTCAAGAACCTGCTCACTTCACTGTACCTGTCCTGGCTGCCAGGGTACACCGTCACGAGCAACAATTGCACGATGTGAACATCGAACTCCGAGAAACTCGCGAGCACTGGAGACTCACAGCAATGTAACGTATCAATAATGTTGCTGAAGACCATGAGAACACCGTGAACAACATGGACATCCTTTACAACAAAGTGATAGATTTATCCGTGGAATCCGCACTTTTACGGCACAGAATGGAAGAATGTGAGCAACGCTTGCGGGATACCAAAGAGTACGCCCGTGGACTAGTGCAATGGCTAGTCTTGGCAGAAGACAACGCCCGACAGGCCAGCAGCCTTGCAAACACCGTGGATCGTCTTGTTGCATTAATGGAACAAATTAACATGCGTCAAGATTAGTGTAGCCTTATCTTATAACTTTTCTAGTATCTATGTAAAAATCGTTGTAATTCGACCGGATGTAACAATTCCCGGCATCTTTTGTATTCCTTATGTTCTGTATCTTTTGGAACTCGTGCCTTGTATCCAACTTAATTATCTAAATGGATTATCATTATCATATTGTGTTATCATTGTATATTTCACCACATATACAACCGTGATACTACGTAATGTCCTACAGATATCTCACTAACTCTTTTTCCTGATTCAGCAATATGCGTCCAAGACGGTACACATTCAACGATACCGAAATCGCCCAGCTCATCGCCCAGAGTGTGGCTCAAGCCATGGCTACCCGAACAACAAATTCTGGTAGCGAAGACACGGATGCCAACGGGCCACAACCTAGGCCTTGTTCATACAAAGATTTCCAGAACTGCAAGCCGTTGAACTTCAAAGGCATCGAGGGTGCCATCGGATTATTACGCTGGTTGGAGAAAGTAGAGTCAGTCTTCCTGATGTGACCTAAAAAGTCATGTTGTTAGGCACATTATTCTACACTTATTAGACTCATATTTGGTAAAAAATCCTAAAACATCTATTATTTACTTAAAATCACCAAAGTGGTCTAATTACGAGCGTTGCTGTTAAAATCACCAAAAACATCCGTTTATCACGCAAAACGAGGCAAATAATGTCACCTTAAATATTCCCTTCTTAAATCATGATAAACGCTCAAAAGTACTATATTTTAGTAGTATTTTACCCTTATTCTTGGATGTTTCTATTGCATTTAATTAACTTTAGATATTGATTTCGTTCATATTTGCAATTAGATGTGGAAATGGAGCGTTGTGAAGAAAGGAACGGAAAACAGTCAATAAATGAGTTAAATGAGGCATTTTTGAAGAATAAAGTGAAGTCGATGATCAAAAGAAGAAAAATGGAAAAAGCGTCTGAAAAACCTATCCATACGCCGTATGGATTATCCATACGCCGTACGGAATGAGACGGTGGAAGCCCAGGTTACGCGGATCTGGGCTGGGCTTACTTTCAATCCATACGCCGTATGGAAATCCATACGCCGTATGGATTGATTAGGCAGAAAGTATAAAGACGCGTTTTTAAACCCTAAAACGAGGAGATTCGGCTGTGGTTCGAAGTTTGACGATTCCAGACGACTTGGTATGAATTTTAGGGTTATTTTGGAGGCATAAAGATCTAAGGTTGAGGTTAATTCACTTTACTTTCTTTATGATTCGTTATTTCGGTTTGTAATATTTTGATTATTTCGATTTCATTGATGACTTTGGTATCGAATGATTTGAGTTTTATATCTCTGATGATGAATTGAATATTAAAAGTAGTTGTGTGATTAATTGAACTCAGATTATGATTATTGAATGATTATAATTGCGTATTGAATAAGTTAATTAATTGAAAATTGTTATATTACTCACAGATCCTTATTTATTGGTAACTGGTAATTATTATTGCTCAACGTGGTTGATAATGTTAATGAGATTGATTTCCTTTGATGTTTTTAATTATTGATGGTTATAATTCTAGGGTTTTAATTATTGCTAAATATGTTGAGTCTGATAGGTTGAGAGAGTAATAATTATTCACTTTAAAATGAATGAGACAATAAGAATTATTGGGCATTGTTGAGTCATGCCACTAGAGTTAATTATAATGAGTTGTGAATGTTTAATGCATGATTTAGGGAAAGGCACACAATTGACTGATCATCTTGTAACATTGGACCGATGTTTCATGTTGGACCCTAAATTGTAGGAATTAGTTGGACCCGGAAAGTTGGCTAGTTCACATTCAATTAAGAATCTTTGATTAGTGACTTAATTGATATAAAAGAAATTACAATTAAATAATCAATACGTGATGAATCAGGATATATGAATCTGAGTGACATTAATTATACAATTACTTATTCCTTCCTATTGTTTCTTATTTATTTATTTTAATTCAAGTTTATTTAATTTATTTCTTTTAATTTATTGTTTCATAAACAATTGTTCGAACGGAACTAAAACGTCCCCCCTGTTTACCGTTTTCTAGTTAATTAGTATTTTCTGTTTTTATAAATAACCATCGTTCCTGTGATCGACTCGATCTTACCGATTCTATACTTACATTCGATCAGGTATTCTTGCCTGGTTGTTTGAAAAGTATTAATTAGGTAATTCCATTTATAAATTATAAAACAAGATGCGCTTTCACACGCATCAAATCACTTATGGAATCAGATCTTAATTCATATTTTATAATTCTATAGGAAAATCCAAGATCGGTGGTGAAAGAATCAGAAGGAACGGACGAAAGACGGAAAAGATGTGCAGTCTGGAAGCTCGCCGATCGTCATCCGGAACACGCAAAAGTCAACCACCTCCAAATTTGGCAAACTTTGTTTCATTTGAAGCGTAACAGAAAAACGAATCCAACGGCGCAAGAATCAAGCAAAACGGAGCCCGAACGAAGAAGATACGGACGAACCAAGCAACCGAGAAGTCAGCGGAGGCCAAACCAAGCACCAACTCCCCGGACACCTAGGTACCGTCTACGCTACCCTAGGTGCCGTATACGGCCCTTAGGGTGCTGTATACGGGGTCTTTCCTCTTGTTGGGTGCCGTTTGACCCCCCTTGGTCCGCTTGCCCCGTATGCTGCTTTGATGCTTGTATTCAATGCTTCAAGACTTGTACCATGGCTACCCCCTTCTCCTATAAATAGTGGACTCATTTCTCATTTCCGACACACCTCTCATCTCATTTCTCTTATTAGTTTAGCATTCTCTCTCTAGCATTACTCTTAGGAGTTAGAGGAGAATTAGTAGGTAGTTTAGCATTCTCTCTCTAGCACTACTCTTAGGAGTTAGAGGAGAATTAGTAGGGTAGCTTTTGTAATAGAGTTGGAATCATCGAAGGATCTCCTTTTTAATATTGTTCGGGATATTTCGGAGCTCTGTCCGTGTAACCTTTCAGCTACTATTCAATCTACGCATTACTTTCGGTTATTTCTATCCTTATCTTTCATAATGTTGCATGCTATTATTATGTTTGATTCAAGATACATTGCCATGATTAGTGAGTAGATTAGCTATTGTGTTTGTTATGATGTAGTTAGCTTATTAATATTTGGGGTGATGCTACTTTAAATACAATTGGGATGACATCGTTATGAAACAACGGAGGTAACGTTATACGGCTTTCATTTGTATAGCGCCGGAAACGGAACGTGGAAGCTATGAAAGTCGTGGGCACAATCCGTTGTGGAATAATGATCTCAATTGTTAAACATTGAAAACCGGTGAACTATTAACTATACATTTATGATTTTAAACTAAACTATCGCCTTTCCTCCAATTAACGTGGTTAGAACCTTTATGTCAAGGAGTCGCGAACCTTAGTCAAACGGTCACTACCTATCTGTGTTGTCTTAAATTAACATGGTCTAATTTCGAAGCAATGGAAATACTATCTACCTATCGTATAGTACACTGTGGATTAATCAGGGATTTATTGGTTTGGGATTATAATGTGAACGGGTTGTTTAGCTATCATAGATGGTTTTACTGTAATACAAGCTTAGATATATTAAGCTCAGATGGCTGTAAAAGTATGTAGCCCAGTTAAAGCCCTAATACGACTGAGTATCCGGTTTAGCGTTGGAAACACCTTTGGTGGAGTACAAACACGCAAAAACTACGGAAAGGTCGAAGGTTGTATACTGTGTCACATCCTGGCATAGTCTGTGATCCAGGAAAGACCGTAATACGGGTGAATACACAATGTAACCGTGGAAAACTCTGTGGGTTGAAGACTGTATCACAGCCGAATATCTCTGAACTCAATCACAACCATTAATGTATATTTTAATCAGTCACCACCTGTCTTAAATCTTAAATGCCTTTCCTAGCTTAGATATCTTTGTCTGTGTTAAGAAAGAGCAGTGGATAAATTACGGACTGTCGCCCTATTCCTGCACTCCATCCAGAGGGTCACCTTGTCTCGTCACAAGAGACGGTGAGGAGGGTTTCAAGACAGTCCGATCTGATCAGAATCCTGACAGCCTAGCACTCAGTGACATATTGATCAGGTTCACTTGATCAGTAGGGTGCTAGTGCTTACACCACAAGATATCTACGTGAACGCAAGATACAAATCTTAAAAGACGTTTTCAATAAATAAAACCCTAATACAGCATCACCCCACGTAAAAGCTAACGAAGTCATAACAAACACAAGTCTCCCTATACTGATTCAGCTTACTGCTTTTTTATTTACTGCTTTAATTAGTTTTAATTTTAATTACAGACCTAAGTATAAAACCCCCACTCAAAACTATTTTCAAACCATCACTAATTTGAACTTTCATCTCGACAAGTCGTTTCACAATACGGTTAACTCTTTGAACGACCCTAGGTCATACTTCAACTATACAGCTCTAGTAGAACTTAGGTCCCTAGCTAAATACAAATTTTAAAACTTCCACTGACGTGCTGCCATACGGTCACGTTAACGACGCGTGACGGTTGGTGGCGCATTAAGTTTTTGGCGCCGCTGCCGGGGAAGTTAATCGTAAGATTCTGAGGCGTCCTGACGAACTTTCTTTTTAGTGATACCCGTAGATTAGATTTCTCTCTCGTAACCACCGAAAATTCTTTCGCACAATCCACAACGATATTCGACCCGATCATCCGGATCTGAACCACTCAGTTTCGTACCTGATCCTGAGTCGATTATCCGTACCATCCGCAAAGAAAGACGTTCTCGTTTTTCACAAATGGCCGCTCGTGTTACTCTCGCTGACAGTACCAAACCATCCATCGAAGGACGGGGAGGACCGATCAGCTATCCAGTGATCGACGGAGCATCTTTCGAACTCAAATACCACATTGTCCAACTCATCAAGGACAACTGTCAACTCCACGGATTACCCCGTGAAGATCCTAACGCTCATATCAACAAATTCATTCAAATCTCCAACTCGTATAAGCAGAATAGGGTTGATCAGGACATAGTCCGCCTATACGTGTTCCCCTTTTCTCTCGCCTTACATGCTTTGAGCTGGTTTGAGGGACTTGACACCGGATCAATTACCTCATGGGAGGACATGGGAAACAAATTCCTTACAAAATATTTCCCTCCGTCCAAACAGAAAAAATCCAAGAATGACATCGTGAACTTTTCACAAGCTCACAAGGAGTCAATCTACTCAGCATGGGAGCGATTCAAGAGTTTGGTGAGGAGATGCCCCAACTACCAAATGACCAAGACCGACAAACTCTATACCTTCTATAATGGTCTCAATCCCATCCATCGCATCACGCTTGACGTAGCCGCTCAGGGCAACTTCATGAAGCTAACCGACAATGAAGCTTGAGCCTTAATCGAAGACATGACGATGCATCACCACGACTAGAAGTCTGATGAGCAATCCTCATCCTTGCCGATCGAGAGCACCGCACAAGCTGAAGCAATCAAGTCTCTAAGCGAGCAGATCGATACTCTAACGAAGCAGATTGGAGAGCTGAAGAAGCAGCCACAACAGGTTCACCAAGTTCAGGCTTGCCAGACTTGTATCCACCATCCTACCGAGGAATACGCTGTGGAGTACGAAGATCCTACCGACGGAACTGTCTACTATGCCTAATTCCCACCCAGACAACTAAATCCACCTGGCTTCGCTAGAACCTCTCCGCCAAGAGCACGAGGAACCCAGTTTCCTCCACGGAACAATCAACTACCTAGGTTTCAGCCTCGATATCCGATGTACCCACAACAACCACAACTTCCATACAATCAACCACTTCCATTAACCGCCACTGAGGATACCCAACCTGCAGAACCGGTGAAGACAATCGTCCCAGTCACGAGTACTGATGACAACCTGAACAAGTTTATCCAAGGGCAGAATGCTTTCAATCAGAAAACGACGGCTAGACAAGATCAAACCGACCTATTCCTTCGAAACCAACTCTCGGTTCTTAAGAGCCTCGAGAATCAGATTGGTCAGTTAGCCCACAGTCTTGACACTTGTCCCCAAGGATCGCTACCGAGCAACACTATTCACAACCCCCACATTGAGGAGGCAAAGACTCTGAACTCCACGGATAACCAGAAGGCACCGAGCCATTCTGAAGCTTCTTCTCCGGTGAAGAATCCTACTCCTGTCCCGCCAACAGTTGAGACCAAACCCGTACGTACACCTACTCAGGAAATTCGAGTCCCCTTCCCTCATCGTATCGGAAAAAGATTTAATGCTAAATCTTTCGAGCTCGACGGAAAATTCTTAGACACCGTGTCTAGAATCCCTTCCGGCTCCAAATACATTCGATGCATGCTGGTTACTAAGGAAAAGGTACCCGAAGTACCTAAAATCTCTCTTAACGCTGAATGCTCCGCCGTCATTCAGAATTCCCTTCCGGATAAACTAGGAGACACGGGCCGATTCACCCTGCCCTGCTCTATCTATCACTCTGGCATGATTCGTTCCTTGGCCGATCTCGGAGCGAGCATCAACCTCATGCCCTACTCACTCTGCTCCAGACTTGAATTAGGACTACTGCAACCTACTGGAATGAGCGTGCAGCTTGCCGATCAAACTATCTGATATCCTAGAGGCATTGCTGAAAACGTCATGGTAAAAGTGGATAGGTTTTATTTCCCAACTGACTTCGTAGTGATGGATATTCAGGAAGACATCAATGTCCCCATTATCCTAGGAAGGCCTTTTATGAATACTGCTCGTGCTATTATTGATGTTTACTCGCAGACTATCAGCCTCAGAGCACATGGACAAACTATTGCATACAAGATCAACCAGGCTGATGAGCTTCTGACTCAGCATGCAGAAATATATGCCATCTCTATGGGCAGGATCACTTCGGACGACGACACCTCTAATTCGCAACCATCAGACACCTACGTGCCTGATGAACACACTTGCCTCATATCATCAACAGAAGAGTCAGAGTCAGAAGAAGAGATGGGAGATTCAGAATCAGATAAGTCAGAACCAGAAGAAATGGAGGAAGAAGAAACTGAACAAGAAGAAGAAATGGAGGAATTCGAAGAAGAAATGGAAGAAGACCCTGAAGAAGAAGAGGAGGACTTATACCAATCCACTCCACCGCATCACAGCTTACCTGATTTCACCTATTTGACAGAAGAAATCATGCAGATCGAGAACATTATTCCCCTGTCAGATGACGAATCAGAGGACGACCCACTTACTGATGAACCACATGATGCAGGATTCGGTATTTCTATGGAGAAGCTTATAGCCTCAGCTATAGACCCCTCTATGCCTCTTATCTCACCTCGATTCGACGCTCTACTAAATATCGAGAAAACCATTGCATTATCAAAGCAACACCCAGAGCTTAGAGACAAACTCCTGATGAAGATCTCAGCTTACAAAGCTTCCCGGTTACCGGAGTTGTATTCAAAGGAACCTACCTTCAACGCATCCGCACCTCGAACCCTATTCGAATTTGGAGGTACCTCTGAATCCAGCCGAGATGTTGACTCTCAGGAGGAGAGAGATATAGAAATGCATTCTTCACAACCGATATCTCAAATCACTGATGACACCCAGCCACCATCCGATCATGTTGAGTTCCCTGATTCCCAGGCTAGGGATTCTCCACTGATTGAGAGTGACGAGGATGTTGTCATCTACACTGACATACCAGTAGATATCCGGTCTATCCATCTCCCTACACCTCCTACTAACCCACCTTCTCCAGAAATTCCGATCATCACCAACCACGAGGAAATGATAAGTGCTATCGAAGAGTTCGAGAATGACATACCCACTATGACAAGCATTATCCTTAACTCGACCAATGAGTACACTCTATGACAACAAGCCTTGATTGAGGAAATCATAGCCGAGTCTGAAGTCAACCAAGCCGAGAATTCCCAAGATTGTAGATTCTTCCACAATCATCTCAATGCCTTCGCCAAAGATCTCGCTGCTCAACTGCTACAACAAAACACTGGACCTACATCTGAAGAGCTGGAGTTCTTTGAAGAACAGAAGCGCACCTACTGGAAGATCTATGACACTCTGATCAGATCCGCATTCCCATTTTCCCGCGAACAAAGTGAGTTTTTTCATTTTTTCCATGAGGAAATGTACCGTGCTACTGGGAACCCTGATGCAGATGCTGATATTCGACTGATGAATAATCTTTGGGGCATACTTAATTCAATGGAAGGAATGACCACATTGACGAGACTTCTCCTCACAGGTTCTACGTAGACTGCTCTATTGAGTTTCATGCTCACAAGATTGCCGAAGATCTCGAGTATGTGAGTTTTACTGAAAGGTCGCGTGACATCCCTTCCTCTATACCAGAAGGTTCGATGGTTAACATCGCGACCTTCCTCATAGATCGGATCCAGGAAATCTTTGCTGAGGATAATCCGAATGAGCATAGGAAAATATTCCACTATGGTTTGCGTGAGATTTACGATATAGTATGCAACACCTTCAAGGACTCAAATCTCATGTTCACCAGTTATCAAACCAAGCTTCTTCAGGATATTCATGATTCAATTCGAGAAATAAGAGGGAACTCTGGCATAGCAGATCACGACACTTTGCACCTCCAATTTCTTGGATTCATGGACTCATTTAGACGGCAGCACCCTCAGAGAGAGATGATTGAATCTGATGGTTTCTCTGAAGTTGATCCTCGCGGACCTATATCCAGAATAATCAGGGATATCATCTGGGATCTTCTACACATGAAAAGGGTTACTAAGCAACATCTTGAAAGTTTTCCTATCTTTTCAGAAGAGATTCCAAACATCGTTGAAATCATTTCTCGCCATTTTCTGAGGATCTATCCACGCAATCCCAGGGTTCCACTTCTGAGCACTTTTGACCCTGGAGGTTCCAACACCAACTAGACTGAAGGAAGGCAAAGTCAGGCTCTCGACTATAAAAGCAGCGCTTCTTGGGAGGCAACCCATGGAATAAAAGTAGGAAAGAGAATATGAGAAATGAAGAAGATCTCCGACTATCCTTCACACTTGGATGAACCCAACTATTATACAAAACATCTTCCAAATACAACTCATTTTGCAAATAAACCACTCATCTCAGAAAATAGGAAATCATTTTTAAATAACCAAATAATTCAGGTGTTTCGGGCCTTTGAGGTACTTGCATACTACTTTTATGCATTATGCTCGAACTAGTTTAAAAACACATGATTTATAAAATTGATTTGTATTAGAAAACATCTTTCAAAATTTGAGACAGTGATTTCTTTTCATTTGCAAAAAAATAAAACCGAGTTTGTAAAAAGGGTCCATCCAACGTGTTCACACTTAAGAGATCACTTCAAGAAAATGAAAATTGAGGTGTTGAAATGATGAAAGAATGGAGATAAGCAAGTCGCTTGGAGCTGAGCCGATCCTCATTAAGAACTCAGAGGAAGATCTTGGCCACATCTCCTTCTACAAATTCAGAACCTCGGCTCCTATGCAACTTACTATCTGGGGAGTATCTGATCCTTTCCTCTTTTATCTGTTTTTACCATGATTCATATTTATTTGTTTCATTAGTGTGATAATAAAAGTAGTCTATACTCTATCCTAAACTTATCACTAAGTGTGGGATTTCAGCCCAAACAAAACACTTGAGAAACATTTTCTTACATGTTCAAACTCTAAGTGTGAGATTTTACAATCTCAACTCAAGAGAACATTAGGGACAATGTTCCTCTAAGTGTGGGATAGCAAGTATAGAATACCTTGGTTTGTTTTTAGTATTTTAGTTCAAAAATAGTTAACACAGAAAATGTTCCTCTAAATTTTTCAAAATTTTTTCAATTTTCAAAACCTTTTTCAAAAGAAAACGAGTTTAATCCTTCGATTAACTCTGAATTTTTGAGTCTTAATGTTTTTAAGAGAAGTCATTTTCAAAAATGAATAAGTTGTTTTAAAATCTAAGGAAAATAAGTTAATAATTGCTTAAGCAAGAAATGATAATCTAGTAAGAACATGACTAGGCACATAAAACCCATTTACAGTGAGGACTTCAGCCTTAAAAGCATTTAATTTTATGGCTACATTTTTCATTTCTTGTGTGTGCCGATGCATGTATATCTGAATTAGAACTTGCTCTTGACATACGCTTCGAGACCACATTGGTGAGTACCGTACGCGGTATAGATGAAATTAGATGACCTTGACATTCCTTAGGATTTAACCCAATTTTTAGCCTTCTCTTTCAAGCCCCAAACCCTTTCCGATGCTCATTTTTAGTATCGATGATCCGCTTAGTAAACCCTGTTGAGCCTAAACCTTTTCGTTTCATAAAACCCACATGTTCAAACCCCTAATCTCCCAAATATCCCTAAAACTTATCTTAAAATTTCTGAGGTTATGAGAAACACTTTTTAGAAACATCCCTTCGGATTGTCCCACTCCCTCGAGTTCTCCGAAAAGAAGTATCCTTGGTGTGAAAAATTGACACAATAAAAAGACTCGAAGAAGAAAGATAAGAAGAAGGATTTCTACATTTAATAATCCTTGGAAATTCTCTGGCAAAGAAGTTCTGAAAGAAAAAGAAAATATTTCAAAAAATAATAATAATAAATAAATAAATAAAGCTTAGTGCTTCAAAGTATCGACCTAAAAAGAAGAAGATCCGATCGAAGACAAAAGCTACTTTACTTTCATCCGTTTCTAAATTAAGTTTTCCGTGACCTTAGGAGTCCTAAGATAAGCAACACCCTTACACCTAAAAATTTCCACTATCCATATCCCTTAACCCTCGCAACCATTACAACCCCTGAATGTCTTGGGATAATTAGCATCGTCCTCACCTAAGTGGTGGAGACCCGATTCTCGATCAAGCTTATGACGATGAGTACTGCATGACTGGCTAATTGAGTGATTTCTTTATTTAGAATGTTAGGAAACCCGAAACACTCTTGAGTGAATTGAGTGACCACTTTAGTGAGATCGCCTGGTCATGTATACTCCAAGATCACGAGATTTAGAAGTATGCTTAAGGAAAGTCATTTCTTGTTTCTGAAATAATTATCTTATCTTTCCTGATGTTTTTAAAGCAAATATACAATTATGAGAAAATGATAACTTTTAGAAATATTTAGACTCACCCCTAAATACAGAAATTTTCTAAAATATCTTTTTCACGAGGCATGGATGTGTTGCTTGAGGACAAGCAACGTCTAAGTGTGGGATACTTGATGTGACCTAAAAATTCATATTTTTAGGCACATTATTCTACACTTATTAGACTCATATTTGGTAAAAACATCCTAAAACATCTATTATTTACTAAAAATCACAAAAGTGGTCTAATTACGAGCGTTTCTGTTAAAATCACCAAAAACATCCGTTTATCATGCAAAACGAGGCAAATAACGTCACCTTAAATATTCCCTTCTCAAATAACTTATGGAATTATATCTTAATTCATATTTTATAATTCTATAGGAAAATCCAAGATCGGTGGTGAAAGAATCAGAAGGAACGGACGAAAGACGGAAAAGATGTGCAGTCTGGAAGCTCGCCGATCGTCATCCGGAACATGAAAAAGTCAACCACCTCCAAATTTGGAAAACTTAGTGTCATTAGAATCGTAACGGAAAAACGAATCCAACGGCGCAAGAATCAAGCAAAACGGAGCCCGGACGAAGAAGATACGGACGAACCAAGCAACCGAGAAGTCAGCGGAGGCCAAACCAAGCACCAACCCCCCTGGACTACTAGGTACCGTATACGCTACCCTAGGTGCCGTATACGGCCCTTAGGGTGCCGTATACGGGGTCTTTCCTCTTGTTGGGTGCCGTTTGACCCCCTTGGTCCGCTTGCCCCGTATGCTGCTTTGATGCTTGTATTCAATGCTTCAAGACTTGTACCATGGCTACCTCCCTTCTCCTATAAATATTGGACTCATTTCTCATTTCCAACACACCTCTCATCTCATTTCTCTCATTACTTTAGCATTCTCTCTCTAGCACTACTCTTAGGAGTTAGAGGAGAATTAGTAGGTAGTTTAGCATTCTCTCTCTAGCACTACTCTTAGGAGTTAGAGGAGAATTAGTAGGGTAGCTTTTGTAATAGAGTTGGAATCATCGGAGGATCTCCTTTGTAATATTGTTCGGGATATTTCGGAGCTCTGTCTGTGTAACCTTTCAGCTACTATTCAATCTACGCATTACTTTCGGTTATTTCTATCCTCATCTTTCATAATGTTGCATGCTATTATTATGTTTGATTCAAGATACATTGCCATGATTAGTGAGTAGATTAGCTATTGTGTTTGTTATGATGTAGTTAGCTTATTAATATTTGGGGTGATGCTACTTTAAATACAATTGGGATGACATCGTTATGAAACAACGGAGGTAACGTTATACGGCTTTCATTTGTATAGCGCCAGAAACGGAACGTGGAAGCTATGAAAGTCGTGGGCACAATCCGTTGTGGAATAATGATCCTAATTGTTAAACATTGAAAACCGGTGAAATATTAACTATACATTTATGATTCTAAACTAAACTATCACCTTTCCTCCAATAAACGTGGTTAGAACCTTTATGTCAAGGAGCGTGAACCTTAGTCAAACGGTCACTACCTAACTGTGTTGTCTTAAATTAACATGGTCTGATTTTGAAGCAATGGAAATACTGTCTACCTATCGTATAGTACACTGTGGATTAATCAGGGATTTATTGGTTTGGGATTATAATGTGAACGGGTTGTTTAGCTATCATAGATGGTTTTACTGTAATACATGCTTAGATATATTGAGTTCAGATGGCTGTAAAAGTATGTAGCCCAGTTAAAGCCCTAATACGACTGAGTATCCGGTTTAGCGTTGGAAACACCTTTGGTGGAGTACAAACACGCAAAAACTACGGAAAGGTCGAAGGTTGTATACTGTGTCACATCCTGGCATAGTCTGTGATCCAGGAAAGACCGTAATACTGGTGAATACATAATGTAACCGTGGAAAATTCTGTGGGTTGAAGACTGTATCACAGCCGAATATCTCTGAACTCAATCACAACCATTAATGTATATTTTAATCAGTCACCACCTGTCTTAAATCTTAAATGCCTTGCCTAGCTTAGATATCTTTGTCTGTGTTAAGAAAGACCAGTGGATAAATTGCGGACTGTCGCCCTATTCCTGCACTCCATCCAGAGGGTCACCTTGTCTCGTCACAAGAAACGGTGAGGAGGGTTTCAAGATAGTCCGATCTGATCAGAATCCTGACAGCCTAGCACTCAGTGACATATTGATCAGGTTCACTTGATCCGTAGGGTGCTAGTGTTTACACCACAAGATATCTACATGAACGCAAGATAAAAATCCTAAAAGACATTTTCAATAAATAAAACCCTAATACAGCATCACCCCACGTAAAAGCTAACGAAGTCATAACAAACACAAGTCTCCCTATACTGATTCAGCTTACTGCCTTTTTATTTACTGCTTTAATTAGTTTTAATTTTAATTACAGACCTAAGTATAAAACCCCCACTCAAAACTATTTTCAAACCATCACTAATTTGAACTTTCGTCTCGACAAGTCGTTTCACAATACGGTTAACTCTTTGAACGACCCTAGGTCATACTTCAACTATACAGCTCTAGTAGAACTTAGGTCCCTAGCTAAATATAAATTTTAAAACTTCCACTGACGTGCTGCCATACGGTCATGTTAACGACACGTGACGGTTGGTGGCGCGTAACTTCCGCATATGCAACTGCCCGGAGGACTGCAAGGTCAAGTATTCCACCTGAACCTTTCTGGATGGTGCTCTGACTTGGTGGAATACCTATGCTCAAACTGTGGGCATCGATACTGCTTATCTGACTCCGTGGGAAGAATTGAAGCAGATGCTGAAGGACGAGTACTGACCTAGAGATGAGATTCAACAGCTAGAGCACGAATTCTGGCACCTCATTACCCAAGGCAATGACATTGCCGGATACACTACCAAGTTTAACCAACTGGCACTGTTGTGCCCAACTCTTGTTGATCCGGAATACAAGCGGATCGAGCGTTACATCTGGGGACTTCCCCCACGCATTCAGGGTTTGGTCACTGCTTCCAACCCCGCCACTATCCAAGCTGCCGTCCAAATGGCACATAACCTCATGGCACAAGTGGTCCGTCGAGGAACATCTTCCGCCAACAATCCGAACCAGTCAGGGGATAACAAACGCAAATGGTCTGGAAACAGCAACGACAACACCTCATCATCCAAGAAACCTAAAACCATCAAGGCCTACTCTTCTGGGTCTGAACCAAAAAGGGGCTACTCTGGAAACAAGCCCTTCTGCTCTAAATGTTGTCGTCACCATGATGGTCCTTGTAGTACCCAATGCTCAAACTGTCAGAGATTTGGGCACATGGCCAAGGACAGCAAATCTACCACCAACTCCAACACTAGTCAACCCAGAGCCTGCTTCGAGTGTGGTAATCCAGGGCATTTCAGTAATGAATGTCTCAAACTGAAGAACAAGATCAACAACACCGCTAAAGGTAGAGCTTTTGTTCTGTACTCAAAGGATGCCCGCCAAGACCCGAATGTGGTCTTGGTTATGTTCCTCATCAACAACTTATCTACTTCTATTCTATTTGATACTGGTGCTGATAGAAGTTTTATATCTGATGAATATTGTCCACTACTTGACATCACACCTGTTGCATTAGATGCTAAATACGTCGTAGAGTTAGCTAAGGGAAAACTCATTGAGACTGATAGTGTGATACCCAATTTCACTTTAAACCTCGCCGACGAATTGTTTTCAATCGATCTTATACCCGTTGAGATGGGAAGTTTCGATATCATCATCGGCATGGACTGGCTGTCCAAGCATCGTGCCGAGATCGTGTGCTATGATAAAATTGTCCGCATACCCCTCGTCTCCGGTGGTACTCTAGCCATACAAGGGGAGACCGGTGGAACGAGATTGAACGTCATTTCATGTATGAAAACCCGCAAATATCTGAGAAAGGGTTATCCGGTAATCCTCGCTAACATTATGGAGAAAAAGTCGGAGGAGAAGAGACTTGAGGATTTGCCAATCGTTCGAGACTTCCCAATAGTCTTTCCTGAGAAATTACCTAGTCTTCCACCATTTAGGCAGGTAGAGTTCTCCATCGATCTTGTGCCCGGAGCAGCACCAGTGGCACGAGCACCATACCGTTTAGCTCCATCCGAACTTCAAGAGTTATCCTCTCAGTTACAGGAACTCCTGGACAAAGGGTTCATCCGACCAAGCTCTTCACCTTGGGGAGCTCCGGTCTTGTTTGTCAAAAAGAAAGACGGTTCTTTCCGCATGTGCATTGACTACAGAGAACTGAACAAGTTAACCATCAAGAACCGTTATCCACTACGACGCATCGATGACCTATTCGACCAACTTCAAGGGTCAAGCTTCTATTCCAAAATTGATTTACGATCCGATTACCACCAGTTACGAGTTCGCGATGTTGACATTTCAAAAACTGCTTTCCGAACTCGTTACGAGCACTATGAGTTTCAAGTCATGCCCTTCTGTTTGACAGACGCACCAGCTGTATTCATGGACCTCATGAACCGAGTCTGTAAACCATATCTCGACAAGTTTGTCATCGTATTCATTGATGACCATTGATGACATTCTAATCTATTCGCGCAACGAAGAAGTACACGCGCAACATCTAAAGATTACTCTAGAACTTCTCAAACACGAAGAGTAATACGCCGAATTCTCTAAGTGTGAATTCTGGATACGAACCATTCAATTCCTTGGACACGTTGTAGATAGTCAAGGAATTCATGTTGATCCATCAAAGATCGAGGCTATCAAATGTTGGCAAGCACCGACAATGCCGACCGAAGTACGTCAATTCTTGGGTCTCGCTGGTTATTATTGACGTTTCATCGAAAAATTTTCAAAGATAGCCCAGCCTCTCACGATACTCACTCAAAAAGAAAAGAAATTTGATTGGACTGACAGACAAGAGTCAGCTTTCCAACTCCTGAAACAAAAGTTATGCAGCGCACCTATTCTATCTCTACCCGAAGGCACCGACGACTTCGTGGTATATTGCGATGCTTCTCATCAAGGTCTCGGTTGCATGCTTATGCAATGAGACAAAGTCATCGCTTACGCCTCTCGACAACTCAAAATCCATGAAAAGAATTACACCACTCATGACTTTGAACTGGGAGCCGTAGTGTTTGCACTCAAAATCTGGAGACACTACCTCTATGGCACTAAGTGCACGATCTTTACCGACCACAAAAGTCTCCAACACATTCTCAATCAGAAAGATCTCAACATGAGGTAACGTCGCTGGGTCGAGTTGCTTACCGATTACGACTGTGAGATCAAATATCACCCTGGCAAGGCAAATGTTGTTGCCGACGCCCTCAGCCGAAAGGAACGACCGAAACCACTTCGAGTCCGAGCCCTCAGCATTATAATCCACAACGATCTTATCACTCAAATCCTTACCACTCAACTCGAAGCCTTGAAACCTGAAAATATCAAAAACGAAGCTTTGCGAAACATGGAGAAACAATTCGAAACCAAACCCAATGGGGTTAAATATTTCGCAAACCGAATCTGGTTACCGTGTTTCAGGAATCTCCGAGACTTAGTAATGGACGAAACCCACAAATCCAAATACTCTATACATCCTGGATCTGACAAGATGTATCATGGTGTCAAGGAACTGTACTGGTGGCCAAACATGAAAGTTGAAATCGCCACCTACGTCAATAAGTGTCTCACGTGCTCAAAAGTCAAAATCGAACACCAGAAACCTTCCGGCTTACTTCAACAACTGGACATACCCAATGGAAATGGGAACAGATTACCATGGACATCACCACCAAGCTCCAGAAAACGTCAAGAGGTTGCGATACCATTTGGGTAATCGTTGATCGTCTCACCAAATCTGTCCATTTTCTCGCCATCAAGGAAACCGATAGAATGGAACGCCTCGCCCGAATCTACCTGAAAGAAATCGTATCCCGACACGGCGTTCCTATCTCAATTATCTCTGACAGGGATAGTCGTTTCACCTCACACTTTTGGCAATCATTACAGAAATCTTTGGGTACTCACCTCGATATGAGTACCGCTTATCATCCACAAACCGACGGCCAGAGTGAACGAACCATTCAAACACTGGAAGACATGCTACGAGCATGCGTAGTTGATTTTGGTGCAAATTGGCAACACTATTTGCCCTTGTGTGAATTCTCATACAACAACAGCTACCACGCCAGTATTAGAGCTGCACCATTCGAGGCACTTTACGTTCGTAAGTGTCGGTCACCCATCTGTTGGACCGAAGTGAGAGTCAGCCAACTCACCGGTCCAGACATCTTTCATGAAACCACCGAGAAAATCGTTGGTATCCAACAACGGCTGAAAGCCGCACGTGATCATCAGAAAAGTTATGCTGACGTGAGACGCAAACAACTCGAGTTCCAGGTTGGAGACCGGGTATTACTCAAATTATCTCCTTGGAAAGGCATCATCCATTTCGGTAAACGCGGGAAACTAAACCCCAGATACATAGGACCATTTGAAATCCTGGACAGGATTGGTCTAGTCGCCTATCGATTACAACTACCTGAAGAGCTCAGTAGTGTGCATCCTACCTTCCACATTTCTAACTTAAAGAAATGCCTATCCGACGAAACACTCATCTTTCCCCTCGTGGAAATCCAAATCGACAATAAACTTCATTTCGTTGAAACACCAGTGGAGATTATGGATCGCAAAATCAAACAGCTTAAACAAAGCCGTATCCCTATCGTCAAAGTCCGGTGGAATTCGCGGCGTGGTCCGGAATTCATCTGGGAACGAGAGGATCAGATGCGACTCAAATATCCACAAATTTTCTTCAACTCCACTCACACAACTACTCAGACTTAAATGTCGGAACGAAATTCTCCTAATAAGGGGAGAATGTAATACCCGCCAAATTAGGGTTCGTCATTAGGTCCTAATCATTTTGCAATACATATAATTAGTACTGTGTTAGGCTAATTTGTGTATCAAGTAATATATATTGTTGAATATATACAGTTACGCGATTTGGCTAAATCGTGTGCTTTCAATCGAATGTAATTCGGTTCAATTAAGACGGACGTTGGTGAACAATTTTGTTAAAATAATATAACCTTATTTAATAACACTATTTTATTCAAAATATTATTTTGATAATATTTCATAATTAATTCGTATCGCACAAACAAACGTCTACGCGATTAAAATATTAAGTGCGCAAACAATCAAAACGAAGTTAAGTTATATTTTATAACTCAAGTACTAAGTATTTGGTAAAATACTTCAAAAAAAATATCGAATAATTATTCATATTTTAAAACGTATATTTAAGTGCGTAAGAATATTATTTAACGTATAAACGATCGAGAAAACGAACGCCGCACGGAGCGCGAACACGGGGAAACAAAAATTGGTGAAGCCCACTCTTGTGGACCCCACCCTTGGCCGGCCCCCTTACACCCCTCCCCCACCCTCCTTCCACTTCATTCATTCCCAAACACACCCACCTCCTCTCTCTCTCTTTCTTTCTTTCTTTCATCACCACCACACCACACCACCATCTTAAATCGTAAAATAACAACATTAAGCGACCTTAAATCACTTAGCCCGTTTAAAGAAAAAGAATCACGGAGTCATGATCTACCTTCCTATCTTTTCGAAATCTTCACGCGTTAACTTGTAAGTTTCTGACAAAATCTCGAAACTCCTCGATTTCAAGTGTTTTTGACATGTTGTTGTTTATTTAAGCTTGAAATGTCCAAATATGGGTTGGGTAAAAGTTTCAGGCCAAACGAAAACCGGAAAATACATTTTTGACTCAAAATCCGGCCATCAGATGTAAGTGTCGCATAGGCCACAGCAGCGTAGCGTCACTTAATGCGTCACTTAAGTGTCGCATAAAACCCTAATCTTGTGTCACTTACCTAAGTGCCGCATAAAACCCCTTTTTCCCGACACTTCCTAAGTGTCGCAAATTCAATACTCGACACTCCTAACCGACACTTCTAGCGACACTTGTCTAAGTGTCGCCTATAATTGAATTCTGATTTCATCCGACACTAACCCTAGTGACGCATGACCCTGATACCGACACTTGGACCCGACACTTGCTTAAGTTTCGCCCCCTTATGCGTCACTTCCTCAAGTGACGCTATAAGTGTCGCATGAAACAGAACCCAGATTTTTACTAAGTGTTGAGACCTAAAATTTTATCACTTGATTTCACCCAAATTCAAATTTTAGATACGTCTTTCATTAAAGCAATATAGTAGAAATAAAAATTTTCGACCCCAACCATGGGTTCTGCCCCTTGGACCCCGCCAGGGGTTGCCACCCCTGGAACCCCGCTAGCCAGGGGCGCTGCCCACGGACCCCCGTCACCTAAATTTTATAGATATTTTTAAGTATAACACTCCAAAAATCATAACAATATTAATGAGATTATTATTACAACCAGTCACCAACGGGCCGTACACGTTTTCAAAACTCAAACTTATCAATCAAATCAAATCATTGGACATTACTAGTTGGATGAACAACTAGCATAGGTTATCTTTTAAGATACCTACTTATTTTATTTAAACTTGCGCGTTTTAAACGCCCGACAGGTTACAGTCTTCAGACACCCCATTTTACTTCACCATATTTGCTTCATTGTAACTGTTCAGGCTCAGGTGAGTCTAATAGCCCCGACTTTTTACTGTTTTTACTCCCGGGGTGAGAATACATGCTCTAACTGTTTTACATGTGAACACGAGTACAAAACTCGCTATATTCTGCATGAGCTGTTTTCTAATCACTTTTAAGTCCTCTACGATCATAGTTCTGGTAATACTTTATGTAGTCCGGATCAGCAAGCACTAACTGGTTAAACTAAGTTTGAAATTCTATAACGCTCCATTTTGTGTAATACTTGTACATTGGTTTACAAGTTTTTAACTATGGTATATTAATAAAGTAAACATGGTATGTACATTATCGTGAATGTACAGTAATGATATATATATATATATATATATATATTAAAATATACGCTTCCGTCATCAATAATATAATATTCCTATACTGAATGAGGGGTGTTATAAGTTGGTATCAGAGCATAGAATTGGGTGAATTGAGCATTGTAAAGTGTTCAATCTCAAATCTAGACAGTGTTATGTCAAACATTCCTGGGTATGGGATTTAGCATGGTATATGAAATTGTTAGTAGATAGGTACTAACGATTAACAAATTTCAAGTGTTGCGTTGATTACAGATATGGCAGATAACGAGCCACCGACCACCAACCCTAACAATGCCTCCAGGATCGATGATCATGAGGGTACTTCTATTCCAGTTCATGAAGAATCAAATAGAGACGATTATCTTTTTCAACTAGAAGATGAGGTGATTAATCTCAGAGAATTTAAAACACAAACTGAAGCTGCGTCATCTTAGAAACGTTCTCAAAAACAAATACCTGTATTTGGTACTGTTCCTCCCTTTCAGTCAAATAAAATGTGTTCATTTAAAACGTTCATGGCAAGTAAACCACCTGAGTTTCATGGAAGCACCAATCCGTCGGTGACATTAAATTGGTTAAGAGATATGGAATGAAAATTTGATGTAACACATTGTGAGGAAGAATTTAAGGTTTCATATGCAGTTCAATGTCTTAAAGATGAAGCTATGGTTTGGTGGGATTCTATCACTGGTCATTTAACTCAGCAACAGAAAGAAGCCATTCGATGGCCCGATTTTCATCAAGCAGTTTCTAATCAATATTGTTCAGATTTTGACATGGCTCGAATTAGACGAGAGTTTACAAATTTGCAGTTAACTGATAAAATGACAATTGATGAATTGATTTCACAGTTTTTAGAAAAGTTGAGGTTTGTTCAGCAGTGGGTTCCTGAAGAGAAAACCAGAGTTGAACAGTTTGTTGGTACTCTACCTCCAAATTACCGCACCACAGTGAGGTTAGCTGGTTCTTTATCTCAGGCTTTCATTTTGGCACGTTCTGTTGATAGTGATATGAGAGCTTCAGGTTTTCAAATTAAAGATACTTCTTCTCCGGGTTTTAAAATTGATTCTTCAGGTAAAGGCAAGTCTAGATGGCAAAGTAACAGGCAAGGTAAGAAATTTAGTAGTAAAAGTGGTTCAACTGGGAGTTCCAATTGGTGTAGTTCTTGTAGATCTAAACATATTGGTCCATGTACTGTTCAGACTAATAAGTGTGTTAAATGTGGAGAACTTGGTCATGAATTTAAGAATTGTAAATTTCCGAATTTTGTGTGTTGGAATTGTAAGAAAGAAGGTCATCGGGTTGGACAATGTCCTGAGGCGGGGAGACAGGGTTCGGGTTCGGTCGGGAGTTCGTCATCTTTCGGGCAAAAGTGGAAGAATCCTCTGCCAGCTGTGAGTAGGGCATTTCAGATGACAGTCGATGAGGCTGTCCACACAGATAATGTTATAACTGGTACACTTCTTATAAACTCTGTGCCAGCTCGTGTTTTATTTGATTCAGGAGCAAACTGCTCTTTTATCTCTGTGTGTTTCTGTGATAAGTTGAAATTAATCCCTACTGTGATAACAAAGCCTGTAATTTAGAAATTGTTAGTGGCAAGTTAGTTCCTGTTACCACCTCGGTGACTGGAGCTAGTATTGTGATAGATGACCAGACTTTCCCAATCTCATTTTTGCTGATGCCGATACCTAGTTTTGATGCGATTATTGGTATGGATTGGTTGAGTCAAAATAAAGCGAGTATAGATTACCACCAAAAGTTGATAAGAATCCAAATTTCTGAAGAGTCATATATCGTGGCTCGAGGAGAACGGGATAGTGGCCATATTCCTCTGATTAGTATGATGAAAGCTAGGAAATATTTATCTAAAGGTTGTGAGTCGTACCTAGCTTACGTGTTTGATGCTAAGTTAGAAAAGAAACTCATTTCTGATGTTCCGGTTGTTTCTGATTATCTGAAAGTGTTTCCCGACGAATTACCTGGTTTGCCACCGGTCAGGGAAGTTGAATACCATATTGATCTTGTTCCTGGCTGATCGCCTGTAGCCAAAGCTCCATATAGACTAGCTCCTTCTGAAATACGTAAAATGATGAATCAAATACAAGAGTTATTAGATAAAGGCTTCATTAGACCGAGTTCCTCTCCCTGGGGTGCACTGGTTCTGTTTGTGAAAAAGAAGGATGGGTCTTTTTTCTCTTTGAATGAGGGGTGTTATAATATTCAACCATTAGACCGAGTTCCTCTCACTGGGGTACAGTAATGATATATATATATATATATATATATATATATATATTAAAATATACGCTTTCGTCATCAATAATATAATATTCCTATACTGAATGAGGGGTGTTATAATATTCAACCATTAATTTCATATTTATCCACACCATCATATAAATACATAAAATCTTTTTTCCCTTTTCTTATATCATTCTTCCCGATAACTTTCTCTTTCTAATACCACTTTTCTTATCTATAACACTCTATAAATTATAAGGAATCAAACTTATAATCAAATGGGGAAGTAGGATGAACAAGATGATGAAAATGATGATAAAGATGATGATGAATTCAGATTCTAACACAAAATCACAACATCTTCCTTTGTTTAATTCTTGCTTATATGATTTTCTTCATCAAGAGTGTGTTTCTTAAGAGTGAAAGGAAATTGGGAAAATAGTTAGGTCGGCCTAACAACCAAACTCAGTATACACATTATAAATTTAACTCCCCTTCTAAGTCTATTGTCTGGAACCTAAAACCATTTGCGAGAAATAAGTTTTATTATACCGTCAACTAAATTAGTTTAAATCAAGCAATATTTTATTTATCACAATAAGTCATTTGACCATTTGACCTATTAATTTCAATTATTCAAATAATTTCAATTATTTCTAAATACAATTTAAATAACAATAAAATAAGGAAATTACCGTATTTCTCCTAGGCCCAAAATGAGGATGTTACAAATCTACCCTCCTTAAGGAGATTTCGTCCCCGAAATCTCACCTTGTACAAATAAACTAGGGTATCGAGACTTCATGCTTTCCTCCGTTTCCCACGTAAGGTTAGCACCCACACTATGTCGCTACTTAACCAAAACCATGGGTATCTCCTTCTTTCGAAGTTTAGTTACCTTTCTATCTAAAAGCTCTACAGGTTCCTCTACAAGCTTCTTACTTAAGTCAACATGTAGGTCTTGTAATGGAAGAACTTGGGATTGGTCCTCCACATTGCATTTTCTTAGATAACAAACATTTAAGGTGTCATGAATACCCACTAATTCAGGAGGAAGATCTAAGAATACTGTTTGATCATTAACTACTTGTCGAATTCTAAATGGACCAATGTACCTAGGAGCAAGTTTACCACGTTTACCAAACTGCAGCACTCCCTTCCAAGGCGAAACTTTCTAGTAAACCAATTCACCTACAACAAAAGTAACTGGACGACGACGTGGATCGGCATATTGTTTATGTCTGTCACGGGCCGCTTTCAATTTCTCGCGAGCAATAGCCACCTTGTCTGCAGTAATCTGAACTATATCTGGACCCGCAAACTGTTTCTCACCCGCTTCTAACCAACAAGTAGGTGTTCTACAACGACGCCCATACAACATCTCATACGGAGGCATAACAATACTCGAGTGATAAGAATTATTGTACGCGACTTCAATCAATGGTAAGTGTGAATCCCAAGACCCACCATATTCCAACACACAAGCATGCAACATATCTTCTAAAGTTTGAATGGTGCGCTCAGACTGACCGTCAGTCTGAGGGTGATAAGCCGTACTCATATTGTTTCTAGTACCCAATTTGTAACACCCTCTTTCCTGGTCTGGTAATTCCTTTATTTAAATTATTTATTTAATTTTTTTAGGAATTACTTGATATTAATTATTTTACTTGCAAAACTTAAGTAAATAAGTCTTAGGACTTATTGTGAATAGCAAACTATTACTTGTTTTAAATTGATATCGATGACGGTAAAATAAAATACTATTTTTCGCAAATGTTTTTAGGTTCCAGATAATAGGTTTAGAAGGGGTAAAAAGCTTAAGCAATTTAACAGAGTCGGTTTGATGAACCGACCCTTATACTTCAAATGTCCACAGCTTCCTTATTTCTTCTCATTTCCAAAATTCATTTTAAACTTGCAAACTCAAAGTAACCATAAGCAAATTAGCAATTAGTTAGTGATTCTGTGAATTTGAATTCGAAACAGCAACATCATCATCTCCATCATATCCCCTTCATCTCCATCACAAAAGTGAGTGATTTTGAGTTTCAAAAATTGGGTTTTGAGAGATATGGAGTTATAATTAAGAGTGAAACTTGATTTTGAGTTATTTGATGTTCCTAGATGTTAGTTGAAGTATTAGAAACCTTAGAAACCTGTAAAATTGAGTTTTGGAGAGTTTTGGTTTGAAAATCTCGTAAGAACAGCGAAACTCGCAGAACCCAGTTCGTCCTGCGAAATGAGTTCTTGTTGCGAAGCGAGTTGAGTTCTGCGAAGCGAACCGAGCTCTTGCGAACCGAGATATTGCTTTGCGAGTTGAACTTGCGAAGTGTGACAACTCTCCAAATTAGGTACTGATTAACAGTTAAGCATGTGCATTCTTACGCTAATTTCCTGATTAAGTTTAAAACAAAACTTTTGATGTGATGTAAGCCTAGCAGCCCAGTACTTTTAAACAAAAAGTATTACTAATACGTAAGTATTTAAAATCGCGTACAAACGTATCGGAACGAACTCGACAGAAAAATACAGCAAAAGTTGATGACACAATATAATTAATAATTCAATTATTAATTACGAGTACTATTGTATCTATAACATATAGATAAAACAGGTTAAATATACGTTAAACATAAAACATATTATAAAACGAACAGAAATAATTTTAAAATGCACTCAAAGATCAAAATGAGAAAAATTCAAATTTTCTCATTCATTCGAAACATTTGGAACATTACCTCAAAATATGAACCCGAAATTCGACTGAAATTTAGCACCCAATTGAATGATAGCAGTCCAATGTACAAATTTGTACAACAGTCAAAAATAATGAAAATCTCATTCTTCTAAATTTAAATAACGAACCAGGAGAACATCTACAAAATAAAAATATAAAGAGTTTATTTTTATATTGCTATAATTATACCCGTACTCGAAATCAATGTACCAAAAATGGTCACCAACCTCAATTATTTGAGGAGGCAACCTCCTGTTTCAAAACCCATACTCCATATCAAATTTTATATGTCTGTGTTTTCTTTCACTTGATCACTTTCATCATCACCCATATTTTCTTCTTCCTCTCTCAAACTAAAACACACAAGATCAGAACTCAACAAGCAGGAAGTGGAGTAGAACAACAAGCCAGGAGCAACATCATCATCATCTTCATCTCGTACCATCATCTCCCTCACAAACTCTTTTGTAAGGAACTTTCGATTCTTTGATTTCTACACTTCAATTTCGTATTCTAACATGTTTATATATCATAATCCATATGTATAACTTCATAATTTGAAGATTTAAGGTGTTTGTTCTTGAAATTGGTTTTTGAAGCCAAAACTTAAAATGATGAATCTTTATGTAAAAACTTGTTATAATGTAATATAATGCGATATAATGATGATATATGACATGTATAAACGTTTACCACTTGAACTACGGTATAAAAATGATCGGCTGGGCACCCAAGCCGAACGGCTGGACCCAAGCCGAACGGCTGTGGGCTGGGCTAAGCAGTCTGGGCCGAGTTATTTACTTAATGGGCTGCGTATATAGGCCGAACTGAATAAAGGACTGATTAAGTGGGCTGGACTGGGCCTGAAGCCTCAGCCGTACGGCTGAAGCCCAAGCCAAACGGCTGGCCCAAGCCGAACGGCTGGGCTAGGCTGTTCTGCTGGGCTTCGGGCTGTAGACTGAGCTGGGCCAGATCACAAACTGGGCCGGGCGTGTAATGAATCGTACGTTTAAATTAATTGGGCCGGGTTCTATAAACCGTTAATGGGGCCATTGGGCCAAGACTTGTATATTGTTTTTGGGCCAACAAATTGGGCCGAGCCTAATAACCTACAAAACAATTAAAAACATGAAACATGACCCGAGACATTTAACGGAACGAGTAATTATAAAATGAACTCATAAACTTTACTTATATAATAACGAACAATTATGATTATATATACATATATATATATATATAATTAATAACAAACGACAAACCTATATATATATATATATATTTTATATATATATATACAAATGACAAATTTAGAAAAGAAAGCACATATGTATTTTGTAAACGAAAATAAATAGAATGGGAAGTTTTGTAACAAATCAAAACTTACAAGTAAGTTATACGTAAACAACGTAATTAAAACCTATATATATATATAGATATACATATATATACATACGACACTTGTATAAATGTATTTATGTATATATATACGTACATTTGGATCTCACGTTTAACAAACGCATGATTCAACAATATACAACAAGTATATTTGCATGAGTAAACATATATAGAACAAGTATATGAACAAAGGGAACAAAACGACATCCAAATGTAAATACGACTACATACTATATATACACTTGAAAAAGTATACTATGTGAGGAAAGAATGACAATATTTCAACACAATATCATCAACGAATTTAATGACATGCATTATTAAGAAATCAACAATTTCTTCAAACAAACAAACTGTTACCATAAGTGATTAAACAAATCAAGCGTACTTATGTTAATACATTTATTGTATATAGGTTAACACACCTTGGGCTTTTACCTGTCAGCTGCTAGCTTTCCTTACAGAGCAAATCACAGTGAGTTTACAGCCCCTACCTTTAAATGTTTTCTGCTTTTAAACACAGGGGTGTTAAACATAGAAATTGCATGCCAACACATGCAATCAAACTATAAACGCTTTATTGCTTTTATACAACTGTTGATTTGTGATATTACATATTCACTATTATTTTAGGAATTAGACAAAGTATCCTAGTATGGACCCAGACTTGGAATGTGTGCATGAAAAGACCTCATGACATGCTACTGTAACCATTAGCTAGGTGACTCTAGCCACTGAGTATACGGATAGTACTATTGCCGTGACGACCCTCCTACAGTGGAGCGTATACTTAAACGTCCGTTCAGGCAAACAACATAAGTTCTGGTTGTGGTTTGGTTATAGGGTTAGGTCGCCTTACTTTAACCTGTGAGGTTTAGCTCACCTTTCAGGGGATCACAGTCTAAGTAAATTCCCACATACTTTTAGGAAGAACGAATCCTACAACTGTTAGATACCAGAAAACATGCCGGTAACTTATTTTACACTGGTAAACAACCAGTAACATATTTTGGGATGACATCCCACGTATAATTATACTTTAGGGTGACAACTCTACATAACTTGTATTTTTATAAATGAATAACAAATCATTTATACAAACTTGTTTTAACTAACCACATACCTATACAAACCTGTAAATTCACTCAACATATTTGTTGATGACTTTCTCTATGTTTTTCAGGAAATTAGCTGGGTAAGTAATCGCATGCATTCAGGATGGACAACCCTGGACTACTTAGGATGCCACATACTATTGGGACCGCTTTTGAGGATTTCATTTGTATAACTGCAGACATTGCGGTCATACTTATGAAATCTTATTTTAAACTTATGTATTATTGTTCAAACTAAAATGTTTTAAACTCCACTACTACTGTTACGACTTACATAGTCGTACTACTTTTGTAACAAATGTTTGAATTGGCATCCTTATCTATTATGTTGTGCAATAGCCATATGCTCTGAGTATGTATGTATTTGTTGGTTGAAAATACTGTTCGCAGCCCCGCCACGTCATTTAAGCTTCCGCAAACTAATCACAACAAATTGTAATTACCGTTTTGCGGGGTGTGACAGACTTGGTATCAGAGCCATTGGTTATAGCGAACTAGAAGTCTTTAAGTGACCTAAAACCTTAGAGACCTAGACTATAGCCTTGGCTAGAACATTCATTGCATGCATACACACTTTACATACTTCTAACATACGACTGACACGTCACCTACGACTTCTTTTGTCTCAGAATGTCGAGGCACAGTCCGATCTACTTGTATGCTTCTGATGAGGAGCCGACTGAGGATTCATACCATAGCGACGCTAGCACCGGAGTTGTGAGTCCACCAGTTCACCCGAGAGCTCTATCTGATGACACCGGTGATGCCTATATCACCCCACCACCTACTGCACATGTGGTCCCACCTACTACTGCACCCGCTGACCCTACCACTCGTATGTTAGGGTCTACCTTTATGGCGACATGCCCTATGACTGCTGGACCTTCCAGAGGACCGGTACCTAGGAGGACACCACGAATGTGTGTCCGAGACTTCCCTAGAGGATCACTTGCGCCCCGTGATAAGGCGCCGATGGCAGAGGAGAGGGTGATACACTGTGAGGAGCCGCCACAGAGGGTACCTAGGCTTGCTCACTTGGAGTGGATGACTCCTATGTTAGGGCGGTGGAGGTCATTGGAGGGTTTTCCTTCTACTTTTGAGACCGGGGAGTCCTCCCGATCCTTCGCACCACTGCCTACTACTGGGGAGCCTATAGAGTTGACCCTCCCTACTTGTGGCTGTGATTCGCACATTGTTTCGTATTTCTGGTAGCAGGGGTGTTCACCTTGCAGAGCTACAGAGTGATGTCTCCCGTCTGGATGGAGACATGACAGACATGCATGAGCGAGGACAGCAGGGTTGACGATTGGAGCTTGTGTGATGATAGCTGTGCTGAGGATAGCTGTGGGGTTGTTTTTACCTTATTTTCATTAGACTTGTGTATGGCGGTTTGTGCCTACTGGGCATTAGACCGATTACTTTTGGATGATGGATATATTAGTAGGTCCATCACGTATTGTATATACCAGTATCAGATGGGTAGGTGTATGTATGTACTAGACATGTACTAGATGGAAAACTGTTGTTAGAATGGGTGTATGTATAGGAAAACCCATTGTCTTTTGTATAACGCTAACCGCTGATGGGGCGTATTAGGGATCCCATCTTGTTTTGTATAAAACTGTTGTATCAGCGCTACACCTTTTGATATAATATAACTTATGTTTGGTTGTATGTATTATTTATTACATTTAACAATGACTATGATATTATATCTACATTTATATACGTGGGTTAGAAACGATAACCAATCAATAACACTTGAAATCATTCCTGGAAAACCAGAAAACATACCACACCTTGATTATTGATTCTTATCATGAATTTCTTTGAACTCGATCGTGTTAAATGATGATGAAAAGAAATATGTATTTAGTATTATATAATGACGCCTGACCAACGTGATTATATTGTACTAACTACATATGGGCGTTTCAAAATCGTGCGACATGTGATACAAAATCTTATCCTTCAATTCTTCATATTGTTCCCTTGTTAAACAATGTGAAATCTTGTTCATCACATTCATTATCTTGGCATTGACTTCTGCATTCTTATTTCATCGCAGAACGGAATCATACCACCAAAACGACGGATGACTAAGAACAGTTGACGAACGACTCCTTCTTCCATTCCTGAAACTATTCCCCCACCCAACAACAATGAAACTACCGAACAAATGATCGCGCGACGAATAGCTGAAGGTATTGCTGAGTACGAGGCAAGCCGAAATCGTGAGAATGGAATGAATAACAGCGGGTCTACCCCTGTTAACACTGAGGCACCTGCGACTACTCGCCGAGGGTGTTCATACAAGACATTCCAGGCATGTAAGCCAGTTACTTTTCGTGGCACCGAGGGTGCTATTGGGATTATACACTGGATAGAGAAGACAGAATCGGTATTGGACATTAGTGACTGTTCACCAGACTGTATGGTGAAATATGCCACCTGCACCCTGGCTGACAAAGCTCTCACATGGTGGAACAGTCAAGTCCAATCACTTGGCCGACCAGCTGCCTACTCCATGTCATGGGAAGTACTGAAAAACATGATGTTGGAAGAGTTCTGTCCCCGTAGTGAGATGCAGAAAGTCGAAACTGAGCTGTGGAACATCACTATGATTGGTGCCGATGTCACTGGTTATACTACCAAGTTTCAGGAACTAGCACGTCTAGTACCACATATGGTGACACCTGAGTACAAGCGCATCGAGCGTTATGTATATGGTCTGGCACCGCAAATCAGGAGTTTGGTTACATCTTCCAAACCTGACACATTCAGGAGCGCTATTGTTTTAGCGCAAAGTCTGACCGATGAGGCAGTAAGGATGGGAACACTGACCAAGAAAACTGCATCGGGCAAGGTTGAGCCAAGCAGTGCTGAAGCCGGCAGTTCTGGAGGTACCAAGCGTAAGTGGAACGGCACAGGAAGTGACCGACAGGGTCAAACAAATAAGAAGGGATCTGGGAACCCAAAGTCCTATGTTGCCACCACTGTGGAATCAAAACCATACTTGGGTAACAAACCTAAGTGTGACAAATGTAGCAAACACCACGAGGGTGAATGTTGGTATTGCAACAACTGTAGAGGTTGGGGTCACAAAACCCAAAACTGCAAAGCTAACCCTACCCCTAGGGAAAACACAGAACGCCGAAACCAAGGGTGTTTTGAATGTGGCGACACGAGGCACTATCGGAACCGTTGCCCTCGACTCAATAACCAAAACCCCAACAACAACAACCAGAACAACCAAAACCGCAACAACACAACAACCGTGGTAACAACAACCGAGCCAACAACATCATCAATCAGCCGACTCAGGGAAGAGCATTTGTGATTGGACCACAAGAGGCACGCCAGGACCCTAACACCGTCACTGGTACGTTTCTTGTAAACAACCATTATGCCTCTGTGTTAATCGATTCAGGTGCTGATTTAAGTTTTGTATCTAATGAGTTTAGACCACTATTAGAACTTGAATCACATAAGTTAGATAACAAATATACTTTTGAACTAGCCGATGGTGAGTTAATCGAGTCAGGAGAAATAGTACCGGGATGTACCTTAGAATTAGAAGGTCATCTCTTCGAAATAGACTTGCTACCGGTTAAGTTGGGAAGTTTCGACGTTGTAGTCGGCATGGACTGGTTGTCTAAGAACCGCGCCGAGATCATATGTCATGATAAGTTGGTACGCTTACCACTACCGACAGGAGAAACTCTCAAGGTCAAAGGTGAGAAACGAAAAAGTGCCACAAAAGTGATTACGTGCTTGAAAGCCCGTAAATATCTCTGAAAGGGATACCAAGCATTCTTGGCACACGTTGTAGAAAAGAAATCCGAGGAACGACGTATAGACGACGTACCTATTGTACGTGACTACCCGGGAGTATTTCCTGACGAGTTACCAGGATTACCACCCCCACGACAGGTTGAATTTCATATCGACCTAGTTCCTGGAGCAGCACCAATTGCTCACGCACCTTACCGTCTTGCTCCTTCAAAAATGCAAGAGTTGTCTGCACAACTGCAGGAACTCTTAGACTTAGGATTCATCCGACCGAGCTTTTCACCTTGGGGAGCTCCGGTTTTGTTCGTCAAGAAAAAGGATGGATCAATGCGAATGTGTATCGATTATCGGGAACTGAACAAAGTAACTATGAAGATCCGATATCCACTACCTCGCATAGATGACTTGTTTGACTAGCTGCAGGGGTCAAGTTACTATTCGAAGATCGACTTGCGATCTGGTTACCATCAGCTAAAGGTTCGGGGTGAGGATATTCCTAAGACTGCGTTTAGGACTCGGTACGGTCATTACGAGTTCCTAGTCATGCCATTTGGGCTGACAAATGCACCAGCAGTGTTCATGGACCTCATGAATAGAGTATGCAAACCTTATCTTGATAAATTCGTGATTGTGTTTATCGATGACATATTGATATACTCCCGAACGAGGGAGGATCACGAGAAACATCTGAAAATGATTCTTGAATTACTGGAGAAAGAGAAGCTTTACGCAAAGTTCTCTAAGTGTGAATTTTGGATGCGGGAGGTTCATTTCCTTGGTCATGTGATCAATAACAAGGGAATTCATGTGGACCCATCCAAAATCGAGGCTATCAAGAACTGGGAAGTCCCGAAAACGCCATCCGAGATACGAAAATTTCTTGGACTAGCCGGCTATTACCGACGATTCATCGAGAACTTCTCGAAAATAGCCCAACCACTTACCGCTCTAACTCAAAAGGATAAGAAATTTGATTGGGGCGAGAAGCAAGAGATTGCTTTCCAATTGTTGAAACAGAAACTAAGTACCGCACCAATCCTATCACTACCAGAAGGAGTAGAAAACTTTGTTGTCTACTGTGATGCTTCACATCAGGGATTGGGATGCGTATTGATGCAAAACGACAAAGTCATTGCTTACGCGTCTAGACAATTGAAAGTTCACGAAAAGAACTATACGACGCATGACTTAGAGCTAGGAGTCGTCGTTTTTGCACTTAAGATTTGGAGACACTACCTATATGGTACAAAGTGTACAATCTTCACGGATCACAAAAGTCTCTAGCATATATTCGACCAGAAAGAACTCAACATGAGACAACGTCGTTGGGTCGAATTACTTAACGATTACGACTGTGAGATTAAGTATCACCAGGGCAAAGCAAACGTTGTAGCTGATGCCTTGAGTCGTAAAGAATGAGTTAAACCCCGTAGAGTTCGAGCTTTAGGTTTGACGATCCACTCGAATCTTATTACTCAAATTCGTGATGCACAACAGTTAGCTTATGTTCCCGAACGATTCAAGGAAGAATCCTTGAAGGGAATGGACAAACAACTTGAAACAAAGGACAACGGTGTGTTGTCCTTCATGAACCGAATTTGGGTGCCATGCGTAGACGAATTGCGCTGATTGATTTTGGACGAAGCACATAAGTCCAACTACTCGATACATCCTGGTGCAGATAAGATGTATCACGACTTGAAAGAATTTTACTGGTGGCCTGGCATGAAACGAGACATTGCCACATACGTTAGTAAGTGCTTGACTTGTGCAAAAGTCAAAGTTGAATATCAAAAGCCGTCTGGGCTTTTGCAGCAACCCGAAATGCCCAAATGGAAATGGGAACACATCACGATGGACTTCATCACGAAGTTACTGAGAACAACATCCGGAGTTGACACCATATGGGTGATTGTCGATCGATTGACGAAATCAGCCCACTTCCTGGCTATCAAGGAAACATACAAAATGGAGAAACTGACCAGAATCTATTTGAAAGAGGTTGTGTCTCGACATGGTGTGCCATTATCCATCATCTCTGATAGAGACGCACGATTCACTTCTCGCTTCTGGCAAACACTTCAACATGCATTGGGTACTAGACTCGACATGAGTACTGCCTACCACCCACAAACTGACGGCCACAGCGAGTGAACGATACAAACGCTTGAAAACCTGTTAAGAGCATGTGTGATTGACTTTGGAGGTAATTGGGATACACACCTACCTCTAGCAGAATTTTCTTATAACAATAGTTATCACACCAGCATACAGATGGCACCTTTTGAGGCACTGTATGGACGCAAGTGCCGATCGCCACTCTGTTGGGCAGAGTTGGGCGACAGACAATTATCGGGTCCTGAGATAGTCCAAGAAACTACGGACAAGATATCTCAAGTGCTTAACCGATTGAAGACAGCACGTGACCGACAAAAGAGTTATGCCGATAACAGACGGAAACCTTTAGAATTTCAAGTAGGTGACAAAGTCCTACTCAAAGTGGCACGCTGGAAAGGGGTCGTACGATTTGGTAAACGAGGTAAACTGAACCCTCGATACATCGGACCATTCGAGATCCTTGCAAGGATTGGTCCTGTCGCCTACAAGCTCAAACTACCGCGAGAGCTTAGTAGTATCCATGACACCTTTCATATATCTAACTTGTAAAAGTGTCTTTCTGATGAAACACATATCATCCCTCCGGACGAAGTCTTCATTGACTCAAAACTAAACTTTGTGGAGGAACCTATCGAAGTTATGGACTCGAAAACGCAGAAACTTTGACACAAACGAATCAAGCTGGTTAAAGTTCGTTGGAACTCAAAACATGGACCAGAGTTCACCTGGGAATGTGAGGATCAAATGCGCAAGAAGTATCCTCGACTATTTGAAACCGTGACCGCGAATCACGACACGAATTAAATCTCGGGACGAGATTTCCCTAACGGGGGGAGAATGTGACAACTCTCCAAATTAGGTACTGATTAACTGTTAAGCATGTGCATTCTTACGCTAATTTCCTGATTAAGTTTAAAACAAAACTTTTGATGTGATGTAAGCCTAGCAGCCCAGTACTTTTAAACAAAAAGTATTACTAATACGTAAGTATTTAAAATCGCGTACAAACGTATCGGAACGAACTCGACAGAAAAATACAGCAAAAGTTGATGACACAATATAATTAATAATTCAATTATTAATTACGAGTACTATTGTATCTATAACATATAGATAAAACAGGTTAAATATACGTTAAACATAAAACATATTATAAAACGAACAGAAATAATTTTAAAATGCACTCACAGATCAAAATGAGAAAAATTCAAATTTTCTCATTCATTCGAAACATTTGGAACATTACCTCAAAATATGAACCCGAAATTCGACTGAAATTTAGCACCCAATTGAATGATAGCAGTCCAATGTACAAATTTGTACAACAGTCAAAAATAATGAAAATCTCATTTTTCTAAATTTAAATAACGAACCAGGAGAACATCTACAAAATAAAAATATAAAGAGTTTATTTTTATATTGCTATAATTATACCCGTACTCGAAATCAATGTACCAAAAATGGTCACCAACCTCAATTATTTGAGGAGGCAACCTCCTGTTTCAAAACCCATACTCCGTATCAAATATTATATGTCTGTGTTTTCTTTCACTTGATCACTTTCATCATCACCCATATTTTCTTCTTCCTCTCTTAAACTAAAACACACAAGATCAGAACTCAACAAGCAGGAAGTGGAGTAGAACAACAAGCCAGGAGCAACATCATCATCATCTTCATCTCGTACCATCATCTCCCTCACAAACTCTTTTGTAAGGAACTTTCGATTCTTTGATTTCTACACTTCAATTTCGTATTCTAACATGTTTATATATCATAATCCATATTGAAAGTGCCCTATGACGTGGATCTAGATGATAATTGACTACAATTGAAAGGCGGAATCAATCAATTGCATGTATTACTAATGAACACAAACCGAAACGAATATGATTGACAATGTAAACGAAGATATCAGCTTGTATTATGAAATAGGAACGATTACAATGTTGCTTAGTCGACAAATGGTGCTAGGGTTTCGTCAACCCTAGCCGAAAACCCGTAGGTTTGTATTTATACAAAAAATTCAGCCGACATGCGTCACTTATGGAAGTGTCGCATGTGGCCATCTTCATGCGTCACTTACCTAAGTGACGCTATGCGTCACTAAGGTAAGTGACGCCTAACCTAAACTTAAGTGTCGCATATAACAAAAACTATATATTTCACTATACAACTAACGACACTTATTACAACTCGATAGACCAACTGACAGACAACCTAATATGCATCAACAAACTCCCCCGTGTCTTCAGCTTGGTCTTCAACATCTTCAAAAAACTTTGAGTCTTTATTTCCAGCCAGCAGGAAATACACCACCAGCGTGTACTCCATTGGCTACGCAGATATCGATAATCTTTTGAAATTTTAACGCTTCAGCTCTATCTCTTTCTTTGAACTGAATCCTGTTCTGATGTAATCTTTTCATATCTTGTTCCGAAAGATTAATCAAACTTAAAGGGTCAAATACACAAAATCTATTTCTCTTCAGACCCCAAGTAGACCTCGTTTTAGGTTGAACGACATCCCATGCTGTTTTCTCTTCAACCTCTAAATCTGCATCTAAAGACCCCGAATCCGTAGCTGGTTCTGATTTTGGAATAAAAACAATCACAGCGTCACCAGTAATATCGTCATATTCCCAGTATAACAACCTATTCAAATAGTCCAAAGGAATGATCTCTAAAGGTATCTTCTGTAAGCACTTTGCTGGTGGATAGATCATCCTTACAATTGGTTGTCGTGTAATCGGATGCAACTTCTTCTTAAGTTTATATCTCATACCCAATGTCGGTTTAATCAGATTATACTTCTTGCTGTTAATCTCCCGACGAATAACCACTTGAAAGAAATCGGCACGTGAATCTCGAGCACGGTTAATCAAGGGTATCTGAGATAATCTCTGAAGCTCACATTTTGGCAAAGTACTTATTTTATAAAACTTTAAGTTGAAGTACTGAATGCCATCACTCCTTTTAATCATAAACAACGAATTATTCTCATCAAACTTCCAGCTTTTTATCAAACCCGTGTAATCAGTTCTGACTTTGTAGAATTTACAAGTAACGGGTACCTCAACTATAGGTTTGAGCACAATGTCAGGCTTTATCATTGAAGATTGAGCTGTAGAAGCTGATTGCTCATTGGGCTCTGTCTCAGAATCATGACCTAATTCATCTTCTGAAGAATCCGATTCGATAATAGGAGCATCGTCGTAACATTCATCACTTTGAAGCTGCTCCCCCTCAACCTCAACTTCGTCATTTCCTTCAAAGAAATAATCCTCTGCCACAGGATCATTCATCACCTCTTCCTCAGATATCGGTGTATTATCATTCATCAAATTTTGCAGATATGTAAGATCTACATACGAATAATCAACCGCTATCGGTCTTGCCTGACCTTGAACCTCAATGAAATAATCCAAAGATATGTTTTCATTAATAGTAGAAGGAAGTACATTTTCTGGTTCCGGGGAAGGAGTTACATTTGTTTCTAACTCACTAGGACCTACCTCCCCCGAAACATTTGTAACGGATTCCAGCTCTAACAACCTAGATGACAGATTCGTCACTTGAAGCTGTAGAGTGTCAACCGTAGCAGCTTTAGCTTCCAATTCCTTGATCTGAGAGGCTTGAGCTTCAATAATAGCCTTCTGATCATCAAACCTCTTCGCCAAAAGCTCCATCTGAGCCAAAACCATCTGAAGAGACGGCATGTCAGACGGTGGTGGTGGTTGTTGTCGTTGAGAGGTCGGCTCCTCAATAACCACCGAAGTCCGCTGGCGTCTTCGATGAGGTAAATCCGCATACGAAGGGGAAGACCCAGCAGGACGTTTGCCCAAATTCCTGGGTACATGGACTCTGCCAGCAGAAATCCGACGCAAAATACGCTTGAAGCGTCGAGGATCCGCTAGCTGAATCCCATCCAAAGCAAATTGTGGTGGCACGTCACCCTCAGAATCAGGAGGAGTGGGCCCACCATCATCAGAATCAGCCTCAACCTGAACAACACGATCGATATCCTCTAAGTCTTGAGCGATATCGGTATCCACTAAGTCGTCCTCGTTGACCGGAGGCACGACATCATCCAAAAAACCGTGATCACGCGGCGCAACATAGTTTTCGTTCACTATGTGCCCGAAGAGTTCGCGATCTGCCAAAACTGGCTCACCCTTTGGCGCGAGCTTGCAATCGTTGAAGACTCGCAGAAGCATCGATGTCGGCACCAGAAGGGATCGCTGATCTGGAGCGATATCAAGATTGAGGTCATTCAACAAAAGTTGTACAAACCGAGGATACTGCAGCCATTTATCCTTTCCAGCTCGTATGTTCTCAACCATGTTGCCGAAAATATAACCGCTGAAGTTATACAGTTTGTTGTAGATGAGGGCCAACATCAGAGAGAGAGTAAGATGACTCGCAGCGTCATATCCCCCCTTCCTCGGAGATAGACAAACGATCACGATATGACACAGATACCTCCATACCCGGCAGAGGTACTGTTTCCTGAAATCTGAGAGCGGGTTTGCCGGATAACACATCCTCTGAAGCCCTCCATAGATAAATGTAGTTGGGAAGATGGTGGGCATTGTAGAATTGTCGGTAAACTGGAGAACTCGACGAATAGAATTCTCTGTGATCTCAATTTCCTCACCGAACATTGTCGATACAATTCTGGGAACATCGCCCTGAACCCTGATCACTGCATGATCATAGAACTCCTCTATTTGGTTCATGTAAACCAGAGTCGATGCAGTAATCGCATAATGGATCCTCGATCTGCGTAGAAACTCCATCATTGGCCTGAAAGGCGCTGAATTTGCATGCGTAGACTCTAGAAAAGCCGTAATGTTGTGTCGGGTGTTTGTGCGGCGGTAATAGTTCTGAAGGTCAGCCATCTGTAAGCTAAAATACAAAGAAAAATAACCGAAATCGTTATAGAGTTAGCCCGAACACAGAAGGGTTAAAAAAACGAATTTTGACTTTAGGCGTCACTTATGGTAAGTGACGCATGGCCACTACCGTCACTAAGGAAGTGTCGTAGTATACAGTGTTTAAAATCGAAATTAAAGTATAGCGTCACTTAGGGTAAGTGACGCTATCAAGCGTCACTGATGTAAGTGACGTTTGTATTTAGTGATTAAAGGTATACGACACTTATGAAGTGACGGGTGAAGAACATGCGACAGTTATCATAGTGACGGTATCCTAAGGGAGTCACATAAGAAGTGACGGTATAAGTGACGTATAAACATAGGCGTCACTTAGACAGTCACTTGGGGAAGTGACGCATTCAGAGGCGTCACTAATGTGAGTGACGGTCTTAACAAATAAAACAAGTATATGCGTCACTACACGAGTCACTTAAGAAGTGACGCAAAATCAAGCGTCACTTATTAAGTGAAGGTATGGGTTTTCAAAATTACCAAATAGCGTCACTTGAAGTAAGTGACGCACGAAGTGACGCAACGATGAAGATCATCGTGTCACTGTTCATACCCAGATTTCAAAATTGGGGTTTTGCAAAATCGAAGTTAACAGGTTATGCGCAATGTAAAACCGAATGGTACACACCGTTTATTACACGAAAACATTATCAAACAAGTATTTAATCGATCGATTTTCAAAGTAAAACCCCAACCGTAACCCAAACGTAAATTTACGGCATGAATAAATAAGGAAAAAGGTTAAGATTAGTACCAAATAGATCGTAGGAATGAGGGGAACAAAGATATATCGATGGAATGCACAAACGAGCAGTAGAAAGCACAAATCGATCGAAGAAATTCGCACAGAGGTAAGTGACGCAGAGACAGTATGAGTGTCGGTGTGTCAGTGCAAGTGACGGTATAAATATTTGAAAAGTGGTGAGGTTGAGTGTCGTGTGAAGGAGTATTTATACACCGACCCTAGTATGCGTCACTCAACCCGGCACTTAAGGCATAGCTTACCCCGACACTTACAACGTCACTTAAGTAAGTGACGCAATATCGAATGCGTCACTGGTAGCGTCACTTATGAAAGTGACGCTCAGTTCACTTTTAGTGAAAAAATTGCGATTTCATCGATTTTCGCGTTGTGATTGCGGTACTCAAATTTGAAAATGTAACTGTAACTTGGAGAATAACTAAAATTACACTAACTTAGATAAAATAAAAATCATACAAGAATGTAAATTGATAACTAGAAAATTAACACATTCTTTTTGGTGACGGAGTTGATAGAGTCTGGTTAGGGATCATATCGTAATAACATGCATTTATTAGGAACATTAAGTGTTATTTCGATCATCAGTATATTTGTCCTCTTTAAATTTACTTGACATACTAAAAACACTTTTTATAAAAATTATTTCAAAACGATTATTAGTATGTTTATCCACTTAAACATGTTATACTCACCTCTAGGAGGTATTTTATTATTGTTGGTATGTGCATTTCGCTGTGGTTCCCATCATAGATATACATCTTAACTTAAGACATAGACCATGTTTCCATTTACAGATAGAATATAAGAAAATCAATTTTAAGAATCAAGTCAGCGGTGACAGGTCTGTACTTACGTACAACAGAGCGACATAGCTTGATTCAGGTTTAAGCAAAACCAACCTCGGTCAAACCATTTTGGCGACCTTGTAAGGTATCTTAATTTTAAAGATTTTTCAAGTACTTTGACTTGTGTTTGCTTAATTTTAAAATATATATTAACAGAAGCCAGGTCTATACTTACGTATAATAGAGGAAACTGTCAATATATACCCCCAAATGATATCAAATAAACATCTTTAATGAAAGCATGCCTAGTATAATTAAGAATTTAAGACTTTTTTCATACATCTAATGATGGTGTACCACTTGAAATAGACAATTAATGATTAGGCTTCTTAGGACTTCTCAAAGAGTTTTGCATAACATGCCTACTAATAAATCGTATGATGAAGACAATGTTTATAAAAACTGTTTTCAATACGTCAGATAAATCTACTGACACATCCAAGATAAACCTTAAATTTCCATTTTTATGCATGTCACTCGATGTACTATCATATTCCAAGTTGTTTACAGACACAACTTCAACGTCTATTTTTAAAATGTAGCAACCTTGCCTTTCTTTAATACTAGAAAGTATAAAGAGTGGCCGTTGCGTTTTTTTTTTTTTTTTTTTTTTAATAAAACATTACTTTAAACATATCCAAGTCACAAATTACTTTTTCGTGGTAAAGAACCTTAGACCGATCATGTTGACTAATTCATCAAATCGAGCTCTAGAAAAAGCCTTAGTGAATAAGTCAGCATTTTGTTTTAGGGTATCGATATGGACAAGGTCGATAAGGTGTTTCTCATAGCAATCCCGTATAAAGTGAAACCTAATTTCTATGTGTTTGGTTTTAGAGTGTTGTACGGGATTGCGTGTTATTGATATGGCAACAGTATTATCAATATGTATAGGAGTCATAGTTAAGAGTAACCCGTAGTCGCGCAGTTGGTGCTGAATCCAAAGAACTTGAGAACAGCAACTTGCAGCAGCAATGTACTCGGCCTCCGCTGTTGAAGTAGAAACCGTAGTCTGCTTTTTGCATTGCCACGACACCAATCGGGTTCCAAGGAACTGACATCCTCCTGTTGTTGACTTCTTATTGATGTTGCAGCAACCGTAATCTGAATCTGAATAGGCAGAGAGCGTAAAATTCTTCTCATTGGAGTACCATAGACCGAGAGTGGGTCTATATTTGAGATAACCAAAAATCCGCTTTACCGCCTTCATATGAGAAATCTTTGGTCGTGCCTGATATCTTGAACAAAGTGAAACAGCAAAGACGATATCAGGCCTTGAAGCAGTGAGGTACATAAGAGAACCTATCATTGAACGATAATCTTTTTCTTTGCAGTCCTCATCATCATCAGCAGGTCCAAGATTATGGTTGAGTTCAATAGGAGTTCCATAAGGTTTACAATTGAGCATATCATATCGTGTCAACATGTCATTGACATATTTTGACTGATGAATATACATTCCTTTGGATGACTGCTCAACTTGCACACCGAGAAAGAAAGTGAGATCTCCCATTGCACTCATCTCGAAAGCTGACTTCATGACATCTTCAAATTCCTTACATAAAGCCTCATTCAACGACCCAAAAATAATATCATCGACATACACCTGAACTAGTAACAAATCATCCCCTTTCCCTTTTGTGAAGAGAGTGCTGTCGATGTTGCCCCGAGTAAAACCATTTTCCACCAGATGAGTAGCAAGCCTCTCATACCATAGGCGAGGAGATTGATGAAGTCCATACAATGCCTTATTGAGTTTGTAGACATAATTTGGATGCACCGAATCTTCAAAACCGGAGGCTGTTGAACATATACTTCCGTATCAATTTGACCATAAAGGAATGCACTTTTGACGTCAAGTTGCTTGACACGAATCCCTTTAAATGATGCAAAGGCCAAAAAGATACGAACGGACTCCAATCTGGCGACACGGGCAAAAACCTCATCATAATCTAGTCCTTCAACTTGAGTATACCCTTGAACAACTAGTCGAGCTTTGTTCCTCATAACAACCCCTCGATCATCCTTGTTTACTCGATATACCCATCTAGTGCCTTTTGGATCAGCACCCTTGGGTAATGGAACTAGCGTCCACACTTGCAACTTGTGAAATTGCTGCAGTTCATCTTGCATGGCCTCGACCCAGGATGGATCTTGTAAGGCCTCCGAGACTTTCTTCGGTTCGGTTTGTGAAAGATGACATGAATTGACAGTTGCCATAAATCCCAAAACCTGATCAGCTGAAGTATGCTTATCTTCGGCAGATTGCTTTGCCTGATTTCTCGTTTGAACAGAAGAATGAGGATCACCAATTATGTTTTCAACTGGGTGATTCCTATGAATCCGAGTAACTGGAATAGCATCTGGAACAAGATTTAATTCCAAGTTGTTCAAATCACCTTCAGTGGCAGAAGCATCTTCGTTCTCTTCATTAGTGAAGAAACGAGAATAATCCATGTCTTCTTCATCCTCTAAGAGAGGCATGTCTGGATCATGAGGCAGATCCTTGGCATTAACGGTGTTTGAAGAAGAAGGGATGGCAGTAGTTGGTGGTGTAGGAGTAGGTGTGGTAGTGGATGTCGTATCGGGAATTGGATTGGATGTAGGAGGAAGAGAATCAGATGTTTGTTGAAAAACATCGAGTCCATGAAGCATTGTAATTAATTCTTCTGTATCGTCGTCCTCCGGAAGATTAAAAGAACTAAACAGTTTCCCATAATTAAAGAACCAATCCGGACCCGTTCCTTGAGGTGGTTCCGTATACCTTAAGCATTTGACCTCAAAGTGTTCCTCTATCTCGTTTGTTGATTTGTTGTATACTCGTTTATTTGGAGAGTTGACCGAATATCCAAGAAAAATCCCTTCAACGGCTTTATCACCAAACTTAGAGACACGTTCTTTGGTAATCATTATCAAACAAGGACATCCAAATGGCTCCAGAAACTGCAGATTTGGCTTGCGGTTATTGAATAGCTCATAACATATTTTGTTCTTTTTCTTAACCGAAAGCACCCGATTCAAAACATAACAGGCAGTATTAACTGCCTCGGCCCAGAAGATGATAGGCAGCTTGGAATCTGCGAGCATAGTGCGAGCAGTTTCAATGATGGTCCTATTCTTCCGTTCTGCAACCCCATTCTGTTGAGGAGTTCTCGGAGCACTGAATTGATGATCAATACCCCTAGAAGCACAGAATAATTCAAGAGTTGAGTTCTTGAATTCGGTTCCATTGTCGCTTCGCAGTTTCTTCACCTTTAAGTTGCACAAATTTGCCAACTTATTCAACAGATAAACCAGAATTCCCGCCGTCCCATCCTTCGTTGCGAGAAAGTATACCCACGAAAACCGTGAGTAGTCATCTGTCACTACCAAACAGTAAGAGCGACCACCGATGCTCTTTGTAGAAACAGGACCAAAAAGATCCATATGCAGTAATTCCAACGGAGCATTAATGGAATTCACAACCTTAGACTTATGGGACTTCTTGTGGAGTTTGCCCTTGTGGCAAGAAACACAGTCATCCTTCAAGGCGAAGGACTGTTTCGGAACTCCACGAACCAAATCGTTATTAACTAGAAAATTCATTTTACGGAAATGAATGTGTCCCATTCGTCTGTGCCAAAGGAGTGATTCCTTTACTGAAGCCTTCGAAAGGAGACAAGTGTACTCGTTGGTTGTCTCCACGGTTCGCATGTTCATTACATAGGTATCATTTCGTCTAGGTGCACGCATCAACACCCATTCTTCAGGAATGACATACCCCGGCTTCAAGATGACACACTCAGTCTTTGTAAAAGATGTGGTATAGTCCTTATCACAAACTTGTGAAACACTTAACAGATTATGTTGAAGTTCGGCCACATAATTTACATTCTCAAAGCTAACCTTTCCATTTGTTAACGTTCCTCTCCCCGAAATCGTTCCTCCCGTATCTCCTGCAAAGGCCACATGTCCTCCTGCGTATGGTTTAATATCCACAAGTAGAGACACATCACCAGTCATGTGTCGCGAGCAGCCGCTATCAAGAAACCATTCGCTATCTTTTACACGTTCAGACTGCTGCAACACAAAAGAATGAGGATATTAGTGAGAAACGGTGACCCAAGCCTTTACAGACTTAGGTCGACCATAGTCATCAACAATAAGCACATCAGATAAAACTTTATTTTTAAACAAATCAGATTTAGTATCTGATGTGTTATTATTGATGACAATAGAGTCCGCAGTAGACTCTTTTCTTTTCCAAACCTTTGATGGTTCGGAATTTGGCTTAGTGGTAATGTCGGGTTTTGGAATTGACAAAGAATTTTGCCCTACATTACTTACTTTCTCGGCAGGCTTAGGAGAGTTGGAGTGATGCCTAGAAGGTGATTTTGAAAAAGAATTTTTGTAGAATGATGTCCTAGGCATATCTCTCCCATACTGCTGATGAGAAAGTTTGGGACAGTCGTGGATCAAATGTCCTTGTTTCTTGCAGTAGAAACAAGAACGAGTCTCTCTAAACTGTTGAGGCGAAGGATTTACTGCAGGAAGTGGTGAAGCATTTCTAGAACATGAACATTTCGTACACGTGTTAGAGAATGCTTGTTTTGGTTTAGAAGTTGAGGCAGAAGTTTTATCAACATGAACCTTTTCATTTGTCACCTTTTGTTTTAAAACGTTTGCCGGTGACTTTTGAGTTTGAAGTTTCACATTTAAAACTCTATTTTCCTTTTTATTTTGAACCTTTGATACAGGTTCAACTTTTAAAATTTGTTTTTCAGGTTTAGCCTCAACCTTCTTAAACTCAGGATATTCCTGATCAGTAATATCCTCTATCTCAACAATCTCATCAGTATTAATTGGAGACTTACTTTCAGCTTTAACAAACTGAGGCAATGGATACTCTTGCCTCTTGGTTTTCTCCGTCGTCAGTTTGTTTACCTTGGCTTCTTTGGCCTTAATACCATACAGTTTGGTATAATCAACTGAAATCTCCTCAAGGCCTTCTTTAGCAAGCGGGGGACAATATTTAGCATTAGAAGGTGGTGGTACTTGGTTATAGCCAAGACCTTCCTTCTTTTTGCCGCTTGCCCCTTGCTTACTAACAATCTCATTAAAGACTTGAGTTGCGGATGTTGAACCTAAGATTTTGCTTTTATGATTCTCAAACTCATTTTTCAAATCAGATAATTCTTTAGTCAACAATTCAATTTCAGTAAGATAACTCTTAATTGCATCTTGCTGGCTAAAGACCTTTGCTTTAAAGGTTTCGGTATCTAATTTATGAGCTTCAAGGTGTTGTTCATAAAGTTTTTCATTATCTGGCAAAAAATTATTAGATTCAGTAAGTTTCACTATCTTGTCCCGCATATTTAAATTGTCTTTTTGATAGACCTCAAGGGATTCAGTCAATTTGATACATGAAACACAATTGAAAGGCTCGTTAGGTTCATTTGGTACCTCAGGAGTAATGTGAGCCATCAGGCATTGAAATTGTGCAGCCTGAGCACTCCAATCAGAAGCAGTTGGCTCAAAAACAATTAAAGCATTATCTACAGCCAACGATTTAGCTTCTTCTTTTTCATTTGCCTTGGGTGGATCTGGCTTAGTAAGACCCGACGATGGCATCCTGGGTTTCTCACATTCCCTTGCAAAGTGACCAAGGTTCTGACAGTTGTAACATCGAACCTTGCTTTTATCGAACCCGAACCCTGTCTTCCCATTACCTTCCAAGCTCTTGTGTCCCGTCCTCTGCAAGAACTTCTGAACCCTCCTTGAAATCATAGCTATGTTCCAGGTTAAATCCATCTGTTCCAAGTCATCATCATCCAGCTGAGCATAATCTTCTTTGGTCATTTCTAAAGTAGTATTTGGTTGAGTAACCAAATCTTTGTAAGAGCTGAGGAAAGCTGTATAAATCGTAGCTTGCTCTTGAATTGCTGGTGATGCTGAAACCTGCTGTTGTGTTCCTTGATTTGTGCAGGTTGTCCCAGAAACATAGGCAGCGTTTGAAGCCCCAGCTGAATAGGATGGAGAATTGGTATCCGATATGAATGCCATTCCTCCATAACTCTTACCAGAGTTTACTTGGCTTCCATAAAGTGAAGGGTTTTGTACAAATCCATTTGACTTGCACTCCTTCTTCTTCAATTCCATAGCGTGGGCTTGAAGAACTCCTATAAGCTGATCCAAAGTCATCCCACCCAATTCTTCATTTTCCTTTAAGAATTGGACTTTCACATCCCATGCACTTGGTAAAACATCCAACAACTTCTTATTAATCTCAAATGCAGTGAGATTATATCCACCTTCAGTTAATTCACTCACCAGTTGTGAGTACCGAGTAAACAATCCAGAAGTTGTCTCATTAGGTAAGGAGTCAAACAGATCATACTGTTTCTTAATCAATTCAAGCTTAGCCTCCTTATATTTCTCATTTCCCCCACACCTCGTCTCTATTGCCTTCCATAAATCATAGGTTGTGTCATGAGTTTTAAACAGTCTCATAACATCCTTTGTCAAACACATACAAATAGCTGAATGTGCTTTCCTTTCTATTTGATAATCTTTCTTTTCTTGAGGTGTCATCGCAATGAAAGGTTTTGGTGGAGGAACATTACGATAGTTTCCTTCAGCTATTGGAGCCACATATCTTTGTTTTAAAGGGCCCCAAAGTTCCGGACAATGAAAATCAACAAACTGTTCAAATCTGTCTCTCCAATAAGTATATTCCATGTCTGCAGTGAATAGTGGAGGTTTATTATTTGAACCGATATCATTTCCTTGCTTTATCATTTCCCTAATACCTCTAATATCTTCCTTGTCTGCGGCCATTGAAGATATACCTGAAATTTTACTCAAAAAAACAAAAACTCAAAAAATATTAGTACTGAAGGCGTCACTTAGTAAGTGACGCACTGAAGTGTCGCAACGACTAGCGTCACTAGGTAAGTGACGCTATCGAGTGACGGATGAAGTGACTGATGACACTGTAAGTAAGTGTCGCTCAATCAGACGAGTGACGCACTCAAGTGACGTACTTGAGTGACGTGCTAAAACAGATAGGCGTCACTAGTAAAATTGACGCAGTAAATCAAAAGGCGTCACTAAAGATAGTGACGCAACAAATCAAGCAAGCGTCACTAACGGAAGTGACGCTTGAGAGTCAAGTGACGTGCAACAGTGACGCACGTAAGTGACGGTGGATTAAAGGGCACGGCACTTAAGTTAAGTGTCGTATAAACCTCAAATGACGCTTCAAGTGACGCGTTCAAGTGACGGTATAACCCTAATTTGGGATTAGGTAGTGCCGCAGTAAGTGACGCGTCCAAGTGACGGATCGAGTGTTGCAAAACGGCTGCTAAATCCCAAAACCCTAAAAAATTCGAACTTTCGTAAACCTAACGAAAATTCCTTGAACACTAATGGACGAAACCTGTAAATGATGAAGAATATCGTCTATATTGCACCTTAGCACCTCAAAATCTTTATGTAATCTTGATTCTTGATTCAAACAAAACCGAAATGAATCCAAAATACCTTCTAAACGTCAATGTTATCACCTATTGGCTCTGATACCAGTTGAAAGTGCCCTATGACGTGGATCTAGATGACAATTGACTACAATTGAAAGGCGGAATCAATCAATTGCATGTATTACTAATGAACACAAACCGAAACGAATATGATTGACAATGTAAACGAAGATATCAGCTTGTATTATGAAATGGGAACGATTACAATGTTGCTTAGTCGACAAATGGTGCTAGGGTTTCGTCAACCCTAGCCGAAAACCCGTAGGTTTGTATTTATACAAAAAATTCAGCCGACATGCGTCACTTATGGAAGTGTCGCATGTGGTCGTCTTCATGCGTCACTTACCTAAGTGACGCTATGCGTCACTAAGGTAAGTGACGCCTAACCTAAACTTAAGTGTCGCATATAACAAAAACTATATATTTCACTATACAACTAACGACACTTATTACAACTCGATAGACCAACTGACAGACAACCTAATATGCATCAACACATATGTATAACTTCATAATTTGAAGATTTAAGGTGTTTGTTCTTGAAATTGGTTTTTGAAACCAAAACTTAAAATCATAAATCTTTATGTAAAAACTTGTTATAATGTAATATAATGCGATATAATGATGATATATGACATGTATAAACGTTTACCACTTGAACTACGGTATAAAAACACTTCGAACTCGAGATTAAAACTGCAAAAATGGAACAGAGCCGCAGCTCAGGAAGCCCGAGCCGATCGGCTGGGCACCCAAGCCGAACGGCTGGACCCAAGCCGAACGGCTGTGGGCTGGGCTAAGCAGTCTGGGCCCAGTTATTTACTTAATGGGCTGCGTATATAGGCCGAACTGAATAAAGGACTGATTAAGTGGGCTGGACTGGGCCTGAAGCCTCAGCCGTACGGCTGAAGCCCAAGCCGAATGGCTGGCCCAAGCCGAACGGCTGGGCTAGGCTGTTCTGCTGGGCTTCGGGCTGTAGACTGAGCTGGGCCAGATCACAAACTGGGCCGGGCGTGTAATGAATCGTACGTTTAAATTAATTGGGCCGGGTTCTATAAACCGTTAATGGGGCCATTGGGCCAAGACTTGTATATTGTTTTTGGACCAACAAATTGGGCCGAGCCCAATAACCTACAAAACAATTAAAAACATGAAACGTGACCCGAGACATTTAACGGAACGAGTAATTATAAAATGAACTCATAAACTTTACTTATATAATAACGAACAATTATGATTATATATACATATATATATATATATAATTAATAACAAACAACAAACCTATATATATATATTTTATATATATATATATATATATATATACAAATGACAAATTTAGAAACGAAAGCACATATGTATTTTATAAACGAAAATAAATAGAATGGGAAGTTTTGTAACAAATCAAAACTTACAAGTAAGTTATACGTAAACAACGTAATTAAAACCTATATATATATATATAGATATACATATATATACATACGACACTTGTATAAATGTATTTATGTATATATATATACGTACATTTGGATCTCACGTTTAACAAACGCATGATTCAACAATATACAACAAGTATATTTGCATGAGTAAACATATATAGAACAAGTATATGAACAAAGGGAACAAAACGACATCCAAATGTAAATACGACTACATACTATATATACACTTGACAAAGTATACTATGTGAGGAAATAATGACAATATTTCAACACAATGTCATCAACGAATTTAATGACATGCATTATTAAGAAATCAACAATTTCTTCAAACAAACAAACTGTTACCATAAGTGATTAAACAAATCAAGCGTACTTATGTTAATACATTTATTGTATATAGGTTAACACACCTTGGGCTTTTACCTATCGGCTGCTAGCTTTCCTTACAGAGCAAATCACAGTGAGTTTACAGCCCCTACCTTTAAATGTTTTCTGCTTTTAAACACAGGGGTGTTAAACATAGAAATTGCATGCCAACATATGCAATCAAACTATAAACGCTTTATTGCTTTTATACAACTGTTGATTTGTGATATTACATATTCACTAGTATTTTGGGAATTAGACAAAGTATCCTAGTACGGACCCAGACTTGGAATGTGTGCATGAAAAGACCTCATGACATGCTACTGTAACCATTAGCTAGGTGACTCTAGCCACTGAGTATACGGATAGTACTATTGCCGTGACGACCCTCCTACAGTGGAGCGTATACTTAAACGTCCGTTCAGGCAAACAACATAAGTTCTGGTTGTGGTTTGGTTATAGGGTTAGGTCGCGTTACTTTAACCTGCGAGATTTAGCTCACCTTTCAGGGGATCACAGTCTAAGTAAATTCCCACATACTTTTAGGAAGAACGAATCCTACAACTGTTAGATATCGGAAAACATGCCGGTAACTTATTTTACACTGGTAAACAACCAGTAACATATTTTGGGATGACATCCCACGTATAATTATACTTTAGGGTGACAACCCTACATAACTTGTATTTTTATAAATGAATAACAAATCATTTATACAAACTTGGTTTAACTAACCACATACATATACAAACCTGTAAATTCACTCAACATATTTGTTGACGACTTTCTCTATGTTTTTCAGGAAATTAGCTGGGTAAGTAATCGCATGCATTCAGGATGGACAACCCTGGACTACTTAGGATGCCACATACTGTTGGGACCGCTTTTGAGGATTTCATTTGTATAACTGCAGACATTGCGGTCATACTTATGAAATCTTATTTTAAACTTATGTATTATTGTTAAAACTAAAATGTTTTAAACTCCACTACTACTGTTACGACTTACATAGTCGTACTACTTTTGTAACAAATGTTTGAACTGGCATTTATCTATTATGTTGTGCAATAGCCATATGCTCTGAGTATGTATGTATTTGTTGGTTGAAAATATTGTTCGCAGCCCCGCCACGTCATTTAAGCTTCCGCAAACTAATCACAACAAATTGTAATTACCGTTTGGCGGGGTGTGACACGAAGCGAGTTGAGTTTCCCTATGCGAATTGAGTTCTGCGAGCCGAGATGGCTGTGCGAACCGCGTTAACTTTGCGAGTCGAGTTTCTGCGAACCGAGTTGACCTGCGAGTTGAAAAGACTGCGAAATGAGAATTTTTAAGATTTTTGTTTTGCAAATTTTGAAAATGCGTAAGTCTTTTCGGGGTAACGGACAGGTGACAATTTTATTAACTCGGATTGGATTGAAATTCGCATGGTCACTCGAAAACGACCTAATGATCCCGGCTCTATTCTGAGAGTCTAGGCAGTTTTTGGCTATTTGGGGTCATCTAGGGCCCGAAAATGGCATTTTTCAGTTTTTAAACGTCATTTCGGGATTTTCTAATTTCATTTTGAATGAACTTTTGTTTGACTAGACTTCAGGGATTACCTGATTTGATAAATATGCTCTGATGATGATTATGGAACGAATTTTTAACTTATATTTGATTTTCTGTTTCAGATCAACCTAAGACTCAGTGATATAAGAATCCTGAGTGTGGAGACGTCAGAGGTATCGGTGAGTGGATTTAGAACTCACCATTTGATTTAGTTGTAACTATTTGGTTGCAACAAGTAAACGTAGATATGTGTTAGACTGTTTAGTCTTGATTATTGATTATGAATCTACGTGATATGTGAATATATGTGTATCAGATTATTGAGGTCAACGTGTAGTTGGAATTTTGGTTATTATGTGAATTACACAGGTTTTGATTCATTTGTTGTGTTTGAGACCTGTGTATAAGTTTAATAATCAATAGTTATCGGTCTATTCTGTATTGGCCATACAGATTGATGTTAAATGTTCTTTGGGAATCCCCGGGTATTATGATATTCCAAGAGCCACCGGTCCTCATTGAAATATGTGTGTTTACGATTAATTGGTGTAAACTCATGGTTAAGCTAAGTTGAATCGTGTGTGATAAATCTATTCACTTAGCTTTGTGCTAATCCCTCATATTACTTCCTGCAGATTTTGTTTACTATGTGGGTAGTCAGGAAGTGGATGCTTCGGCAGGGAATGTTTGACGACTTGCGACTCAGATATGGTTTTGTATAAACCTTGTTTTGTAAAATAAAATACCCCGTTTGTGTAATGTGGTTTCAATAGTTTTAAACTATTGTGTATCTAGTTTGAAAAATATTAAACACTTTTTATGATGTATATTAATAAACTAAGTTTTAAGTCAACGCTTCCAAGTTAAATTGTATAATATTCATATACTGAATGAGGGGTGTTATACAATTCCCACTGCAAACTCTGCCAAAACCCAGACATAAATCGAGAATCTCTGTCAGAAACAATAGACAACGGAATCCCATGCTCGAAACAATCTCATTGATGTACAATTGTGCCAATTTACTTAAGGATGTTGTTTCATAAGTAGCAAGAAAATGAGCACTATTAGTTAATCCGTCCACGATCACCCAAATCATATCATTACCCTTAATTGTCCACGGAAATTTAGTTACAAAATCCATCATAATGTGTTCTCATTTCCACTCGGGAATCTCAAGTTGTTTTAATGATCCATAAGGTTTCTGGTGTTCAGCTTTAGCTTGAGAGCATACATGACAACACTCCACAAATTGAGCAACATCCGCTTTTAAAGTTGGCCACCAATAAATTAGTTTTAGATCATTATATATCTTTGTACTCCCGGGATGAACCGATAATCTAGATTTATGAGCCTCCATCAAAATCACATCCCGAAGACCACCAAGTAAAGGAATCTAAACACGTGACTGGAAGATCTTCAATCCACGAGAATCATCAATTAACAAGTCTTTTCTTTTCAACATGATCTCGGATTTCAACTTATTATCCATCAAGGCCTCCATTAAAGCGGCCTTTATTTGATCAATCAAATCCGATGAAACCTCTAATCACATGAAACAAACTTTTTTAGATTTTTCTTTCCGGCTTAAAGCATCCGCCACAACATATGCCTTACCCGGGTGGTAACGAATCTCGCAATCATAGTCCTTGATCAATTCCAACCATCGCCTTTGCCACATATTAAATTCTTTTTGAGAAAACATATATTGCAAACTCTTATGATCCGTACAAATAATACACTTGGTGCCATAAAGGTAATGCCTCCAAATTTTCAAAGCGAAAATCACAGCCGCAAGCTCCAAGTCATGGGTAGGATAACTTTTCTCATGAGGTTTCAACTGACCTGACGCATAAGCAATAACACGGTCTCGTTGCATTAATACACAACATAAACCCGCAGAAGAAGCATCGCAATAAACTATGAAATCATCGGATCCTTCAGGTAATGCTAACACTGGAGCCTGACATAACAGTTGTTTCAATGCCTGAAAAGCCGATTCTTGTTGTTCATTCCACTGAAACATAACATCTTTTCGGGTTAATTTAGTCAAAGGACCCGCAAGTTTGGAGAAATCCTTAATGAACTTTCAGTAATAACCCGCCAACCTAAGAAAACTCTTAATCTCAGAAGCAGACTTAGGTGCTTGCCAATTCATAACTGCCTTAACCTTGGATGGATCTACCCTAACTCCATCTTTACAAATGTCGTGTCCCAAAAACTGTACCTCCCGAAGCCAAAACTCGCATTTGGAAAATTTTGCATACAATTGTTCCTTTCTCAAAATGTCAAGAACCAAACGCAAGTGCATTTCATGATCGGATTCAGATTTAGAATACACCAAAATATCATCAATGAACACAATAACAAACATATCAAGAAAAGGTCGACATACTCTATTCATCAAATCCATGAAAACTGCCGGTGCATTAGTTAACCCAAAAGGCATAACAAGAAATTCATAATGACCGTATCTAGTGCGAAAAGCAGTCTTAGGAATATCCTCCTCACAAACCCGCACTTGATGGTAACCCGACCTCAAATCAATCTTACAAAAATAGGAAGACCCTTGTAATTGATCAAATAATTTATCTATTCGAGGCAAAGGGTACTTATTCTTAATTGTTCTCTTATTCAATTCCCTATAGTCAATACATATACAAAATGTACCATCTTTCTTTTTAACAAATAACACAGGTGCACCCCATGGAGAAGAACTGGGCCTAACAAAACCCTTATTTAACAACTCCTGAATTTGATTCATCATTTCACGAATTTCTGAGAGAGCTAATCTATAAGGTGCCTTAGCTATATGAGTAGAATCAGGGATCAAATCAATTTTATATTCTACTTCTCTAATGGGAGGCAAACCAGGAAACTCATCGGGAAAGACTTCGAGTATTCAGAAACTATCCGAATATCTGAAATAGTTTTCTTTTCTAACTTAGCAACAATAACGTAAGCTAAATACGATTCACATCCTTTAGTTAAAGATTTTCTAGCTTTCATCATAGAAATTAACGGAATACTACCTTTCTCCCTTTCTCCTCGATCCACGACATATGAATCATCCGAGATTGGAATTCTTACTAACTTCTTATGGCATTCTATATTGGCTTTATTCCTACTTAACCAATCCGTACCTAAAACCACATCAAAACCCGGAATAGGCATTAATAGAAAAGAAACCGGGAAGCTATAACCCTCAATCAATATGCTAGCTCCAGTCACCGATGTGGTAACTGGAACCATTTTACCATCAACTACCTCAACCTCAATAGGATTAGTAATACATGTGGGAGTCAATTTCAATCTATCACAGAAAAGCATGGATATAAAAGAACAATTTGCTCATGAATCAAATAGTACACTTGTTGGTACAAAATTTATAAGAAAAGTACCAGTTATGACATCCTCGGTTCTGACAGCTTCATCAGCTGTCATTTGGAAAGCCCTGCCAGTTGCAGACGGTTGATTCTTTCTTTTCTGGCCAGAAGATGAAGGCCCTCCGACATTACCCATTCTCTGTCTACTTGCCTCGGTACATTGACCCGATCGGTGACCTTCCTTGTGGCAATTCCAACACACGTGCTTAGGAAAAGTACAATCTTTGACATCATGCTCAAACTGACCACACTTGACACATCTAGCAGTTTGTGGAGTACATGGTCCAGTATGTTTAGCCTTACAAGTATGACACCAATTCGCTTTGTCCAATATACCGCCACTTTGTTTCTTACCTTGAGGAGATCCATGCCATTTCTTCTTCCCTTGATTCGCCGAGGAATCACCTTTAGATTTCGAAAAAGATCTTTCTTTGTTTCCCAAATCATGAGCCCGAATATCACAATCCACATATCGGGCTTACTCAAAAGCTTGGGTAAGAGAACCCGCTAATCTCACAGTTGTTCGATAGATATGTGGCAACATCTCAACAAAATGATCAATCTTAGTCTTTTCATCTGGAACCCATTGTTGCACAAACCTTAACTTTTCAGAAAATTGGGAGATAAGCTCATCCATGGTCATATCATCCGTCAATGCATATCCATAAACTCACGTCGAATACGAGTCATATTAAAATCTGAACAATATTTCTTACAAACCTCATTGTAGAATTGGGCCATCTAATAGATTCCTTTTGTTGTGGTGTTAAATGTGATGTAATAGAATCCCACCAAACCATAGCTGGACCTTTCAGAAGTTGAACCGCATATGGAACTTTGATCTCATCCTCACATCGACAAACCTCAAATTTCCTTTCCACATCCCTTAACCAATCGAGTGTGACTGAAGGATTGGTGCTTCCACAATAATCAGATGGTCCACTAGATTTGAAAGTTTTAAAAGAACACAACTTAGGTTGATGTTGAGGTTGTTGTGATGACCGAGTTTGTTGATCTAACAAAGATTTCCGTTGTAGATCTCTGAGTTTAAGTACTTCCTCCTCTAATTGTAAAACATAATCATCTCTATCAAAATCTCCTGCTGAAAATGAGGTACCAGAATGACCTCGTCTATCAATAGGATTTTCTGGAGGAGTAACTCCTACTCTAGAGATATTGTTGGGGGTATCGGTCAGAGGTTCATTATCTACCATATCTGCAACAAGACATCATCTCACAACTCGTTAATTGTTAGTACCTTCATACTAACTATTTCTCCTATCATAGCTAAATCCCACTCCCTGAAATGTTTGACTAACACAAGTAGGTTTGGGATTGAACACTTAACACATGCTCAGTTTACCCAAACCCAAAGCTCTGATACCAATTTATAACACCCTATAAATTATAAGGCTTTTTTTAAAAAAAAACACATATCGGAAGCGTATATTAAATTCATACATTCTAGATTGCATATAATATAAAACCAAAAATGGCAATCTACACTTACATGATTTTAAATTCAAACTACTACCTTAATTACAAACATTAAGTTAGGTGTTATTTAATTCAAAACATAATGTTGAACCGTTATCAAGATTTTGAAAATCAGAGTGAGCTGTCAAACATTCCTTTAACCCGAACTTCTTGCATCCCTCATTCAAAATATTAGCCTGCAAGAAGTAATTGGAAGGGATTAGCACAAAGCTAAGTGAATAGATCATTACTATCAACCTAACTTAGATTAACAAATGTTTATGCAAAGCATCGTAAACAATTAACTTCAAAGAGGATCGGTGATTCTTGAGGTACCCTCAAGCCGCGGTGGCCCCCAAGTAACACTTGTAACCAACTGAAGACCAATACAGTGGTTTAACCGATGGTTGATAACTATTACTTCATATAACACAAGTTCAATAAACAACACATGTACAAGCACTTATGTTGTCCAAGTAATAGTATCCCAACCCAATCCATGTTGACCTCTGAATAAGCACATAATACATCATCATCACGGCAATATGCTTAACATAAACAATATATATATAACTTATACAAATAAACCAGGTTTACCCATTGTAACCATGTTGTTACAACCAACTTAGACTGATAGTCAAAGATCCACTCACCCTTGACGATCACCGTCTCCACTCAAAGGTCTTATTTTACCGAGTCTTTGGTTTATCTGAGAACACAATCAAAACCCGAATTAGATTCTCATGTTATGATTCATTGTATTCTATTAAAGTATATAATCTCAAATAATTGCATATAATATACATTCAATACTATTTCAATAACACAAGTACACTAATCACAAGTTATCAAATTCGTCAAATTATAACATGCAAACGCGATCCGGGTTGGGGTGGTGGGATCGCGTTCCAGTGACCAAAATATTTTGTTACTTTTTTTCACTTGCAAACGCGATCCGGGTTGAGGATTTAGATCGCGTTCCAAAGAACAATTCCAGTTTTCTCATTTTAACACATGCAAACGCGATCCAGCTTAAAGGTAGTGGGATCGAGTTCTATAGGCCAAAACTTTATGTAACCAATTTTATCTATCAAACGCGATCCGGGAACAGGGTTAGGATCGCGTTCCTAAGTAGAAACTTGACCCGTGACGCTTTATAACTAAGAAACACGATCTGGACTATATACTGGGATCGCGTTCGTGCGATTTCCAGCAACATCACAGACCTGCAACAACTTCCAGCTCGAACCCAAACCCCATTTTATACCCATAACAACATCAAACTTAGTTTTTATCATTCTAACACATTGAATAAACCCTACAATCATCATGTAACATCTACCAACTCATTTAACCTTGGTTTTTATACCATTTCCACACACATGCAACTTCTACCTAAAATTACATTTGTGTTCATGAATAATTAGGGCATTTAAAATCAAAGATAAGCAAGATGGTGATGATGATTAAGTAATTTCAATAAAATTTATCATTCAAGTATTACATTCTATACATGCATCAATTTGTAACCTAATTCATCAAATAAACTCATGGATATAAAAGGAATCAAACTTACAATCAAATGGGGAAGTAGGATGAACAAGATGATGAAAATGATGATAAGATGATGATGAATTCAGATTCTAACACAAAATCACAGCCTCTTCCTTTGTTTAATTCTTGCTTATATGATTTTCTTCATCAAGAGTGTGTTTCTTGAGAGTGAAAGGAAATTGGGAAAATAGTTAGGTCGGCCTAACAACCAAACTCAGTATACACATTATAAATTTAACTGTAACACCCGGTTTCTGGGCCTAGAAATAAATGGTTATTTTAATAATGGGAAATATTTTATTTGGTCTAGTTGAAAATAAATGACTAAAAGAGTCACCGAAATTATTGTGATTAATAAAATATGACTTATTTTAAATTAATAAAGTTGACAGTAAAATAAAATATTTTATTTCGCAGGTATTTTCAGGTTCCAGACAATAGAATTATAGGGGATAAAATAAATGTAGATGAAATTGGGGGCGGTGGGATTAGGCCGACTCATCTTTATTCTTCACTTAACATTTCATTACTTCATTTTGTTCTAAAAACTCTCTCTAACTCTTAAGCATTTCAAAGAAGAAATCAAGAAAAAACATTTAGTGATTAAATCTTGCTAAGGAAATCAGATTATCTCTATCATCATCATCTTGCTCATTACTTGATTGTAAGTATTTTAAGGTTCTTGAACCTATTTTAGAGAAATTAGGTAAATGATGAATATATATGTGTTTTGTATGGAATTGAAGTTAAATAGTATAGGTTTGTTAAATCTTTACTGATTATATGTTATTTGATGATTGTATGAAGATATTTTGTTAGAATTAGTTAGTGTTCTTCAAGTTTGAATGATTATAGTTAGGGTTTGGTGAATTTGTGGATTTGATGATGATGCATGCTTGAGATTGAAGTTAGATAGCTTGTTTATTTGCATATTATGTTAGTGTTTGATGTTTGTGGACTTTTCTTTGATAAATTCGTGTTATAATCTGGTTTCATAAAAAAATTGGGTTTTGGTTCGTGGTGTTTAGTTGCAGAAATGTGCAGGTCTGGACGACCAAGTGAATCCGGCGGATTCAAGAGAATCCGGCGGATTCTGGCCAATTTTGGGTACCGGATTCGGGTTAAATCCGGCGGATTCACGGGGCGGATTCGTTAAAATTTTTCTGGTCAATCTGAATCTGGCGGATTCATGGTGAATCCGACGGATTCCTTTGTTAGTCAGAAATTTAATTTATTTATTTTGATTACTTATAGTTGTGATAATTGATAGTATATTACAGGTATAATATGATTAGTATAGATGATGTTGATCTTAAGATTACATGTTTTGAAGAATGTTATTATTTATATGATGGAATAAGTTTTGGAACAAGATACTAATTTGTGATTATTATGTTCTCAAATAAGCAGGCGGGAACTCAGTAATATAAGACCACTGAGTTGAAGGACTGGTCGTCTTGGTGAGTGGATACTGTAATCCTCAGCTCAACTCAGTTGTAACGGGTTCGATTACAACGGGTAAACCAGGATAGTTTTGGATATATTATGTTATTGTTGTTTGGTTTATATTGTGCTATTGATTAGTTGATTTGTAGTTGCTGATTGTTATTGGTTATTGATTGTTGGTTGTTTGGTTGGTTGACTATGTGGTTGATTCAGAGGTCAACGTTGGTTGGTTGGGCTTGTGTACTACTGTGTAGCTGTCTGGGTCTTCCGATACACATAGTTGAGGATGTACTTATGTTAGTGAAGGTAGTACTCAAGCTATCGGTAGGTTTCTGTGATGGTATACCAGGAACCTCCGATCCTCTTGACGATACTTGCTTATGTGTTTACTTGTTGCAGTTTACTAGTTGTAAGACTTGTTGCTTGTGGGTTGAACTGTCGGTTACAGTTCCATTCACTTAGCGTGAGCTAATCCCCTCGTTGAATCTTTTGCAGATTTTGGTTAGTTTTGGTTCAGGTCGTGGATGATTGACTGGATGTTTGACTTGATGCGCTGACTCTGAACTTTTGGTTGTTATGTTTTGGAAAGTTTTAATAACAACCGTTTTGGTAACATGTAATGTAATTAAATATTCAGAAGATGTCTTTTGATATATATATATATATATATTTGTAAGTATAAAATATTGGTTTGTAAATATTGGTTAAATATTTTGGGACAACGCTTCCTATAAAGAAACATATTATAAAATATGTTGTTAAAATGTCGGGTGTTACATTAACTCCCCCTCTAAGTCTATTGTCTGTATTGTCTGGAACCTAAAAATCATTTGTGAGAAATAAATTTTATTATACTATCAACTAAATTAATTTAAATTAAGCAATAATTTATTTATCACAATAAGTCATTTGACCATTTGACCTATTAATTTCAATTATTCAAATAATTCTAATTATTTCTAAATACAATTTAAATAACAATAAAATAAGGAAATTACTGTATATCTCCTAGGCCCAAAACGAAGATGTTACATTATCTATTTCTCACATTACTTAAAGTGATTAATCTATATTTAAAAGGTCCAGAATACAGTTTGGAAGATGATTATTTAAAATTTAATAATAATAATAATAATAATAATAATAATAATAATAATAATAATAGATCAAAAATTGAGTAAAAGAAAATATGGAGTAATGAGGTCATCTCCGATGTTAACACTATTACATCAAATTTAATGTTTTAGTGTAATAATTCATCTCCAATCAACTTATCAAATTTGGTGCAAATTACAATGTACATTAAATTTCTTATAATTTTGCACCAAATTTAGTGCAATACAAACTTTGCATCAAATATATAATGTTTCATTTTAGCCTCTATGTTTAAAATATTGTTATTATTCAAGTACAAAACTTGAAAAACTTATTTATTTATATAGTTATTTTAAATACCTTATACTACTTTAGATTAGATGATATGATCATTGAAACGATTAAATATAGTTTCCAAAAAAGTTATGATAATTAAACATTGATTTATGCAAAGAACTTATGTAATTGAAACTTTATGAAAGTAAATAAATAAAATTTTCATTTAAGTTAATAGTTTGAAAAGTTAATTGATTATAAAAATAGTGAATTGAAGGAAAGTATAATGTAAAAATAGTCTATGTGGCAATGTGTAAAAGTTGAAAGTCTTTTTTAGTGCAGAAATTTATTGCATGCATTGAATCTGGAATACAATTGGTACAAACATATTAGTGAAATATTTATTGATCGCACTAAATTTAGTGTAGTATTTAGTATATATGTTGAAGATACCTCATAACAATTGCAAAACTGCAAAAGGATGACGGTTACTAGTCTTTACTCTTTATTCATATAGAGTAAATTCTATAGATGGTCCCTGTGGTTTACATCAATTTACGAAAACAGTCCCTAAACTTCTTTTTTCACTTTTTCAGTCCAACAAGTTTACATTTTGCTCGAAAATGGTCCCTCACCCACCTAAAATGACTAAAGTACCCTTTGACCGTTTAAATCGTGACTATCCAGTAATGACAAAAGGAAGGGTACTTTAGTCATTTTAGGTGGATGAGGGACCATTTTCGAGCAAAACATAAACTTATTGGACTGAAAAAGTAAAAAAAGAAGTTTAGGGACTGTTTTCGTAAATCAGTGTAAACCACGGGGACCATCTATAGAATTTACTCATTCATATATATGCAATGTTTATTATTGATCAATTCAGTATTTTAAATTGCACATCCAATGAAAATAAAAAATAGTAATATTCACGTTGGCATACCCATCAAGTTAAACCTTCAACTTGCAACTAACAACTCTTACAAATTCATGTCGACGGTCTTAAAAGTAAATTTTTTGATGTTATTTCATAATTAGAGTAATAGAGACTCGAGTACTCGGCTATAAAAACCGACTAACTAATGGGTTGAGCCTACTACCACTACACATACATATTAACAGGTTTGAGTACTTTGTAAGCCTCTAAAAAGGTACTCTATATTACATAAACATTACATAACGTGCGACGTTATTAAGACACAAATTTTATTAACGGTTATTTGACTATTACATTATATATACACAAATTTTGTTAACAAAGGTTATTTGACCATACTACGATTGATGTTGATAAAAATGTAATATTATGATCGTGTATGTTTAAACACGCTTTAAGTATTAACAACGAAAGTTCATCGCTAATCCAAATACTTTTCAGACTCAATTTAAATTGTAACTAGATCTCGTAAATGCGCGGGCAATCAAATTCTTGTTATTTCCAAATAATAACAATAATAGTAGTAGTATATATCAAAGATAACCTTGTAAAAGTAATGCGTGATTTTTTTTGAACTTGTTTAAATACTAATCTTAAAATTGTTATCGTTTGATTTGATCGTTTACCCTATTTAACTTGTTTAACGAGCCCATTCTGTCTAAAAACCACGTTCGTTTAAATTCAATTTTATCTAACCACTATACTATAAATAATACTTTTAATAAATAAAGAAAGTTAATTTAGATCGTAACTTATCTACGTACGATATAAAAATTTAGAACCTATCCAGATGTGAAATGTGTGACTTATCTTGAAAAAGTGTCACGTTCGCAAAGAAATAATATATATAGCTTTTAATTTACAAATAATAATATATTTTTTAATCAAGTTAAAAATACAATATAAAAAGAGTTAGCTAGTAAAGACACAGTAATCACGCTTACTACACTAAAAAAGCGCGAAACCTGGGCCGCAAATCCAAATCGCCGACTCAAAACAACAAAAAAACATTGGTCAATTAGTCAAACCCACACCCAGCCGACTTTTCTCACATCATAATCCGTCCAAACGAAATGACGAACTCAATGACACAATTCTTAAACCCCGCACGTGGGGTCAACCCTCACACGTGTCCCACTCTCATTCGCCAGCCGACTCCTCCCTTTCATCATCTTCCATTAATTAATTACCCCAACCTCCAGAATAAACTTCATAAAAAAAACCATACTTTATCGCCCTAGTGAAAGTGTTAATGTTTTGACATTTTAAAGTAATTATTTTTTAACTTGTATGAATGTGATGAGTTTAAATATATTTTCATTAGTATAATTTTATCATGTATTATATAATGCAAATAAAAACTATTTATAGTTAAAGTTGAAAGAGAAAAAGACACTTTTCATGGGACAGATGAAATGAATATTAATAAGAATATAGTCGTTACTCTCTTTTCTTTCTTTCTTTTCTTAGAATTATAGTTTTACCCTTAACTGGATAATTACAATAATCTTTAAAGGTAGTAATAATATTTTCAAGTAGGAGTAAGATGATAATGTCGATCAAACTCTATATCTATCTTTGATAGTGTACGCTTAATTCGATAGAACCCAAACTAAAACATGAACTATTATATTGGGACGGGACGGGACGGAACGGAAGAAGTATTTAATAGAAATATAAAATTCAAATAGTAAGTGAAGAAGTGTAAGAGGCTGCGTCAACATACCAACAAACCCCCCTTGCTAACCAAGCAATTTTATAGTATTTTATTTATTTCATGTTACTTCCTAGAAGCATCCCACGTTTCATCCAGATTCAATCCCCCACGTGCCATCGGTTTGTCTATATAAGTCTATTGCTTCTTCCATCACTAGTGTCGAAAACTCTAATCCCCAATTCTACCTGCTAACACAAAAGATATTTCATACAAGAAAAAAATCAATCTAGATATACTTATTTCTTTTTTCAATTAAAAGAGAGTAGTTGATAAGAATGGGTGGTGATGGTTTAGAGATGCCTCCCGGGTTCAGATTTCACCCTACTGATGAGGAATTGGTGATGCATTATTTGTGTAGGAAATGCGCTTCTCAATCGATTTCGGTTCCGATTATCAAAGAGATCGATTTGTATAAGTTTGATCCATGGCAGCTTCCTGGTAATTTTTAGTAACTTCCTTTTTAATTAATTGGAGTTGTTTGTTTTATTCAAATTAGGGATGTTAGATATATACAACATGTTTTTTGATACCTACAATGCATACCTATGAAAATATTTGTTGTATTTATCAGTAATTGATCGTGTGACTCTGTTTTTAAATTTGGTGGTAAAATAAACTTAGATATATGTTAAATCTTTAATTAAATATAAATTCAGTAATTTATTTGAAAATTTAGTTAAGTTGCGTGCATTTCATTTTGTCCCTTCTAATTGGGGTAAATTTATAGAAAATACTAATTAAAGTTTTAAAATTACTTGATATAGATAATTAAGATGTGTAATTAACAAATTCAGATAAAGATTGTGAACTCAATTATGAATAAAGAAAATGAAATTAATATGTTTTTTGTTTTGTTTTGAATTGAATAGATATGGCTTTGTATGGTGAGAAAGAGTGGTACTTTTTTTCGCCTAGAGACCGAAAATACCCAAACGGATCGCGGCCTAATAGAGCTGCTGGGACGGGTTATTGGAAGGCTACGGGAGCTGACAAGCCGATTGGGAAACCAAAAGCAGTCGGGATAAAGAAGGCGTTGGTGTTCTACGCTGGTAAAGCGCCACGAGGCGTGAAAACCAATTGGATTATGCACGAATATCGTCTTGCGAATGTTGATCGATCTGCAGGCAAACGGAGCAACAATCTTAGGGTAAGTTTCTAATCTTTGCTTTGTTTTTTCTTTTCAAAACCGAAATTTGTAGATTTAGATAGGTGTAAGAGCAATGCTAAATGCGACTAAAATGTAATGTTTAAATCTATGATTAAAATATGGGTGTTGATATTTCCACCCAATTTTTTATAAATCAACTATAATTATGGATTGAGAGTTTGTACTATAGAAATTATACCGCATGACACATAAATATTGTTATAATTTGTGACTAATTATATTGTTCTGTATCTATGCAGTTGGATGATTGGGTACTATGTAGAATATACAACAAGAAAGGTGTTTTGGAGAAGCACTTGAACTCGGATATAAAATCGTCCCCATTTTCTGAGATGGAAATCGATACAAAACCGAAAATCAGCTCATATAACCCTATGCCGTCGTTAAATCTGCCATCATCCATACCACATCATGTCATGAACGATATATTTACTTCCGAAACATCAGAATCGGTTCCAACTCTACATACGGATTCAAGTTCAGAACACGAAAAGGAAGTACAAAGCCAAGTAAAGAAAGACGAGTACCAATTCAACTACATGGATCCGTTTGCTGATGACGCATTTACGCCTCAAAGCCAGTACTACAATGACTTCCAGCTTTCACCATTACAAGATATGTTCATGTTCATGCCCAAATCATATCAAATGTAAAACCACTTGTAGCAACAAATGTGTACATTACTTGAGGTTTTGACCGAAGTACAACTACTGGAGCATGATGTACAAGTTGAAAAGGCCCGAGAGTTGAAGGGGTTTTAGGTGGCCCATTAAGCAAGTGGGCTTATAATTTGACTTTGAGCCGCCCATAAAAGAAATGAGTAGAATAATTTGGCTGGCGGACAAAATTGACAATTTTGCAAATTGCTCAAAAATCAATCCTAGGTTCATCCAATCCCATGTTAATATATCAATATCAATTGGTTCCATGTAGCATTCTTTAAATAGGAGTATCTTACATATGTAGCACATTCTCTTCCTTTTTTTATTAAACATTGTATTGTATTCCACAAGAAACTAATCTAAAAGAAGTATTATATTATCTATTGTTTTATTGATTGTCGTATCTTAGTACCAAACAAACTATAATTACATATTGAAATGACAATTATATACCAATAATAAAATCAATGAAATGTAAACAACCTTGAATTTTACAATTAAACCCTTTTCTACTTTGTTCTTTCAATTTTTTATTACATTATTACAAAAACTATTTCTGATTTTCCGATTGGTAAGAGTCGCATAAGACTCAGTTACATACGACTTGTAAAAGTCAATGTCATTTAAAAGTCAAAGTCAATGTCATTTAAAAGTCGAAGTCCGATAGAATAATTTTTTGAAATTTTAACTCAGACGAAGTATAAGTGTATAATAACAACTATGTAGAAAATTACTATGTTGTATTCATTTAAGCTCTAATATACTATGCTAGTAACTTGTGATAATAACATATTATAATAGAAATTAAATAATGATAACGATGATCTTGAAGGCTATCATTAAAATTTGTATACGTTCATCGATCAAAATTTTGTACTTGGGTCAAGACAAATTTAATGTCCACTTTCAACTTTAATTGAAAAATAACATGTTATGAATGTCCAAAATTTATGTTTTGTATTTAATCCTTTCTGACACAGATTTAGTTATTACTATCTAAATTATGAAGTTACAATATAAAATCTCCAAATTTCTAATACAACTGCATATCCAGAGAACTGCCAACAAAATGAAACAACTAGTAGAACCAAAAACAACGTAGAATAAATAAACACCTTCAAGTTGAAACCACTTAAAAAGTGTCTAACTATATTAACTTTAATTGAAATTTAACATGTTATGATGCTTTTTTCCCTTTTTCTTTTTTTTGGTTTCGATAATAATAAAATTGTGACTGTGTGTTGCGTTTTTGTGTGTGTACTGTATGAAGAAGAAGAAGCAGGAAACAAGAAGGCAGATAGCAGATTTAGGTTTTAACTTTTTGTGGTTTCAAAATTTACATTTATCTTCAATACTGTAGTTTTTATCTAGTATTATATGACATAAAAAAAATTAATGTCAAAATTAAAAAAGAAGGACCTTCACAGTTAAAACTTGATAATTATTTGGGACAGATGGAGTATTAATTAAATTATAAAGATAATTAAATTAAAGATTAAATAATATAAATAAAACAATATACAACTTGGATGGTTTTGATGGATGTATTGGTAGTTGTCACCCAACTAAGCAAATCCTTATCAGCTTGTCATCTATCCATTTTGGCATTTAATTGTGTAAACTATTGTGTCAAGTTTATCTCATCATCCAACGTCCTTATCTTGCACTTTGATTGCGCATGCACCTCTGTATATTTCAATTACACATGAAAACGTATAATTTTAGGGATTTTATTTTTATAAATGTTATTTTTTCTTTCAATTCATTAACCTTTTGTTATAAGTGAAGTATGACCTATGAATCTATAATCCACTACATTAATCGTTTCGTTCGTTGATCATTACTTTCTTAATATTGACCAACCTTTTATACTTTTAATATATCATGTAACCAAAAAGCAAAAATGTAATTTCTTATTGAAGTAAGTGGTCATTGTGTGTAATACAATATTACGCAAATCGATTGTAACCTTAGTTTGAATTGACTTATTGAACCTATGAAAATGACAATTTAACTTACAACATTTTAACTAAGATTGACTTTTTTTTTAGTTAGTGATATATAAACATAAATGATGGTTTTAGACTTTTAGAAATTGGGATCAAGTCCACCAATCTTAAATTTGCAATTAATTAACTAAAGTAAAATCATCAAACTTTGACATATTGACAATGTAGTAATCAATCTATAAAAGCTTTTGGCTTATTTCATCATCTTTAATCGTGTTCCAATATTGTTGAAAGCTATAACTTAAACAATTGTTTGGTCTACACTCTATAATTTAGATGAAATGTTTATGGTGCTTGATCAACCAAAATTAAGCTCCGTGTGTGTATATATATATAGTAAACTAAGATAATCAAACAATTAACGTAATAAAATTATATTTATAACACATGTTTTACTGGTAAGAACCAAGTACTTCATCGAAAAGATGGCTTATATAAAAGTAAATTAGAGGCTATAATAATAATAATAATAGAGAAAATCACAAAAATATCCAACCACCCCACCCCTTTTAACAAAATAATCCTTTGACCAACTATTTTAACAAACTAATCTATTGACTGGCGTCGGGTCGACGCCCCTGGCGCCCCACCCTCAAAAGACGTGCCACGTGGAAAAAGCTTGTTCCATTGTCTCCAGGCGCCCCAGCATGTGAGACCGGCGCCCCGGCGCCCCACCATTATCGTCGGCGCCCCACCATTATCGCTGGCACCCCAATATTAAATATTATTAAATCTTTCTACGTGGCACGTCTTTTGAGGGTGGGGCGCTAGGGGCGCCGACCCGGCGCCAGTCAATGAATTAGTTTATTAAAATGATTGTTAAAAGGGTATAGTGATCGGATATTTGTGTGATTTTCTCATAATAATAATAATGTAACAAAAACGGATAAATCAAAGTTTTAGTCTTTTGGATAAGAACTCGTGCTTAACAACCACCAAAACCAAAAAATGATATTTAATTACCAGTCAACTTCTTCTAGAAATACAAGGTTGAACAAACTCTATAAATTTATTTTAACTTTACAAAGTTTATAAAAGAAGACACCGGATTAATATATTTTTTAATTGATATAACTTTAAACCATCGATAGTCGTTGCATCTTTTTAATTATTGAATATCAAAGACTATTATGCACGCATTCTCGTTTTGGTTAGTTGGATAGAACGTTGAGGTCACCATGATGCCCACATTTTCGTTTTGAATTGGATTTTTTTTTTTTTCTCCTTTTTTGTGTGTGTATTTAAATATTCATTTCCTAGCATTTTGTTTTGGCGTGCCTACTCTTAATTTGATGGTTGTAAGAGTACCGCTCCATGCAACGATACTTTGCTTGTGAAGATTGGTGTATAATAAAATGATGAGCTCTTTGAAACATTGATTTTGAAGTTACATTTAATCAAAAGCTATCATTATTGTTGAGTTTTTGATATGTGGTTAAATGATGTGTGTTGTGATGCTTAAAATAAGTATTTTTATGACTTAAAATAAGTATTTTTATGACCTTAGTAATTATAATTGAGGAATGTGAATATGGTGTTATCAACTATATAACAACTATAATCTTGTATGACAAATATTCAATACTACGTCGTTTTGGGTCCAAAATTAAAACAAAAAAAACCCTAATAATACCTCCTCTTACACTCACGTTCTACTCATGCTTGTTAGAAAGGTGTTAGATAGAGTAAGAAAGATCAATCATGATGGTGCAATATTGCAATATACATATAGTTATAGAAGCAATTGAAGATTAAAACTTTTTGCTGTTAGAATGAGGAGGATATGTTACACGATAAAGTTGGAGGATGATGATAACGTGGGTTTAGGATGTGTTAGTATTTTTAATTTGGGCCAAAACGATGTAATATTGAGTGTTTATCATATAAGATTATATGGTTGACATCACCATATTCACATTCCTCATTATAATTAAGGTAAGGTATATACAATTAAAAAAGTTTGAGTTGAAACTAGGGATGTGCAAAACACAGTTCGAACCGTGAAAACCGGCAAACCGTACCAAAATCGTATTGTCCCGTACCGAACCACTTCTCTATGGTACGGTTCTCGGTTCCAATATTTGTAGTTTCACGGTTCGGTTCGGTTCGGTTCGGGCCGGTTCTACACTTAGGGGTGTGCAAAACACGGTTCGAACCGTAAGAACCGGCTAACCGTACCGTCCCATACAGAACTGTTTCTCTACGGTACGGTTCTCGGTTCTAATATTTGTAGTTTCACGGTTCGTGGTTCGGTATGTGTGACACCCCGCAAATTTTGACGTAATTATGAAAATTAAACACATGCAGGTTTAGGCTAATTCCCTACTTAAGTGAATTCACAGCAATTTTAGAGATAAGTCTAGCAAAGCCCAACTAGTTAATACGTGTGAGTATTACATATTTTGTAATTTTTAGTAATTACACGCAAAACAATCGGAGCGAGTCCGATAAAACAAAATGTACGTTGGTGATACAAAACTTTATAAATAACGTAATACTATTTTTATAGTTGTTAATTACTTGAAATTATTATGCTAACGATAAAGCATAACGAATAAAACTTAAACATTTATATGTCTTATATAAAACGTAATGTACGCGACAAAAATAAACGAATCGAAACCGACAACCAAACGAACCAAAGTTTATGTTTTGGAAACTCAAAATAAAGTATTTGGAATAATACTTTGAAATAAAATAACGTGAAATAACGTTAACGAACTAAATAAATAATATATGTTTTAACGTATAACGATCGGGTAAACGAACACGGGTTAAATACCTACACAACTACACAATAATTGAGGGAACAAAAAATCTAGCACACCATACCCCTTTTGTTGACCAAGTGTGGCCGGCCAAAGGCCATACCAACTACCATGTTTTTATTTAGTAAACTTAAACACTCAAAACAAATACCTACACCCCTCAATTATTTATCACCAACTCACCCTCTCCCTTTTTGTCGCACCCCCAAATTATGATGCGGAAGCGGGTTGGTTCGGGGCGCGACTAATCAAATATCAAGCACACAAGGCATACAATGAACGACTCTATATGCGTCGTTTTACAAAATACATTGATATTATAAAAGTTTTACACTGTTATAATATAGTTTACAAAAGCTCTTGAGCCAAATGGTAGAGATTCTATGACATAACTAAATTATACAAAATATAGTAATGCATGACAATCTCTTATTGTCTGAATGCGACTCGAGCTAATGGGCATCCTGAGTGAGCAGACCTACTGCTGCTGCGAACCTGAGAATACACGCTAAAATAGTCAGCTAAAAGTTGGTGAGCTCACAGGTTTAATAATAAGGTGTAATGTATGAACCGCAAGATTTAAGTATGAATATTTGTAATTAAACAAATAAGTAATTGATAAATGATGTATATAACTGCCATGAGCACATAGTCTGAGCTTAACTGAGATGTCAGGATCACAATTAAGTGCCTGAGCAAGGGTGCCTCTATGCGTGTGCCTAATCAACACACGTATGAACAAATGATAATGCGTCCGTTTGACCAGTTAGTGCTTGCTAACCCGGACGGGGATTGTCAGTCCCATATGGTACCATATACTAACATTCACGCTACAAAGTATTACCAAACTATGCTTGGAGGACTTAAAAGATTAGATGATAAACTCATGCAGAATATAGCGATATTTGATACTTGCGTTCACATGTAAAACAAAACAAACATGTATTCCCGCCCCTAGGTTAAAAACGGTAAAATAGGGGCTATGAGACTCACCTGAGTCTAATGAGATGCTATCAAGCACAATTGATGGTTTACAAGAGAAATGATGTTGTCTCCAACGACTGAAACCTGCTGGGCGTCCTAAACGCGCAAGGTTTTAATGATTAGATGTGGAAACCTACTGGGCGTGTTAAACGCACAAGGTTTTAAATGATTAGAGGTCTCAACAGACCATCTATGCTAGTTGTTCTGTTAACTAGTTATGTCCAAATTGATTTGGTTAAAGTTTATATTTGAATTTGTGAAAAGGTATACGGCTCGTTGGTGACGGTTTGTAATAATAATATCAAACTATTATTATTATACATGATTTGTTGTACTTATAAAAGTATATGTGTTTCGTGTGTAAGTCGTATCGTATAAGTTTAGTTGTTACTCAAGTTCGTTATATCCGTTACATTTTATTTCATAGGTTACAAAATTTGGTACGGGTCCGAAAACTAAAATATGCCATTTTCGACCCCTAGACGACCCCGAAAGGCCTAAAACCGCCTAGGCTATGGTACATAGCTTGATCATTGGGCCATTTTCGAGTGACCATGTGACTTTTAGCCCAATCCGTTATAATAAATTTTTCATCGAGAAGCTACCCTGAAAACACTTGTGAAATTCTTCGGCATTTTTACAAAAATTGTTCCGTTTCAGTAATCTAGCCGTTCGGCTATAAAGCTCTAGCCGTTCGGCTATGGAGCACCTAGCCGTTCGGCTCAGGAAATCCAGTCGTTCGGCTATGGAGGACCTAGCCGTTCGGCTCAGGAAATCCAGCCATTCGGCTCAGGAAATCTAGCCGTTCGGCTCAGGAAATCCAGCCATTCGGCTCAGGAAATCTAGCCGTTCGGCTCAGGCAGTCCAGCCGTTCGGCTGGTAGCCTATTTCAGGCCTGTTCCAGTTCTGTTCGTGCAGGTTTTTATAAAACGAGGTTTAACCCAATTCTTTGGACATAATCAGTTGTTAGATACTAATATATGATGATATATGTACATTTAAACATGTAATTTGAATAAAAAGTGAGTGATTCCTTACGTATTAAAATGGAGACCGAATGGTGATGATGATGGCGATGAAGGTGAAGAAGGTGATGAAGATGGTGATGATGATGATGCTTATTGCTGCTACTGATCTTGTTATTGTTAATATTATTGTTGTTGTTTTTGATTTTGAAAGAGATCGAGAGAGAGCCGAGAGATAGAGAAAGAGATGGAGGAAATGGAAGAAGAAAATGAAGAAGAAGGAGAAGAAGTAGTCGGCCAAATGGAGTTGGTTATCTCCCACGCGTAGTACAAAATACCCGTGTTTTTATACCCGATCGTAAAAGTAGTATAATGTTTTTAATTGATAAATTTCTAAAAATGATATCGTATATACTTTTATTCGAAGTATTTTATAAAAATACTTTTAGCGAGATATAAAAATATATCTTTGTTTTCAGTTTGAATGACGGATATGGTTCGAATGGTTTCGTCGCGTTTGAGTAAAATTGAATAAAACGAATATGTTTTATTTTTGTCTAATGTAAATAATAATTATTATTTCCAATAATAATACATTATTTATAAGTTTTGTCGTGAATGTTTTTACTTTGTACGATACGAATACTTCATATATTATCAAATTAATATATAATAAATACTGAGTACATTAAATAATAGGTTCATATTACTTAATCTTTGTTTTCACCAACGCCCGTGTAAATGAATCGGAATTCGATCGATTTGAAAATGCACGATTAAATTTAATCGCGTACTGATATATATTCAACAATATATATATTGATACATACAATTAGCCTAATACATAGCACTAATTACATGTATTTTGAAATGATTAGGAACTAATAACTAGTCCTAATTTGACGGGTATTACACTTTTCTTATTCTTTCTCACGACTCAAGAGAGCAGCCCCAAACCCCAACAATATCATCAACATCATCTTGATCATCAAGGGTTGCAAGGAGAAGCAAGAACAAGCAACAACACTTTCATCGTCTACATCTTCTTTTATTCCATCTTCAATGTTTTGTAAGGAAACCTTCACCTTCACTAATTTTGTATGTTTTATTTCATTAACATGTTATTAGTTCACTATCTTGAAAGATCTAGCATGAAAACTTAACAAAAACTAAACAAAACATAAGCTTTGTTGTAATCATTTTCTGAGCAGATTCTTAATCCTCGGTAGAAAAATTATATATAATCGTGTATGTTGAATAAACATATGAGACCACTTGGAAAATCTTGGTAATTTCGTTAGGAACAACTTTCGTGAAGACTTCGTTTTCCATAAATGCACCGAAATTTAGATATAAACCGATTCGCGTATCGTTAAAAATGGCTGCTGGAACACAACCATGATCATATAACTTCTGACCCACTTTTACTTATCTAAAATTCATGAAAATAATACTTAAAGTAGTTAACATATGGTAGAACATCGTGTAAAATTTTCGGATTCATTTGATAAGTTTTGACCCCTGAGAACGAGCTTGAAAGAAGTCGAAAAATTGGAAAAACTGATTTGAGGACTGTTTTGGTGATACGTTAAATAACAACACTTTCGGGTTAATCATAAAGTGCAACGACAATTTTATCGAGCTCTGTGAACATATTTAAGACATTCCTAAAAGTTTCGGGTCAAACCGAACACGTTTGACCAAGTCAACCTAAAATGGGCCTCGATACGATTTACGCGGATAAATATACAAAACGTTAGATTTTAGCTCAAATGATATTTAATGAAATGGAAAAACATGGACTATTTCCGTTTAAGTATTTAAGACTAGAACTATGATGGACGTTTAAGTATATATTTAACAAACATTAACCTAAACGATATTTTTACACTTACGACTAAATGAAAACGAAAAGTGATTATCGAAAACAACACTCATATATATATATATATATGTACACATTTACTCAAACGTAAACTATATATATATATATATTATATATATATATATAACAAGTAACTATATATATACGATATAACTCGCACACTCTATATACATATACTTTTACAAAGTATACCACAATATGAACATAATAATAATAATAATAATAATAATAATAATAATAATAATAATAATAATCTACAGAATTATTATTACGAAACCATCACCAGCATAACGTACAAACTACAAACACCAACGATCTTTCATCGAGTGAACAAGCGACATGTTTTGGCATTGTGCCAACTATTTACATATTTATCTCGTACGTTTAGGACTTTAGAGACTTACCTTGGGCTTAAGCTTTGCTAGCACTCACATACCGAGCTCATGAGGTGAGTTCACAGCCCCTACCTTTACTGTTTTAACTGCTTTCGAACAGGGGTGGAAAACATAGTCAACTGTTTTTACTGATTGTCATAACTTGCTTTGAGTTCATGATTGCTGTAATGTTAATTGCTCCCAACTATCGATTATTAATGGTTGCGATCATGTTTTAATTGGTAGCTAGAGTACTTTGAACTATACTATGAAAAGGGTTTCATACTTTACGTACCAACTATTTATAAAATGCTGATAGGCTTTTATACAAACTGATTATGACTGTGTTCATGCTATTACAACTATTGCTTTACGAAATAACAATTTCATACTAAAAACTATCTTGGTATCTTACCGGAGAACGACCGGTACTACTTGTAACTAGCTGGAGAACGACCAGCTGCGTATCTTACCGGAGAACAACCGGTACTTATTGTGTAACTTGTCGGAGAACGACCGACACTAACTTGGTATCTTACCGGAGAACGACCGGTGCAAACTTGTGTATCTTACCGAAGAATGATCGGTACAATTTGGTAACTTGCCGGAGAACGACCGACACTATTTTGGAAACCGCTGGAGAACGACCAGTAACATATTTTAAACTTACATTTTGGGTGACATCCCAATTCAACTTATATTGGACAACATTATACAACTTACTACACTACTATTATGGCAATACATTTCATAAACAACTGTGGTTTATCAAACTCTACTTGCAAACATAAAACCTGTGAATTCACTCAACATTATTGTTGACTCTTTACTATGTTTTTCAGGGAATTAGCTCTACATATAAACATGCATACTATGGAACTAGGCGATCCACGACGAAATAGGATGTCTTCCTACTGTGCAACAATAATCATAAGCTCTGATATGCATGATGTCTAATGGTGACGTCAGCACCCCGCTTGATCTAATGCTTCCGCAAAATACCTGATAACTGTAATTATCGATTTTGAGGGTTCGACAGTACGATTCGGGATGGTTCTAGCACCTTGCACATGCCTGGTCGAAACATCCATACGATTTATTACACGTTTAATCAAGATTCTAGATTGAATTTTAAACTTGTATCGGCGGTTAGTGCAAAAAGCTACGGAGTATATGAAAAAATGGAATAGGAGGGTATTATCGGCAGTTACAAAAACCATGGACCCCGCGCAACGATTCCTACAGACACAAATAGCAACCGTCAGATAGACGCATACATACACACAGAGTTTGTATATATCCCTCTATAGTCTTCACTCTCATTATTCGCATTCCATCTTCAAACCCTAATAATAACGCGTTCTATTGAGGGTAACTATAATTATAATTATAATTATTATTCTGATTGTTCGTTTTATGCATGAATTGATTGTAGATTTAACACACTCTAATCTTATCATACTACGTGTAATGGTGTATAGTCGGATTGCGAGTGTTTGCCGTTTTGAAAACAATTTTTAATCGTGATTACGTCATTTTTTCATCATCGAATTCTGATACACTGTATTAATTGTGTTGTTACTCTCTGTTTATTAAGGCATGTTGACTTATGATCTTCGTTACGTCAAAATTCTAGGGTTTTGACTATTCAAATGTTCATACTAATGTACAAATTGTGCCTAATATCTAGCGTTATTGTTTTTCTATTTCAGTATATAAGAGTTGATTCAAGTGTTGTGATGGTAATTGGAATTAATTCTCATTTGAATTTCATGAGTAATTAAGTTGTAGAATCCGAATTTTGTAGTAACTGTAAATTATCGATTGCTCGTTGGTTGTGATTTCGACACTGCAATTGACTGCATATAAATGATACATGAATGTGAATTTTGTTTCTAGGCGTGTTAGAAAATCTATCGAAATACGCCATGTGGCATGATACACGTATGTTAATAGATTTGCATATGTGCGTAAGTAGTATTATACTACGTGTATTCTGCGAGTTTTGTATATAGGCATAACTGAACATATCTTTGATGTATGCCATGTGGAATGAAGCATTGTGTAGTTTAATGTCATCACATTTAACATGAAGCTTTTTATTTATATTTCTAGTTTGTGCATCTATATAGAATACATGACATCATACACCATACTTATGTTGACTCAATTTTTTTATCGACATTTTGTTTCCAGAATTGAATCATGGGTCAATCTCTGGGGTGTGTTCAAGTGGAGCAGTCTAATGTTGGCGTGAAAGAACATTTCGGCAAGTTTGATAAAGTACTTGAGCCTGGTTGTCACTGTTTGCCTTGGTGTGTGGGGTATAGGTTGGCTGGTAAACTCTCACTGCGTGTGAATCAGCTTGATGTTCGTTGCGAGACAAAAACAAAGGTTTCTTCCCTTTTTTTTACAGACCGTTGCTGATCATATCTAGTGTGTTACTAAATTTGTAGTCTGTGCCTTATGTTCTGCAACTGCAAACATTTGATAGGCTATACTGATTTTATCTGATTCTAACTCGTTAGAGACTTTGCCATATTGCTTTCATTAGGCTCAAGCATCGATCTCACCTTAGTCTTAGTATTGTCAAACAAAATTTGTAAAGACTACTATTCATGTTTATCTGCATTCCTTACTTTTTAGAAGAAGTGTGATCTGATGATCCTTGTTTCATTCCAGGACAATGTCTTTGTTACCATGGTTGCTTCTGTACAGTATCGTGCCTTGTCTGAGAAGGCTGCTGATGCTTTTTATAAACTCTCAAATACAAAGCAACAAATTCAAGCTTATGTGTTTGATGGTGAGATGCACATCTCTTCTGCTCTTTTCTTTTCCTTTAGTTTAATTATATTTATGGTCGCAAGTATGTGCCATTTCAACATGTGAAATGATTACTTTGGTTGTTACATTGATCTTTATGCTATTTGTACTGAAAGCCTGATTGTGTATTGATGTTATTAGTCATCAGGGCTAGTGTACCAAAGCTTCTATTGGATGATGTTTTTCTGCAGAAAAATGATATAGCCAGAGGTGTGGAAGAAGAGCTTGAGAAGGTAATAGTTTTTTTACTTATGTCAACTATATTGTATGTTTGCCTCTAAATAGTGTATACATAATCTGTATTCATGTTTATATGTGATGCTTCTTGATCTTATTGTTCTCGTCCTGTTTTAGGCCATGTCTGGTTATGGCTTTGAGATTGTGCAGACTTTGATTGTTGATATAGAACCTGATCAACATGTGAAGAGATCCATGAATGAGATCAATGCTGGTAAGCTTAGTTTGATATAAGATAGCTGATAGAATGGTGTTCCACTCAAATTAGTACTGTGGGCGATCTGATCTCAATTATGTGAAAATATGTGAATTTGGGTTAAATTTTATTGATATCAGACCAGGTCCGTCTTGCCTTGAAAGTTAGCAGGTTAAATGAATCAAACACTTCAAAAATCTCCTAAAGTATTAACATACATTTACAATTTCTTAATTTACGTTATTCAGAATATTTGTTTTGGTCATTATGTTAAACTACGTATATCAGTTATTTTTTAATTGAACAAAAAATGGACAAACAACAATGCTGGTTGGTCAACCCAACCCATTTTGACCCGCTGTAAATTATTACTAGTTTTGACCCATTCACCCAGCATTTGTGGAATCACAGTCAGTTGTACGCCTTTATAATACTGATCATTAATATAAAGCAAACATGATGTATCCAAATACTTCGTCAACCTTGTATGCAGCTTCTAGAATGAGAGTTGCTGCAAATGAAAAGGCTGAAGCTGAAAAGATTCTGCAGATCAAGCGAGCAGAAGGAGAAGCGGAATCTAAATACCTATCTGGGCTTGGTGTCGCCAGACAGCGCCAAGCCATAGTGGATGGTCTCAGGGACAGTGTTCTTGCGTTTTCTGAGAATGTGCCAGGAACATCAGCCAAGGAGGTTATGGACATGGTGTTGATCACTCAATACTTTGATACAATGAAAGATATTGGAGCTTCATCAAAGTCTAGTGCTGTGTTTATTCCTCATGGACCTGGTGCAGTCAAAGATATCGCCTCACAGATCCGTGAGGGTCTACTTCAAGCTGAAACTGTTCAAGCTTAGTATACGTCATCGTTCTCGAGACGATATATTGAAGTGAAACATGTAATGATCGAAACTCTATGTGAACATATTAGGGGATACTTTTTAACTCTAGGTGACTTAGCAGCTGCATATATGGGTATATTGTCAGAGTGGGTACATAATGGTACATAACGTTTCTTATTATTCTCTATGGATATATTGATTCGTATATTGGAATATCGTTGTTTGCGTAATTAGGTTTGCCTATCTGGATATTTAGTTACATCCTTAGATTTAACAGTTGTATATATTGGACGGTAAAATATAGCGAATCCAATTATAAACTTGGGAAGTTGATAGGAGTGGAGGAATTAAGTTTTGAAAGCCTTTTTTTAAAGAAAGGAAAATATAAAAAAGACGTGTGTGGCATTTGTAAATGACTTTGATTTGATACTTGAGAAAGATGAACCATGAAAATTATCTGGTATGGCCTACATAGCTTTATTTCTTGCGTCTTAAACTCTTTGAGGCCTTGTTCATCATGGTTGTAATCGTTATCTTATAGGTAACTACGGTCATATGAATGATAATCATAAATAGTATTAGTGCTATATAATCAATTTGGTGATATGTCCCTCATGTGTTGTCTTTTTTCAACATTTAAATTAGATTTCTAGCTCCAATGCCGATGTTACAATCATAGTTTTGTGAAACGAAAAGCTATAGGAACATCAGTCGATTAAGAAGTTTGGAATTATTTGTTCAATTTAGTTACTTTTTGAAGTTAACTTCTTTTTGAAAAGGATGGACTGTTACTGTCAACAATTTAGGAAATTCTTACACTAATGGTTTTTAGAGCATGACATGTTCCTTGACTAATGATACTTGGTAAATGCGTCCGGTTATGTCTTGATGGAACTTGTTTGAAAGTGTAATGATTGATAAGAACGGCACAATAGGATATTTGTATATATCGTTCCAAAATGTGGTGATATGTACCCTACTAACATCGACATCTACATCAATAAAGTAGAGTATTAAAAGATGATGTACAACACAACATTTAAAAATCGTGGATGTAAATCGCTTGCCTTTATGAATACATCTGCATTTCTATGAGACGGATATTCCCAGCACATCTGCACATGAATGACCATGAGACAGGTGTACATCAGTAGAAGTAAAATATCAAAAGGATGAAGTCCAACATCACGCAAGTTTGATGGTGTGTCTAAATCAAGATTGAAAATGCTCAAATAACCTCTTTTGGTACAGATATATGGTGTTTTTGTGATACGGAAAGACCAATAATACTAAATTACTGTATTTTAGTAAGATAAATTGAATGTGTGACCGTTATGTGTCAAGTGTTCCTCGTACCAGGCTTAGATGTAGAACCAACTAAAACTACCCCGTTTTAGGTAAAGTATAAAAACATTGGTTTTTGTGTTGTTTCCTTCTCATCCACACAGGTTCATAGCTTTTCTTTTCAGTTTCACTCCTTTAATCATGTTCAACCTAATCTTCATTCACGTCTCCTGCTGTTATCTTCTGACTTTGATTTTAATTAAGGTGATTTTAATTTAGTCTAATTCTATTCTTCTAGAAATTAATGGTTGCAAGTTGCTTATCCACTGATTCAGTCTCTATATACATGGTACGATATGTGCCCTGTACAAAAGTAAAATAAAAAACTGCATGGCAACATAGCTACTGATGAAACTGATGCACTAAATGAGAGCACTGGGTATAATAAGATTAAGCCAAACACGCCGAACACCAGTTGACGCTAATAGTTCGTAAAAGATACACACGTAATCATAAAAAGATCTGAACGTGCATGCACACAGTTTGTGTTCATTTGAAGGTCCATTTATCTCATAAGAAACCAAAATATTTGAGGAAACCCACAGGAATATAATAACGTCTATAATATAAGTGTATGATTTGTAATGACACCAACCGACTGGACAATTGCTAACATTGGCATTCTACTGGCATATTGTTGTCGTTTGCCATTCTTTATGAGAGAAATAGATAAACGTAGTTACAAGCTATATGAACACTGATGAATTAGAAATAGGATGGCTTCAGGGACGTAACATTCAGTGAAACAAAAACCAAATGAATTAGAATCTAAAAGATCTGAATAAAGCACACGGTTGCGAGAAGCTACAGATTCATGAGAAAAACATGCGTCTTTATCAATGAGCTGAGAAAAATGAACAAAAACCATATTCATTTGATTTAGCAATAGAACCAACTGGGCACAAAACCTATCACGCCAACTGTTTATGAAACGTTATGCTCCATGACCATGTACTATGAACTCTCATACTTTGCTAAAACGGTATCACATACTACAGTTCCATATGCAATCAATAAAAGGTAACTTTTAGCACATCAAGAAAAAAAACATAATTTACCCGTGCTTGATTAGATGAGACAACATATGCAAATCCTTAGTAGTAAACAATCAATGGATGTCAAAAACAAAAAGAGCATAGAAACAGCTAACAAATCTAACCATAAGACATGCATCAGCACCAAATTGATAAGCAAAATCACTTTTTGGCAGGAAAGAGTACTCAATAGTCAATCAAAACAAAAGCACCAAAATGAATATCTGCTACTATCTACCACCCATGGATAAGTAGAGAAAATATGGGTCCTTAGATAACTGTTAGAATTATTTCTAAATCCAAAAACTGCCGAAAGTATGAAAAGTCAAAACCTTTCAACTTCAAACACGATCAAAACCAAACATCTCATCAAGGCTTAAGAGCCAAGGCAAGACCAAACTTGGCACTCTTGTCAATAGCCTTGGTGTCAACTTCTCCTGAAATGGTGAAGAGGGATTTGGGGCGCCACTCGTGCTGGATAAGAGCATTGGCCTTTCCAAGGTTGTTGATGCGAGCCTTGACTGTGGTCAATGGGTCCAAAGCATGCTGGGTCCCAACAGTGATTGTGTTCTCATTGGTTGAGAAGCTGTGGTTCACTTCTGCACCAACTGATGTGTTGGTCAAGGGCTTCACAATGTGGTAGTATGATGCATTGAGAGAGTCACCCTTGTCATTCCTGTATTATCACATCAAGCAGCAGATTATCAGGTAAAACCCACATAATTAACTTTTGTAGATACCAAAGATTGAATACTCACAGAGTCAAAGCAGCAATAAGGTCAGCGTTAGAGAAGCTAATCCCAGCATTGTACTTGGTGAAGTTTCCAGTTTTGGTATCGAATGAAACATCAGTTCCGATAGCAGTAACGTTGGTTCCCACCACACCAGAGAAGTTGACAACAGGGTTTGCAGTCAACCCGATACTTGTGCTGATTCCAGCATAGTCATGCAAGTATTGCAGTTCCAACTACAGGAATAGTAGATTATCAGGCATTAAGATTTCACTATTCAAATTTCATTATTCAAAGTAAGACATGTGGATTATGTGCATCCAAGCCTTGAAGCACAAAACATATTACATACCTTGCCAGATCTTTGATCTGGAACTTTGAAGCTAAGGATGGCCTTCAAACCAGGAGCAGGTTCATCAACTACGATGGTTGTAGAGAGCTGCAGCGATGGTACAGAAAATTCAGTTAAACTTTCATAGAAGATGCTCAAACAAGCTAACCAAAAGTCATAGCATAACTAGACTGGTACTTATTGACAGGAACATCATGCACAAGCAAAGGAAATATAGGTCAAGGATGACAAACTACATCATCAGCAAGTGGAAATGATTATTTCAGTTGTATGCTTCTGCTATATAAACTTGGTATACATTGGAAAGTAAGGTGAAGAGACTGATTCTTGAAGTCTGTATGCTTAAGAATAATGCGTATAGACTGCCTACTGGAAAACCAAACCCAAAAAGTCCTCAGCCATATCCAACAATACGAGAACAGCTTTTGTCAGGTGAGAAGTTGCAACATACTCTTACAATAACATATAATATATAAGTGAAAACAACATTTTATCATCAGAAACTACAAGTATCACTAATCATGTCAGTTATACATTTGCAGCCGTAGCCCGTAGAATATAGAAATAATGATAAAATAACATGCATGATGAAAGAACAAAAAGCAAAGCAACTATGAATGACAGGAAGTAAAAGGAGAATCCTACATTAGAGTTTGTGTCCACTTTGATATCAGTGGTAATGTTGTTCCTCTTTAATTGGGTGTTGACATCTGCAAGAAATAGTTCGCCTTTCTTTGTTCCAGACGACGTGATTGCCTGCATATTGCAAAATAGACAAGTTAATTTATTGCAAATGCATTGGACTTTGATATCACTTTCCAGACCCAAATGTAACAGTACAACACCCAAACAAGGCTTTCATTCCATTACAGATAATGCACAAGCATACATGTATGTACATGCAAATTCTAAATATCCAAATAAGACAGTAGAAATTTCTGACACTAATATCACTAAATATATGAAATTTTGACAGACGGTTATCCTCCAAGTGGAACTACATAAACATAGGAACACATCATTCCCTCGATCAGTTGAAATATTCGATCACATATGATTCTAATAACAACCAAAAACCTTCAAAAATTGAGACAAAAACAAGTATCATACATGCAAAGACATTTAAAAACGTGGTCATATATTTAGACAATCAATCAAACATGGCAGCTAGCAAAACAGTAATATATCCATACACCAAGTAACTTAAATCAGTATAGTATACACACCAAATGTGCAGCAGTATCTGTGTCAATATGGTTAAATTTTTATATCCATCCTTAAACCAATCAGATTACTAAATTCCATTTTAAACACTAGCCGTCAGAGACTCACAAAGATACTACATTAAACTATCTTGAATTCAATTTAAATTAAAGCATTTATACCTCTAAATGAGGGAGGGTGGGGACTAAAATTAACTTTCAAACATACACCTTTACCTTTATTTATTCATCAGAATCAGATACTCCAACTACATAGAATATAAATAAAGCAACTAAACCATATAACAATACACACCTTACTTATTAAAATAGCCTAAATGCTCTGACCTAGAAAAGTGGACCATCAAACTTTGCAGTTAACACATTCAGCTTATAAACACACACTCTCTGTGTTCAATAATGACTCCAAAAATTCTCTAAAACATATTTTAATCCAAAGCAATTGCTAACGGAGCTAATACTGAACAAATTACTACACATTAAACTTAACGCAATCACGCACAGTATTATGCATAAGTTCATCCACCAAAGTAAAATACAGAGTAATCAAACAGATCTATAGATACAAAAAGTGAAGAAATAAACTCACAACTCCAGTAGGTGAATAGGTAGTGATCGTGAACTTATGATCGCTCTGGTAATCCTTGTACAGAAGATCTACAAAAACAGATTCAAATCAACAAATGTAGATCCAATAAACATAACCTATACAATAATCAAAACATAAATAAAACTATTAAGCTCAAATACAAACATATCTACATCTATATATACGACTACTTATACATATAAACATAAATTGTATCTATATATGTGTATAATACGATTCTTAACAGATATCGAACTATTAAGCTCAGATAAACACAAACGAACATATATTAATATGAATATATACACATATACAAATATATCGATGAATATGTATATTTAGAGATAGATATTACCTCTGGCTTTTTTGCCAATGTCTGTGTAGAGACCTGGACCTTTAACCATGATTGCTTGATGATTTGTTTGTTTGAAGATTAAAATAAAATAAAAATTGGAGATGAAGACGATGAGCTGATGATGATAATATGAACGAGATTTGGTTTTATAGGGTTAAATGAATTGGGGAAAAAGAAAAGCCCTAATTTTTTGAGAGTTTATTCCAGTGTGTGCGTGTCTATGATACGTGTCGTACTTTTTGTTCTGGACCGTTGGATTGGGGTGATCGGTGGTTTGTTGTATTTGTGACCGTAGATTTTAGATGGCTTAGTCGATATATTTGTTTTGGTAGGGGTAGTTTGGGAATTTGAATTTAGGTAGGCCTATGGTTTATCATTTCTTGGAGAAAAAGACAGTATTTTTATTTTTGTGTGAAACGCAAATTACGTGATTTTAAGCTTGTTATCCAATGTCCATCCACATATATATTTTCTAGATATAGATATGTACATTTTTTTTAAATAATTAATTAAAATTACGTGACAAATATAAAAGTGTCACTCCAACTAATTATGTTTTAAATCATAAATAATGTGCTAAAGAAGGTTACACAATTAAGTATTGTAAGAAACTAAAAATGTAAACATAGAATGTTGTAAATATATGTAGTATCATGTTTATGTTACATGTTCGGGATAGATAAGTTTATCGGGTTTTTTTTCCCATCGTTTCGTGTCTACTGTCTAGTGAGTGAATATTTAAACTATATGAAATTATTTAGATTATACAACTCCAATCGATTATGATATATTTTTCATGAAGAAATGAAACGATATGAGAATGTGTTTGATATCTACTATTTTTAATTGAACGATATTGAAAGTTCAAAGTTGGAAAATTGATTTTCACCTGTATTTGTATGTTGCTCATTATAACTATTTCTCTATGTCATTGTTGAAATATTGTTTTGATTATATATATATATTGAGAGGTTCAAATGAGAACCACTATAAAGTTGAGAATTTTGAGAACCACATCAAATACGTGTTTGTTCACATGTGATTAACTTAAATCATACGTGAACATTGATGTACGTTTAATTGAAAAAGAAAAAAGTCAAAAAAAATTCTAAATTTATATCGAAAAACACATTTTAACCGATTTGTTCACATTATCGTTCACATGTGAACATATATTTGTTTTTTTACGTTTTTCGATATAATTTTAAGATTTTTTGACTTTTTTCTTTTTCAATTAAACGTACATCAATGTTCACATATGATTGAAGTTTATCACATGTAAACAAACATGTATTCTTTGTGGTTCTCAAAGTTCTCAACTTTAAAGTGGTTCTCATTTGAACCTTCCCATATATATATATATATATAGTATTATTATTTCCTAAGCATATCGATAGGACTATAAAGAGGTCGTGCTTTGGTTTGGATGTTGAGCGTGTCTTGCTTTTGTTGGGTGCTCTCTCTATGTTACATCTTGTAATAGGGAGAGTTGTAGTTTGTTTAAGTCTCTTGTTATATCTTGTTCTTTTTTCTAATAAATTTGTTGCAATATCGTTAGGACTTATATAATTTTATGTAACACAAATCAATGTAAGTAGGGGCCGTTTGTTTTACGGTCATTCTGAATAAATATATAGTCTGTTTAGGTATATAGTACTATATGTTTCAAATAAATAAATCATATGTAATTAATTGTCATTTGTTTATGTGTTGGATATCTAAATAGCAAGGAAAAGAAGAAAAAGAAAAACAAATAGCCTTGACTAACTTGATCATGAATTATGATCAAGTGTTTTTTTAATGTACTGTATATAAGTATGCATTGATATTGATATTAATTGTGTGTTACAATTTACTACAGTTCTATATATGAAACTGTTTTTTCCCGTACATTAAATGTGTTTTAGTGATTTGTCAACTTGTAAACATATCATGTGTCATCTTATAACTAATAACATGTTATCAAAATACACACAATGTACAAAAATAAATAGTTTCGTATATACAATGACAATCAATTTTGTTACGTACATAGATAATAATACTCGTATAATTATATATATTAAAAAGCACTTAACACAATAAACTAAAAAAGTCGTCTGCACGTTGTATTTGAGGTGCCCGGCCCATACACAATGACCAATCTGCCATGATAGATCGAATACGAATACGAATACATATATAACCAGCTGACAAAATGGACATGAATTAAGCAAAAATTTACAATAATCATAAACACCAGCTTTAATTAAGATGTTACTTTTATTAAGACTGCATACTCAAACATCACCAACAAATAGCAAGTTAAATAGCAAGCATCAACTTGCACATCGTTTATATCACAAATACTACGACAACAAACACAGGACAACAACACCGCATACCAAAAACCAGGAACTAAAAAAGAAGAAAGGAATTAAACATCACCACAATACAAATATCATAGGATCGGAGTTGAATGAAACTCTGCATAATGATTATATCGTTCCATCAATCGCTCTAGCTCACGGATCAGTATCTTCTTCATGATCTTTCAACTCCCAATGTCCATCCGGGTTTTGAACCATACCCGAATGCTTCTCAGTCCACCAAGCAGGAGGTACCCCATATTTATCCAACAAACTATCCGAAAACTTGTTAACAAGTGAAACATCGCGATTGACCTCGAGCTTAAACCCTCCCTTCGAGCCTTGTGACCCAGCAACACCATGCATATAACCCTCCATACTGTGCCAAGTTCCAGGGTCCCCAGGACCCTTTAAGTATGTAGACTTTACCGTATCAATGAGCATTTCAGCACCAACATCCGCGTACCCTACCATAGGATATTTTGGAACCACATCTGGCACATTACCAATGCGTAGGCAATAAAGATCTTTCAATGAACTGAAAACTTTATGGAACCCATCGTTGCCCACTTTAGGACAAGCAAACGCAAAAACGGTCACTGGGCATGCTTTAGGTGGAGTAATAGTTTGCTTGTTTAGTCCGTGAAAGACTATGTCAACCGCGTTCAATGTTGCAATTGCTGCACCCATGCTATGCCCAGTTAATGTCAAACTAATTTCCTCATTCCTGTATTGGTTCACTAGTCTTTTCACCTCATCGATTGCCTATTAAAATTCAAATGTACGTATAATAATATTGAAGGTCTAACATTATAACAAAATGAGATATATGTCATGGATCCGGAGAGAAGCAAATTTTGTGTGAGGACGTGCGTGCTGGAAGATTTTTGTAATAATGATTCACAATTTTGTATATTATAGAATCATGATCAAATAAAATTTGATATTCGAAATATAATAATTGTGAATCAAAGTTTTAAATTTAGTGAATCAGCGGCTTCTCAACCAAAATTAATTTGCTTCTCATTTGATCATGATATGTACGTATGTCGTCACATATATATAAAGATTATTAATTTCACTAACCTGATCTCGGGCACTTTTCTTGTTGTAACGTGTATTCGGGTCATGAGTGGAGTAGATCGAGTACCAACCAGTATGTACTTTAGGGTTATCCTTGTGGAGTAACCCGAATATTTTTGGAGCAGGAACCGGCAACAATTCAGCATCATGAATCATATCAGAAGGGTTAACTGTCCCCCTCCAAGCAACCAAAATATCTCTCCTTCCTAACGCTTTTTTGCCTTCATCATTAGCAACCCCAATAAACCCAATCCAATTCGATTTCTTGCTCCAAGCTTGTGGGGAAGCAGATGTGACAAATGCACCAGGGAGTATAACAGCAGATGTTGCATACATATATTTAGTTACTTTATATTGGTTCAAGGGTCTGCCTTGAGTAAGGCCCACTTTTTTCATCAAATTCTTTCGAGAATAACGAACGTTTCCAGCGTTTTTAGAGTGGGCAGTTTTGATGTAAGCGTCGTAAGTGGCTTCAGCCATTTCGCCGTAGTGGTTGATGTAAGTACGAAGATCGGGTGTCGGAGGGTCTAATGAATCTTTCCAATGGTTCTCTATTCCGCTAAATTGTTTCCAGTTTTTGGCTATGTTATCGAGGTTGTTGGGCATGTTGTGTTTTGTGGATTTTGATTTGTTTCGATGCTGGTTTAATGGCTTATTTATAGATCAAAGTTTTGGAGCATGACATATGAAACGTGTGCAAGTGGAAAACATTGGCTTATTCTTTCGTCACTTGATTTATCATTCTTAAATTTCGTGTTAATTAGTAAAAAACATTTTTGTTTGGAGATTTTTGTTACATGATTATTAGTAAAAAAGTGTTACAAAATTAATTAGAAGTTGAGATTTCTTAAGAAAATAAATAACTACGTAGTAAATGGGTTGATAAAATCTTAACTACGTGTCATCTTAGATTTCGTGTTAGTATACTGTTGGCTTGATAAAAAAAATGGACTATAAAATTGGTTTGAGAACTTAGGGATGACTAGTGAAAAAACGGAAAAGTATAAAGACGATTTAACTTTTACAAAAAATTAAAACTAATGATAATATCTTATCTTATTTCATATCATCTTCTTATTGTACATAGAAAAATGTTACAAATGTCGTAAACGGGATTGATGTAGATCACCTAGAGGGTCGTATGCATGCAAAGTATCATTTATATTCAATACTAGGTATCGAGCCAGTGTCATGCACGATAGTCTTAATAAAACATAGTATAATTTATAAATATAATGTTGTCAACTTAATTATGCAACTATTATTTAAAATGAATATAATTAATAACATAACCATACTATAAAGGAAGTAAATTTCGAAGTGCTAATAAAAAGTATAAATCAAATAATAAAAACTGAGACTTTGACGTACAATAACCAACATAAAGAGACATTAAAATGAGGATGCAATAAATATATGTATGGATTTAAAATTTAAAATTAAAAACTAAATGACAAAATATATATTTCATGAGGTTAATTGTCATAAACTTCTTAGAAACATACATAAAATATGCAACAATTTTTCTAGTTATGTATTTATTTATTGTTTATATTTGATAACAAATTAACAATATCGTTACAATCGCAATTAAACTTTGGTTTGAATTTCAATTAAAATTAAAAAATTAAGGGTTGCAATAGAAGTCAAATCAAGTTAACGAGTTTACATTTGCAGGTCAAATCTTCAAATTAAACCTAAACTTATAAACTTATTTCATAAACAGGATTAAAAGTGTTTAACATGGAAAATGATCTCCATAACATATTTCGGTAAATGGGTGAAAAAAAGTTGATGTGGCGGGTTGAGCCTTTAACACAATAATATTATTTCAGTAGACACTTAACCAGTTGACTTAAACTTTAACCTAAACCGAACAAAAGAAAATATTTGCAAACTTTTTGGTTAATAGACTAACCCATATTGAAATTTCAACCTTAACATATTTTTATTTGTGTTAATCTTAAATCTGGTTTTCGATTTTTTCAATAAATTTCACCATGAATTACATATAATAATTTGAAATATAATGCATCTAATAAAGAAAAAAAATGATATATCACATTATTTGTCAATTTTTACTAAAGGATGACATGTAATTGAGTAAAAATATTACTACGAGAAAAATTTAGTGATAACCGCTGCATTGCATGGATAATATGATAGTATAGTGTGGAAGGAAGAAGATAATTTGTAATTGTAGTGAAAAAAGATGTATATGAAGTGTGTATATATATATTGTGAAAATTGGCCATTATTTTTTATAGCCGTTGTCCAACAGTAATCTTTTTTATGTTTTTTATTTATTGGAAAATCAAATAAAATCAAAAAAGTAAAACACAAATGGGTCCATCTTCTCTGTTCGTTCCTGTCGAAAACCCGACAGTCAAAACTGACGGCCTAACCGATGTTCTAATGGGAGGGTTTATAGTGGATAGATATGATTTGATTGGTGAAAAAAATATAGAGAATTTTAAAAATGTATGCCCAATCAAAGCTTGATACAGAGGAAGTAGTATTTAATTTCTATAATCGATCATCACTACTCTTTCGTTGATTCGTCAATGATTACCCGGCCATCGCTTTACATATAAAATACAGTCAGATTGTAAGGATACCTTGCCGGTATATAAATTTATATCTTTATAAGCTTTTTGATTAAATATCATCACCTATAGAATAAAGACATGATTGTCTTTTATGGTCATTTATCTGTCTCGGTGTTTTAATAAAAGCATCAAGAACTAATTAATGTTAAACTTTTACGGCTAGTTATCTTGAATTTATCTTTTTCTTCTTTCTTCTTTGTCCTCTGTTAAAAAATGGAAATCACATCAAAAGTGAAACCCCAAAAGCATCAAAAATATGTAAATATCATGATTTGGTTTGTTATGCGTCAACATTTCCATGTACTACACAAATATTCCCTTACGTTATAACCAGAATTTTTTTTCATATCATTAGTAAGAAAAAGATATTGAATTAATTGCATATTTTTTATCCTTGTTCTGATTTTCGTTGTGCACATGTATTATAAAGAGCTAGATGATTGTGAGTGGTGCCACGGTGTTTTGGGAGTTGTGCAAGTATTTGGGATGTTCCATTCACTACAACAAAACAAAATTGAGCTATTAGGACCTTTTTTGTTGGGCATTTTTAAAAAGGCGTCCTAAAAAACATCTAATAGGACGCTCTAATTTTTTCCTTCCAATTGTAAGGGTATCCAATAGGACACCTTATATTTTAGTCCTATTACATTGAGTTTATAGGACGCTTATTCATTAATGTCTCATTATAGTCGAGATTAATAGGACATTTAATACGTGAGTCGCATTATGTTGAGTTTTATAGGACACCTATTGGTCGAGTCGTATTACATTAACTCTTATAGGACACTAATTCGTTAAGGTCTTATTATAGTAGTGGCTAATACGACACATGATATGTAAGTCTTATGTATTGATTTTTAAAGGAGTTTTATTGGTTGAGGTCTCATTACATTAAAGACTATTAGGACTCTTCATATTTGAGTCTTATTACATTATATCGTACGTGATGCTTATTCGTTGAGGTCTTATTAGGATGGTTATTTGATAGTGTGTTATTATGTCAAGTATAATATGACAGATGATATTTGATTCTTGTTAAGTTTTATAGGACATTTAGTACTCCGAGTCTTACAATGAATCAGGGGCATACTTGGTAGTATGGGATACTAGGTGTTGCATGACGTTTATTCACCGAGATCTTATTATATATATTTTTAACAATCTAAACATACATCTTTATGATATCCAACTCGTGAACAATGACCAGTTCCATTGTTGCCCAACTTGTATGGTAAGATCTATGGGTTACAAATGAAGGTTCAAAAGTTGCTATGAGCAATATTTTATATTTATTATTTTCCTTTTTGTGGCAGATTCATCCATCAAAACTTGTTCTTTAACTTTCACTTTTCGATCCAAATAGATCTGTTGGATACTGCTAGTATATTTTACTATCATAAAAATGGTTGACTCTTACTAAGACAACTTTTAACATTAACTTTTGACTTCAACATGATGTAGATGTTATTCGTTGAGTGACTTATCCTTATATGGTGCTTTTAGCAATCAAATCCAAAAACACAAGTATAACGCGCCAACTTTTATGCATGTTAAAGCTGTCCAAAAATATTTAATGAATAACAAGACATGATTAATACTACTTTGATAACTTACTATAAACATATTAAGTTGTACAAAAATAATTGAAAATGAACTTGTCAATATACCAATGTTTTAGCACTAAACATAATATTGAAAAGAAAATCTTCATTTACAACAGTCCTGACAACTATAAAAACTTGAAGCAATATGATGTTTTCAAATGCAACAGAACTTGGTTCGCCTCAATGCTGATATGAGAGTTCTTCTTGCCATTGTTCTCACTACAAGGTTGCCCAATCATCTCCTACGTACAAGTAAATAAATTAAAAATAAGACATTTAAAAGCTCATAGAACAACTCTTTTTACAATAAAAAGTATCATTACTAGTATTTAAGCAGTTCTACCTATTCTACAACATAGTAGGGGCGTTCGTATGGCCAGGTTTTGGTTAAATGGTCAGTTTGCTTGGTTTTCAAAAAAATAAAAGTTCAGCTCAATTCATTCTTTAAATTCATTGAGACTGATTACATAGGTTAGGTTAATGTTTGGTATATGTAGGGTATCATGTTACTGTAAATTCCATTTAGTCATAAGTGAGAAAACAAAATAGTAATCTACTAATATATGTAGTTGTTTACACGAACCCGCTTAACCAGAGTCCGTTTTGACCTATACCATTTTGACCCAAACCCATTATTACTTAATTCCATTATGACCATAATTCCATTATGACCAGTAGCACGACCCGAACCCCCTGCTAGCCAGCTATTGCCCTTCAGGTTTGGTGCATGTTGACTATCTTATGTACGTCAATTGTATACAAGAAGGGGTTTGGTGATTATTGATTCGACAAGAAATGTAGAAATTATAGTGCAGCTTAAGGAATAACATGGAATTCAAAGATTCAAGTCAAGTGGAGCATATATGAAACTTTAGAGTCTTATTTTGTTTACTAATAAAGGATGACATATAGACTTGAATTAGTCACAACGTACAGAAAAAAGAAAATGCGAACCAATATCTCAGTCTAAACTAAGTCATGGCAAAAACTTCACATTTAAACTAAACAGTCACTTCCCCATAGTACTAGTAGAATGTCAGCAAAGCATAAACTAAAAATAAGATATTGAACAAAAAAATGCTTACGAGTAGTATGAGACAAACCTGAGATTTACACGAGATTCAATCAAGGGAAATTGATATTTAATTTATTAATTGGTTTCTAACTGATCTTCATCTCCATCTAAAACTTGGGTATTTGCATCAACAATCGTTCCATCTAAACCATCTCTAACTAAGTCGATGTCCATGTTGTCATCATCTTGGGGACTGCTAGATGCATTGCTCTGCAAATATGTTTCAACATCATCTAGACATGTTTGTTCACTCATGTCATAAGAATCTCTAGGTGTTGTCTTGATCATAACATGCCACCCTTTGTTAATAGGGTCCTCAACATAGAACACCTGTTGTGCCTGACTAGCTAGTATAAAAGGCACATTATGAGGCTTTATTCCTTTAAAGTTGAGTAGAGTGAAACCATTTTCATCTTCTTTTTTCCTCCTACCATTTGAGATCCAATCACAATCGAATAACACTACTTTTCTGTTAAAAAAATATTCCAACTCAATGATGTTATTCAAAACCCCGTCGTACGTTACATCTCCCACAATAGGATTGTTATCCTTTGCACTAGAGAAGCTGTTTGTCATGGCATTAAGCATAACTCCGCTGTTCTGTGTTTTTCTATTTTGCTCAATATGTTTTGTATGAAATCTGAAACCATTTATGATGAATCCCTTATATTGTTTCACAATCTCAGTGGGTCCACTTGCCAAAGCTCTTACTTATTCGGTGATCCTATGATCCCTACTAGTATTTAGCTCCTCAACCTGAATAAAGGTATAATTGGTTAAAAATTTTGTAACTTCATCTTGTTGGGATTTTAAAATGCTATATCATTTTTGATTATTACTTACATGATCTCGAAACCATGATTCGAAAGTTTCACTATGAATGCGTTGAACCTCATGCTCGCGTAATCATCGATTTTAATTATGAACAATCTTAATCTTTTCCCTAACATGATAATGTAATAGAATAATCATATCAATAATAAAAGCACAAGAAGTAATGAAATTGATGATTTCAAAAATTTACTTACCTAATGAACTCGTCAACTCTGTTACAATTAAACAAGAGGTAGGTATGTATTTCATTGTAATGATTCATTCAGTATTTTGTGTATTTTTATTCATGCGAATTTTTCATGGTCAATAGAACCAACATCATATATCTTTGTTAATTTCATAAAAAGATTTATGCTATTTAGGGTTTAGTGTTCTTTGGTGAATGATTTATGTTATGTGTACTTCCCAGTAAGTTATGCATATAGTTATTTACATGTAAAACCATTTCATAAAAATTGGTATTTTGACTTAACAAAGGTGCATACGGTTTTGTGATACATATGGAATCATACTAAAAGTCATTCCCTATTTATTGTTGCTTGAAAGATCACTTATATGTTTTGATTGAGTTTTTTACATTTGTTTTAATTATCTTACTTTGGGTACATTACTTATGGGAAATCAAAGTGAGCAAGATCAAGGTACAGATAGGAAAATGAATGATTACGAGAAGGCTAAGTTGTTGAGGGTTAAACTGAACAAAGAAAAGTTAAGGGAGCTAGGAATTCAAAAAATTGGCAACTCTCTTACAAGTTTAGTAGATAGTAAGAAAACACAGAAAAGGAAAGGAAAACCAACATTTAGTAATGAGAATGATGCCGATTACATGTCTGATAATGGTGGTGATGGTGAGGGATATTACTATGAAGAAACTGAAACAAGTCACGGACCTGCAAAGGTACCACCAATTAGCAATTTTATGTCATATTATGTTTTATTTGTATGTTCTTCTCTGATGGGATTTTATTTTTACAGCAACACCATGTCAATGAACAAATATGCTAATTTAGCAAAGAAAAAACGGGTGATTGCTCCAAACGTTTCTTCTATTTTACCTGTTGAGGAGTCCTATACCAACGTGGACAACTTGTTGGAACTGTTGCATCAAAAAAGGGTAAGTCACAACAGTGCGAGGAAGGTCGTAAGTGCAATGGACTAATGGTTGGAAATTCTGCAGCAATGGAAAAGCAATCAACGAAAACAATGACAGTGAATGATTTTAATTTTGAAGAAGAAAGATTCAGCAAAGCAAACAGGACAGCTGAAACATAATTTATCAAAACCTAATTCGATCCCAAAAAGCATCTCAAGTGGAGCAAGGCGAAAATTGTTTCTTGTCGATGAAGATAATGATCAGGACGATAACCTGACATTTCAAGGTACAATTTTGTCGGTCTCAAACTTCTATATCTACCGGTAATAACAAAGTCTACTTTAGAAACACCAATTTTTATCTTTACTCTCCTATGATTATAGATATGAACGATGAACAATATTTTGTCGATAATGAAGACACGGAGATGATATTTGAGGATATTCAAAATGGGATTGAAGGGGATGATGTGAGAAGTGAAGGTATGTAGTTCTTAATGCTCTTCATGAATGTTTTTACTACCTTCTTAAAAAGCTACAATCAGTTGCTTAGTCATTTTTCTCATACTTACTTTTCCAAGGTTACATTACAGATGTGGACGAAATTATTAGAGAGCGAGATGGTGATACAAATCATAGATTAGTTGATGATGATTTGAATAATGGTGATGAGGAACTTGTGGAGAAAAAACATGAAGGGCGTGGATTAGCACAAGAAACAGGTTAAGCATATACTACACTACTTTTTGTGTCGTTTATTGTCTCATAATACTTAACGTTAAAATTTGGTCTAAAGGTTGTAGTTGGTAATTATGTTAGAATGAACTTAATACAATAAAACCGAGTAACTATAAAGTTGACAGAGAAACCAAGCTGTCACATTATAACAATCTGAAGTTTGACTTAGGATACAAAAGGTTATTATCAAACTTTTTTTCCAGCTTTTTTCATCCTTTTGTCTTCCACAGATTATATATATATATATATATATATATATATATATATATATATATATATATATATATATATGTTCCCTTTGATAAGTGATGATGTACGTAAGGCAACAGAAACCGCTAAAAAATTAGTGAGAGAGGAAAGATTTATTAAACCATCTAAATGTTAACTAGTTAATGAAATATTGAACTTTGCAGCTATTAGTACAGTGGAATTACCCAGTCCAATTACCTCCTCAAAATAACTCAATATAGGTATAGGTTATTTTTTTATATCTAAAGGATCACCAATAGGGTAGTGTAAACTGTGTCTTAATCTTTATGTTTATTTATGTTATTTTTAAGTTTATTGTAGATTTATATATAGCTGATGCTTATGAAATATTATTTGAATAAGATTAGAGAAGAACACAACATTGACTGATATAATTTGTAACTCTTGTTTAACTTTTGTAGATGCAAGGAATGTACAGAAAAAAGTAAGGGGACCAACTCGCATGAAAAATATATGGGGTGACTCATAGATTATTAAGGTTCGATTTAATGAATATGGGCAACCAATTGACAAGGAAAAAACGAGTAAACTGATCCACTTCATGGGAGCTGTTGCTAGGGGTGGAAATTATTGCCCAATTTACAAACCTTGGCATAAAGTTAGTGATACTAACAAACAAGCATTGTTAGAACTGTTACAGGTACTGAAACATGAAACATATTAAAAATAGGTAAACTGTTAGTTTACTAATGTAACTAAATTTGTTCTTTTTTAGACAAAGTTTGACCTTCCTGAAAGTTCTCATGACTGGATATTAGCATCATTTGGAAAAAAGTGAGAAATTGGAGAGCAAGGTTGAAAGAGTATCATGATCCATCTTTGCCACTAAAGAAGCAAATAAAGTCTAGGCCGGAAAGAGTTCATAAAAGTGACTGGAAGAAACTGGTTAACTATTGGAATGAAGAAGCATCTAAGGTATTTAGTAATTTTTTTAATATCAGTAAAGTATGAAACTATCATTTTACTTGCACTAATTTTTTTTATCTTTGATTTATCCATTTTACTTTTCCACAATAGAAACTCAGTGAAAAAGCCAAGAACAGTAGGGCCAAAAAGAAGATGGTTCAAGTTACCGGTAAAAAAAGTTATGCGAGAGTCCGTGAAGAGATGAAGGTATTTTTATGTTATAGTGTAGCTACTATTTGTACGTTGTTAAATTTCTTTAACGTAATATTCAATGTATATATTTTTGAATACACAACTTTTAAAACAGGCTTCTTCGGGAGTTGAACCAACTAGAATGGAAATATTTCGTACGTGTTTCTCAAAAGATGGCACTACAAAGAACAAAAAAGCTGCAAAAGCAATAGTATGTACTATATATATATATATATATATATATATATATATATATATATATATATATATATATATTTGTCATGTATCCTATTTTCAAATCATATATATGTTTTTTTTCTTTTCAAAAGTATGTATTGTGTTACCATTAACACATCATTGACCTTATTTGCATTTATACATCCATTTCATAATTGAATAGATATAGTTAGCATTCTTAAGTCATGTAACTATTGAAATTAATGTTGCTTCTTATATAATGTTTTTAATCTAGAAATAGACGGAAAGATACAAGTCAAAGCTTCCCAAGGGTTCAATTGATAAGCCAGGCCCCGAAGACATATTTTCTAAAGTTATAACCAATGATCCAAATGGTCTTGCACGCATGTATGGGCAAGGTGTTCATGGTAGAGATGTTTGGGGTGTGATTCCTAGTTGTTTAGCTTCTCGTAGAGAGAACATTAAACTGAAGTTTGAAAATGAACAACTTGAAGCTGAAGTGGCATGATTGAAAGCCAAAGAGTCGGAGAAGGAAGGGTCAAGCGAACATGATATCAATGACTCAAGTGTCCCTTTACGAGTATGTGTTTTATTTATCTAATACCTTTAATGCATGTGTTCCTTTATATTGATGTATACATGTTTATTTGAATATGATTGATATGTTAGTTGATACTACAACTTATAGGTTGGAGCTGAAGTTTACATTCACAATATTTTCAAGTCTAGCAAGATTGTGGCGAAAGGTAGGATTAAGAGCTTGGATCTAAATGAGTATGTTGCTGGGGCAGAGATTGCACCGGGTTGGTGTGAGGTATATATACAAACCCCTCATTAGATCTGAACGTTTGGTGAGGTCGTATGATTTACTTGTCACAATTGAAGATGTCGTTGGTGCAACTACCGCGTGGCCTTGTCCATTCGTTTCGGTATGCTAAACTTATAAACCTTTCTTCAATCTTTTTTTTATAATTATCAATTATAGATGAGGTACATTTCTAGTATTATTCTATCAATAAATACAACACAATCTGTATGGTATACATATCACCTATTCCTTTTGAATATTTGTACGAATTTGATTTCAACAACCTTGTACAACAATACTATCACTCTAAATATGGACAATGTACACCATTATTTCGATACAATCAGATTAAAATACTAAGACAAGGAGAAACTGTGTTGTTGAGCTACTCACATCAGTCTTTTTCATGCACCAAGTTTGGCCTCTTATCTAATTAGATCTACCAAATTTATTGCCACATCCCTCGGATCATTGCCCCATCTCGACCATTTTAATTTATTTGTCAATCTTGCTCTCATACACTCAAGTACTCAACTATGGGTCTAAATTTCTTAAACCAACCTACACCATAAACTTTAGACTTATGTACATACTACTTTTTTGTAGGTGATGCGTGAGGATCATGCGTGATGAAGATGGGTGATGACTCGATACTATGTTTTCAGTTTTATTTCCGTTTGCTTGATACTCTTAATTTATTATGTAATTGTTAGAGGTCTTTATTTCGGATGAAGTTATTATTGTATTATCTTGAACATTTTTGTTATGAAATGACTTGTTTGAATCATAATCTGTAACACCCCCAAATTTAATATTTTACGGAAGCATAATTTGGGTGTTACTAATCAATACTCAAAGCACACAGATATATAGCAAATGAATCTATATGCGTCATTTTAACAAAATATAATAAAATTAAAAGGTTTACAACAGTTTGAACTCATACATAGCTCGTGTTCGTAATATGAGAGATTTAAGTACATAATTAGTTATACAAAATCTAATAATGCAATGAAATCTCTGAAATTTGTATGGGGACTCGAGCTAATATGCATCCTGATGGGCAGTCCAAATCTACTGCTGAGTACCTGTGATACATGCTAAAATGGGTCAGCTAACGTTGGTGAGCTCACAGGTTTAGATATCAAATAATAGTGTGTGAATCGCAAGATTTAAATGTTGATTTGCATCCAGCAAATGATAATGATAGTGTATACAACCATGAGCGCATAGTCTGAGCTTAACTCGAGGGTCGGGTCCCATATAGAGAATTCCGAGCGAGGTGCCTCCACGAGTGCCTATTCTACACTCGTTTTCCTAAATATTAGTACGTCCGTTGCAGAGGTTAGCGCGACTAACCCGGACGAGGTGGGTCAATCCTATATGGTACCATATACTAATATTCACGCTACTTTCGTATTACCAGACTATACTGACGGAGGACTTTGATTTGATTAGTTGAAAACAACTCATGTAGTATATTGAAATATGTACTCACGTTCACGTGTTAAAAACAGAGCAATGTATCACACCCCTAGTAAAACAGTAAAAAGAGGGGCCATGAGACTCACCTGAGCCTGAAGAGTTTATCTAAATAAACTGAGATTGATTAGCTAAGAATCGAAGTCCAAAGACTTGTAACCTGAGGGTGTCCATGACACGCGATGGTTATAAACATATGAAGGCATCTAATAAGACTACCTTGTAGTTGTTTGTCCAACTAGAATGTCCAAATGATTACAATTTGGTTGATTGTTTAAGTGTTTGAAAATGTGTACGGTCTGTTGGTGATTGTTTGTAATAATACTAATCCCACATTATTATTTTGATGATTTTGAAGTGTTATACCTAAAAGTAAGTTCCAATGTGTTTTAGAAGTTGTGTCTCATTCGTGTTTGATGTTATACAAGTTTAACACCTTGTGTGAAAGTTTAGATGTAACACCGTTACTCGTGACCCTAGGGTAAGGGCGAAGCCCGTTAATGACGGGGGTCCGGGGGCAGCGCCCCTGGTAGTGGGGTCCAAGGGGCAGAGCCCCTGGCTGGGGTCGAGCTTTGGTGAAAAACGCATCTGGACTTGAATTTGGGTGAAATCGAGTGATAAAATTTTAGGTCTCGACACTTAGTAAAATTTGTGTTTTCTTGGTTCTGTTTCATGCGACATAGCGTGCGACATACGGCTTTGTGTCGCTAAGTGCGACATAGTCTGTTGTGTCGCAGATCATATCTGCGACATAAGGGCTTGTGTCGCTAAGGGCGACATCCGCAATTCAGTGCGACGTAGGGCGTTGTGTCGCTATATGCGACGTCCGTAATTTCTGCGACATAACTATTTATGTCGCTATATGCGACATCCGTGATTAGTGCGACATAGTGGCTTATGTCGCTATATGCGACATAAGGTCTGATTTAGCGACATAAAGGCTTATGTTGCAGGTGGCCTGGAGCCTCTGCGACATAGCGCGCTGTTGGCCGGAAAATGAGCCGAAAAGGTGTTTTCTGGCCTTCGTTTGACCTGAAACTTTTACCCAACCCATATTTGGACATTTCAAGCTTAACTAAACAATTATAAGTTGAAAATAATAGAAAACGAGAGGTGTCGGGATTTGTCGGAAACTTACAAAGTGGTGAATCGAGAATCCAAAAAGATGGAAATGTAGATCGTGATGTGGGGGTTACTTTTCTTCAAATGGGTTTCGAGATTTAGGGTCGTTTGGTGGTGCGTTTTAACGATTTGGGATGATGGAGGTGGTGGGTTTGTTTTGAGAGAAAAAGAGGGAGAGAAAGTGAGAGATAGAATGAGAAATGAGAAAGTGAGGGTGAGGGGATGGGGTCCCTCCCCTTTGTGGCTGATTCGGTGGGGGCCCACCGGAGTGTGGGTCTTCACTTTTTAATTCCATGTATTCGCGCTCCGTACGGCGTTCGTTTAAACGTTAAATAATTATTTTATACGTTTAAATATATGTTTTAAAATACAAATGTTTATTCAATATTTTTGTTGAAGTATTTTACCAATTACTTAATAACTTAAATGATTTCGTTTATTTGTGTGTTGAATGTCTAAGTCGCGTTGACGTTTATTATACGATACGAAATGTAGTTGAAATATTATCAAAATAATATTTTGGGTATGATATCGTTATTAAATAATTATATATTATTTAATAAAATTGATTCGCCAACGTCCGTATTTACTTGAACCGAATTACATTCGATTTGAAACTTGTACGATTTAATCAAATCGCATATTCGTATATATTCAACAATATATATATCGGTACATTAATTAGCCTAAAATCAACTAATTACATGTATTAACAACTGATTAGGTACTAATCACTAGTCCTAATTTAGCGAGTGTTACATAATCGATATAGTTTTGCATAATTATTGTATATATATTTGTACTATTTAGTCGTATACAATGAAAACAATTATTGGAATTGACTTTGTAGGCCATTTGTGTGTGTCTCAAAAGATGACAGTAAGCACACGTGTATTAGAATTTAAAACATCAAAAAGTGTCCTATCAGACTTTTTTAAAACGTGTGTATGTGTCTCAAAAGATGATAGTAGGCACACATGTATTAGAATTTAGAATATCATAAAGTGTCCTATTAGACTTAATAGGACATTTGTGTGTGTTTCAAAAGATTAAAGTAGGCATGTGTATTAAAATTTAGAACATCAATAATGTCGTATTTTATAGTTTGTTAGGATGCCATACGTGTTTCAATAGACATTTTGGAACTCATAAGAAAGTGTCCCATAATCTCTATTAGGACGCCTTACTTATTACGACACCTTTTTATGTGACGCTTAAACGAGTAGTCATATCAGGTAAAAGGTCCTATAAAGTAGTCTTTAAGGACACTAATGAGCGTCCTATAAGACCAGATTTGTTGTAGTGATTGTGACCGCTTTGAACATAGGATTTAGACCAAATCGGTAAATACGGTTTGACAATATTTCAAATCAAACCGCCCAATTTAATGCTTCATACCAAAACATTCAACATAAGTGAAACCGATTTGGTTGGGCGGGCGGTATAACGACTGGAATCTAAAATATGGGTCAAAATTATTCTTTAATAATAAATCATAAAAATGGAAACGTCCTAATTAATAATAATAAATATTAACCAGACAGTTATACATCAAAGTTCAGGTGTTATACGTCTTATCATCGCAATAGTAAAAGAAAACTCAAACGTAAATAAAAATAAGCTAAGATTTAATAGACAATCTTGTCTATTCTTATTTGATACCCGCCTCGCTCATCTATCCTCCTGAAGTTCCTCACCTGCACGATATACATAATCGAGCAAGTAGAAAGCAAGTGTCAGCTAATTAATGTTGAGTAAGATAACGGGTTAGTTATAAAACCAGTCCAATTAAAACATCAATTAAAAAATCCTTTACGATCAACATAACAAATAAGTCATAAGGATTCATGTATATCAAGAAAGCATAGCAAGGAAATCGTCAATCAAAATCCTAAAGCCGTGACTATGACATATTTCTCAACTCGTTATCATCTATTCACTTATCATCTTTAACTTTCAATAATTCATATGTTTCCTCTGTTCGTCAAAGACATGATGAGGTGCAACAACTGCAAACCACCGTTGTCGTTAGGAATGAGTCATCTCTCAGATTCACCCATTTCCGGAGCAAGTATCACATCGCTCAAACTCGTTCAGACATTGTCTAGAGTATCCGGTAAACATCTACGCGAGCCCCATTCTTGCGATTTGGATCCATGGAAGAAATCCACTTTAAGTTCTCATATTATTCATCTTTTCTTCTAGCATCAAATAATAAGGCCCCAAATCGTGCATCGTATCTAAATCATCATGGTTCATCATCTAGTATGAGTATCATCAATATGTAGTACAAGTATCATATAGAATCATGACATAGTATACTACCATAATCCCATCCCACATGTATAAATAAAGTTTCCCTTGTACCAAAATGAATCACAATTTAATCAAACACAATAGTATATAAGTTAATAAAAAAATTTAACTCAAATACTCTATTAGTTTTGATTGTGTATCCTGGTTTTCGCAAACATTATCATACCTCAACTCGTGTACAAATTGAATACAATTCAGTTATCACACCCCGCCAGACGGTAATTACAATTAGTTATGTTTAGTTTGCGGAAGCTTTAATGACGTGGCGGGGCTGCGAACAGTATTCCAACCAATAAATGCATACATACTCAGAGCATATGGTTATCGCACAACTTTATTTAATGAGGATGCCAAGTTTAACATTTGTTGCAAAAGTAGTACGACTATGTAAGTCGTAACAGTAGTAGTGGAGTTTAAAACATTTTAGTTTTAACAATAACACATAAGTTTAAAATAAGATTTCATAAGTATGACCGCAATGTCTGCAGTTATACAAATGAAATCCCCAAAAGCGGTCCCAACAGTATGTGGCATCCTAAGTAGTCCAGGGTTGTCCATCCTGAATGCATGCGATTACTTACCCAACTAATTTCCTGAAAAACATAGAGAAAGTCGTCAACAAATTTGTTGAGTGAATTTACAGGTTTGTATATGTATGTGGTTAGTTAAACCAAGTTTGTATAAATGATTTGTTATTCATTTATGAAAATACAAGTTATGTAGGGTTATCACCCTAAAGTATAATTATACGTGGGATGTCGTCCCAAAATATGTTACTGGTTGTTTACCAGTGTAAAATAAGTTACCGATATGTTTTCCGGTATTTAACGGTTGTAGGATTCGCTCTTCCTAAAAGTATGTGGGAATTTACTTAGACTGTGATCCCCTGAAAGGTGAGCTAAACCTTGTAGGTTAAAGTAATGCGACCTAACCCTATAACCAAACCACAACCAGAACTTATGTTGTTTGCCTGAACGGACGTTTAAGTATATGCTCCACCGTAGGAGGGTCGTCACGGCAATAGTACTATCCGTATACTCAGTGGCTAGAGTCACCTAGCTAATGGTTACAGTAGCATGTCATGAGGTCTTTCATGCACACAATCCAAGTCTAGGTCCGTACTAGGATACCTTGTCTAAATTCCCAAAATAACAGTGAATATGTAATATCACAAATCAAAAGTTGTATAAAAGCAATAAAGCATTTATAGTTTGATTGCATGTGTTGGCATGCAATTACTATGTTTAACACCCCTGTGTTTAAAAGCAGAAAACATTTAAAAGTAGGGGCTGTAAACTCAGTGTGATGTGCTCGGTAAGGAAAGCTAGCAGCCGACAGGTAACAGCCCAAGGTGTATTAACCTATATATAATAAATGTATTAACATAAGTACGTTTGATTTGTTTAATCAACTTATGTTAACGGTTTGTATGTTTGAAGAAATTGTTGATTTCATAAAGTCGTTAAATTTGTTGGTGACGTTGTGTTGAAATATTATTATTATTTCTCACGTCGTATACCTTGTCAAGTGTATATATATATACATACATATATATATATATATATATATATATATATATATATAAGTTCTAAACACGTGGTTTACGTATTAAAACGTATATAAGTTTTATTTGTTATAAAACTTCTTATTGTATTTATTTCCGTTTATAAAATAAATAAATAAATGTTATCGTCCTTGAAAAGTCATCGTTTGTATGTATATATGAAGTATACATATAGGTTTGTCGTTTGCTATTAATTATGTATGTATATATATATATATATATAAAGTGTATGAGTTCCATTTTATGAATACTCGTTCCGTTAAATGAATCGGGTCACGTTTTATGTTTGAAAATTTATTAGGCTCGGCCCGATTTGTTTTGTTTTCGGCTCAATAACTTAACCCGATTACATAATCCTTTTGGCCCATTACAAGTTTTGGCCCAATGGCCCGTTTATTTAATTTAACTCATTTGGTTTTACAATTCTCGGTCCAACCTATTGTCTTAGGCCCAAGGAGTATTCGGCCCAGCTTGCGACCCAGGCCCATTCTGCAGCCCAGCCCAGCCCACAGCGTAGCCCAGCCGTTCGGCTTGGGTTAGCCGTTCAGCTCGGGTAGTCCAAGCGTTCGGCTGGGGTCTCGGCCCAATACATTTAGTCCATTACTCGTTTCGGTCCAGTCCATATCCTAACCCATTCGTTCGTTCGGGCAAAAGTCGCAAACCGATCGGCCCAACTAAACTAGCCGTTCGGCTCATTTAGTTGAGCCGTTCAGCTCATCATAACCAGCCGATCGGCTGGCCCAAGCCAACCGATCGGGTTGGTTCGTCCCTGTCATTCGCACTCTGTTCTTGAGCTGTGTTCGTTATACATATATCTACATTCTTAGTCTCGGGTTTTTCGCTCGTTTTTACATCATTATCATGTCATAACATCATTCTATAATGTTATATCACATTTATATCAACTTTCACATATATGATTTGTGATTCTAAGTTTGGTTTCATACAACCCATTTCAAAAACAACTCAAACAATCATCAAGTTATGGTGTTATATACATAGATTATGATACATAAACATGTTACATAACGAAATTTAATTATGAAATTCGAAGAAATTGAAGTTCCTTACAAAGTGAAGTTGATGGTGGCGATGATGTACGAAGAAGATGATGATGATGTGTTGAATGGATGATGTTTCTGGTTTGTTGTTCTACTACTCACTTCTTGCTGCTGCTGCTTTGTGTTTGTTTAGCTCAAAAGAAGAAGAAGAGAAGGATAGATGATGATGATGATAGATGTGTGTGTATCTGAGATTGAAATGAGAAGGGAGTGAAATATTTCAACGAGTGTTGCATTATAATCATACTGCCTCCTCAATTATTTGAGGTTAGTGGGATATTTAGCCCGTTAATTTCGGGTACGGGTATAATTATAGCAATATAAAAGTAAACATTTTATATTTTTATTTTGTAGATGCTCTCCTGGTTCGTTATTTAAATTTGGAATAATGATGTTTTCATTATTTTGGACTGTTGTACAAATTTGTGCATTGGACTGCTATCATTCAATTGGGTGTCAAATTTCAGTCGAATTTCGGGTTCATAATTTTGAGGTAATGTTACAAATGTTTCCGAAAGAGTGAGAAAATTTGAATTTTTCTCATTTTGATCTTTGAATGCATTTTAAAATTGTTTCTGTTCGTCTTATAATACGTTTTGTGTTATACGTATAATTAACTCATTTTATCTATGGGTTATAGATACAATAGTACTCGTAATTAATAATTAAATTATTAATTATATTATGTCATCAACTCTTGCGGTATTTATCTGTCGGGTTCGTCGTGATACATTTGTACGTAACTTTAGATACTTACGTATTAGTTATACTTTTTGTTTGAAAGTACTGGGCTGCCAGGCTTACATCACATCAAAAGTTTTGTTTTAAACTTAATCAGGAAATTAGCGTAAGAATGCACATGCTTAAATGTTAATCAGTACCTAATTTGGAGAGTTGTCACATCAGTCCTCTTCAAAAACTCGATCACCCAAATAATATTTGATGTACAATGACACCACTATTAAAAACCAAAGCATAAAAATTTAACTAGCTTAAGATGCATGGTTATTAAGCATCGAAATCAAATTCCGGTTAGACGTTTATAATCATGCATGTATCATCTAAGCAACTAATTCATGCTGATTTTCTAAGACTTAAATGCATTTAAGAATCAAATTAGGATGTCTTTGCTTTCCAACCATCATATATGACAGGGGTATCAAGAAGTATTGTTGAACACTGATAAACGCCAAATGTACTATATTGTAGTACTAAGTTACCCCGTGTTTGATAGATTTCTAATGCATTTTATGTGAATAAGATACTCATTCCGTTCATATTTGCAATTAGTAGTTTAATCGGAGCTTGGATTGAAAAGAAACAGGAAACGAGCTAATCGCGAAGAAATGATGCTCAACGAATAAGAAGATAGGCAAGTGAAAATTGGAATTAGTGATAATGGATGATATCGCGTAAAAAGTCATGTTTTTACTACCGATATCTCTCTCATTCTGGAACGATTCTTGGCATTTTAAACTTAAAAACAACACAAATCAATGATGTTTAGCCAAGATGGTCAAAACCAGGTTGCATGATAAAAATCAAGCAAAACGGATGAAAAATGAAGATTCCACACACGTTTGAAGATTCAAGGCATCAAAACAAGATTTCAAGACAAAAGTGCCCATCATCAACATCCATCTCACCCAAGATGTTCGTTTCAAATTACGAATCCAACAGAAGAAGAATCAACAAAAACGGATAAAAAATGAAGATTCTACGCCCGCCGAAAGATCCAAATGATTTGTACGCAACATCTGGAGATAAGAGACATATTTTAAGGATATCTGTACATCAAAGTCTTCGTTTTTGAATTACGAATCCAACGCAAAAAGAATCGATGCAAACGGACGCATAACGACGAAGATACGCGCGAATTAAGCAACGCAGCGAAAGACGACGGACCGGGACAGGTGGCAGCCGGCCGCCGCCGGCCAGCAGGCGGCGCCGGCCTCAACCCTCCCGTCTTTCTTGCACTTTTTCGTCCTTGCTCGTACCTGGTGCACCACCTTTCGCTACTTTTTCGTACCTGGTGCACCACCTTTCGCTACTTTTTCGTACCTGGTGCACCACCTTTCGCTACTTTTGCTGATGTGAGCCTAGGGTTGCTAATGTGAGCTATATTTTGCCTATAAATAGCAGCTCCTAGACCTCATTTTAGACACACCTCAATCTTGAACATCATCCTTAATTACCTTCTTTCTCTTAAATACTTGTATTTTCTTTTTATTTCTTCCTAGTTAATTTGGCTAGCTAATTAACTAAGAAATGAAGATTTGTACGGAGGTGCTCCGGGATGCATATTTTAGCTACGAGTTATTGTACTTCTCTCCAGGTGTTAATCTATCTTTCATATTTAATATGTTCATTCTTTCTTTAATAAATTTAAATATGCATGCTAGAACTACCATGATTAACTAAATAACTCAATTGTCTGCTATGATAGTCGTTTAGGAAAGTTTAAATGTGTGATTGTATTGTATGTTATGAGATTGCGGATGCTTTATATTATAAATAGATGTAGGAATTGAATCTTTATCGTTTATCTGCCCAACTCATGTTATGACTAAAACTTTATCCAAAAATGAACGTAGCTAACTCATAGGGTATAGGTCACTTAGTTATACTATGTTAGATTGAATCATTGAGCTCGACATGGCCGGTGTTCTCTGGACCACACTAGGATCTAAGAGACACGGAACATAGGAATAGAGGTAGATTAAGATTAAATTCAAACAGACGATATTTTTGAGACAACTTTCGGAATATCCTCGACTTAGATAACACTTTTGTATGCTCAAATTGAACTATTACCTTGATTATCTTATTGCATGTTCTTGTTTGATTGTTGCCTTAGGATTATCATGATAGTTAAATATATTTAGCCTTAATCATCGTGAAATAATGTGAGGATCCCTATTCGACTGTTCTTTGATATAGTACTGGAAACGCCTATGGCCGAGTACACATGTATGGAAGTTGAGAACGACCGAAGGTAGTCATATTATGAATCGATTAACAAACGTGTTAACTAGGTTTCTATTCTTAGTATAAATCATCCCTGTTTTCTTTCATACTTAAGTAATGTTGATAATTTGTATGAATAAGTGATGACATGCTATCCAACCGTCTAGACTGGTTATTCCAACCTATTCCGGCGAGGGTAAAACCCGTTTACAAGATTGTTCATTCAACAAACTGTGCCATGATTCGGACATCTCTGATGACCGAGATTGGGGAATAGGAATTGAGATTAACTGTTGGATAATGTGGACATGCATTTGAGAGAACTTTCGGTGTATGTTTTAATATATTCTGCAACCCATGTGACATTCTATTTGCCTGATTGTGGACACATTCGCGTTAGCCCAATAGAAGGACTGTAGAATAGCTCACATTAACCTACAAATTTATACTCATTAGAACTCCTCTTATTTAACTTCACCTAAACCACTTCATAGTAGACAATCGCTTAAATTGCTGAACGCCCGAAGTAACCTCCACCCTTTTAGTTTATTTTGAACTTAACTTTAATTTAGAAAAACCCAAAACCAAAACCATCTTTCTGAGCCTCAGCTAAATTCATAAAAGTTCCTAAACCCTCCTAGTTTCAATTCATCGCGCTTTGAAGAACGACTCTAGATCATACTTATCCTTTGCTAGCCCTTAGATTAGCAATAGTAGTAACCCTAGGCCCAAGCCTTACAAATTAAAAACCCACTGCTGTGCTGCATCTCCATTAGAAATTTCAACGACCGGTGTGTAGTGCAACAAGTTTTTGGTGCCGCTGCCGGGGAGCGTCGGTGACCGATTTTAGGAGCTTAGCAACTTTAATATTTAGCGATCCTTTTGAAAGATTAACATCAATCAAAAGTTACATTTCTTGTCTTTAGGATTAGATTAGATTAGTTTTACCAACCATGTCAACACCTTATCCTGATTGGACCTAACTTTTGGATAATTCTTCCCCCACAAGTCACTCATTTTCCTTAAAATCACTTTTGCCACTTTTTATGCTTGAACAAGACCTTATAAACAAAAGAGTAACCGGATTTCAAGATAACATTGACGCCATGATAAAAATTTCAGAAAAATTAATCTCTAACATGGAATCCATTTTGAAAAACTTAAGTTTTATTGAGGAAAACACTAACCTATCAAGTGACGATGTGTTAATCGTGACAAGAGGAGGAAAAGTAACCAAAGTTGATCCACCACCGTTAGATAACACCCCCGAAAACACTTCTTTACCTACACCTATACCTAGTGAACATGAGTCAATTAACATCCCTGACCCATCACCAGCCCAAACCCAGGATAATGTACCTCGTACGAGAATACCTTATCCTGGAAGACTTAAAAAGGAAAAGCAAGAAGCCAAATTCGGAAAATATCTGGAAATGTTTAAAAGCCTACACTTAAATGTTAAATTATTAGATGCTTTAGTAGAAATGCCTTCATATGCCAAATTCTTTAAAGAACTCCTTTCAAACAAAGAAAAGCTTAGGCAAATAGTTAGTTTACCCTTGGATGCTGAATGTTCTTTAATTGTACAACATGGTCTTCCACCTAAACTAGGCGATACTGGACGCTTTACCATACCTTGTTTTCTCCAAGATATTCAAATCAGTAATGCCTTAGCCGACCTAGGTGCTAGTGTTAATCTTATGCCTTATTCCCTCTACAAGAAATTAGGATTAGATAGCCTATTACCTACTCGTATGACCATTCAATTAGCAGACAGATCAGTTAAACTCCCTCGAGGGATTGCTGAAGATGTCATGGTAAAAGTCGATAAGTTCATCTTTCCGGTAGACTTCATTGTCATGGATATAAAGGAAGACACCCATGTCCCGCTCATCCTTGGCAGACCTTTCTTAAACACTGCCAAGGCTGTGATCAACGTAAATGAAAAATCTTTAAAACTGAGAGTGGGGACGGAGGAGGTCACCTTTAATGTCAATCGATTAATGAAGCAACCTCTGGAAGAGGACCTTGGTTTGTGTGATACCATGCAGGACATTTTTGATGAACATCTCCACGAAGTATTGGCAATATCCCACCGGGATCCGATACCCAACACGGTAGTCACCGTTTGGAGGTTATACAACGAGGACCCTGGGCTGCAATCTGCAATCACTTCACCAACAACATCCGAAGAGCTACTATCTCCCCTGCTTGAAAAGAAATCCTCTTGCACTAATGACAAAACAATCGTTGTTCCATTAGGATGCGGTACACCGATACCTTGGATAAAAAGAGAAGGGGCCAAACCAAACCCATTTCCCTCAATTAAAGAAATCCTAGATTCGTTCAAAGGAATGAGTATGGAAACACCCCCAATTGAACCACAACTAACCAACCAACCCGTATCACTACCAAATCCCGAAATCACCATAAACCAATCTTCAACCGCTCAATTTCAAGAATTCCAGTTCACCGACAACGGAAGGATTCTTCTCACCCGAAATGATGAAATATCCTCATCAGCAGTCAACAAATACGAGCTAAAGACGAACGAATTTTCAAAGCAAACAGAATGGGTCGAAATAGCATCAATCTCCACAATTGAGCCTGAGATAGACGAAGCACCATTCCAAGAAGAATACGAAAAACTAAATAGAGATGAGATAGCTAGAATGAAGCCGTCTATTGAAGAACCACCAACCCTAGAATTGAAAGAATTAACACCTCACCTTGAGTACGCTTACCTCCAAGGAACTTCACAGCTCCCAGTAATAATTTCAAAGGAGTTAAAACCCGAAGAGAAAGCTCAACTAATTGATGTTCTGAAATCGCACAAGAAAGCAATCGCGTGGAAAATTTCTGATATACAAGGAATCAGTCCAAACTACTGCACCCACAAGATCCTCATGGAAAATGATTTCAAACCATCCGTGCAAAGGCAGAGGAGAGTGAATCCAAAGATTCAAGACGTGGTCAAACAAGATACGCGCGAATTAAGCAACGCAGCGAAAGATGACGGACAGGGACGGGTGGTAGCCGGCCGCCGTCGGCCAGCAGCCAGGCGGCGCCGGCCTCCACCCTCTCATCTTTCTTGCACTTTTTCATCCTTGCTCGTACCTGGTGCACCACCTTTCGCTACTTTTTCGTACCTGTTGCACCACCTTTCGCTACTTTTTTGTACCTGGTGCACCACCTTTCGCTACTTTTGCTGATGTGAGCCTAGGGTTGCTAATGTGAGCCATATTTTGCCTATAAATAGCAGCTCCTAGACCTCATTTTAGACACACCTCAATCTTGAACATCATCCTTAATTACCTTCTTTCTCTTAAATACTTGTATTTTCTTTTTATTTCTTCCTAGTTAATTAGGCTAGCTAATTAACTAAGAAAGGAAGATTTGTACGGAGGTGCTCCGGGACGCATATTTTAGCTACGAGTTATTGTACTTCTCTCCAGGTGTTAATCTATCTTTCATATTTAATATGTTCGTTCTTTCTTTAATAAATTTAAATATGCATGCTAGAACTACCATGATTAACTAAATAACTCAATTGTCTGCTATGATAGTCGTTTAGGAAAGTTTAAATGTGTGATTGTATTGTATGTTATGAGATTGCGGATGCTTTATATTATAAATAGATGTAGGAATTGAATCTTTATCGTTTATCTGCCCAACTCATGTTATGACTAAAACTTTATCCAAAAATGAACGTAGCTAACTCATAGGGTATAGGTCACTTAGTTATACTATGTTAGATTGAATCATTGAGCTCGACATGGCCGGTGTTCTCTGGACCACACTAGGATCTAAGAGACACGGAACATGGGAAGGTAGATTAAGATTAAATTCAAACAGATGATATTTTTGAGACAACTTTCGGAATATCCTCGACTTAGATAACACTTTTGTATGCTCAAATTGAACTATTACCTTGATTATCTTATTGCATGTTCTTGTTTGATTGTTGCCTTAGGATTATCATGATAGTTAAATATATTTAGCCTTAATCATCGTGAAATAATGTGAGGACCCCTATTCGACTGTTCTTTGATATAGTACTGGAAACGCCTATGGCCGAGTACACATGTATGGAAGTTGAGAACGACCGAAGGTAGTCATATTATGAATCGATTAACAAACGTGTTAATTAGGTTTCTATTCTTAGTATAAATCATCCATGTTTTCTTGCATACTTGAGTAATGTTGATAATTTGTATGAATAAGTGATGACATGCTATCCAACCGTCTAGACCGGTTATTCCAACCTATTCCGGCGAGGGTAAAACCCGTTTACTAGATTGTTCATTCAACAAACTGTGCCATGATTCGGACATCTCTGATGACCGAGATTGGGGAATAGGAATTGAGATTAACTGTTGGATAATGTGGACATGCATTTGAGAGAACTTTCGGTGTATGTTTTAATATATTGTGCAACCCATGTGACATTCTATTTGCCTGATTGTGGACACATTCGCGTTAGCCCAATAGAAGTACTATAGAATAGCTCACATTAACGTACAAATTTATCCTCATTAGAACTCCTCTTATTTAACTTCACCTAAACCACTTCATAGTAGATAATCGCTTAAATTGTTGAACGCCCGAAGTAACCTCCACCCTTTTAGTTTATTTTGAACTTGACTTTAATTTAGAAAAACCCAAAACCAAAACCATCTTTCTGAGCCTCAGCTAAATTCATAAAAGTTCCTAAACCCTCCTAGTTTCAATTCGTCACGTTTTGAAGAACGACTCTTGATCATACTTATCCTTTGCTAGCCCTTAGATTAGCAATAGTAGTAACCCTAGGCCCCAGCCTTACAAATTAAAAACCCACTGCTGTGCTGCATCTCCATTAGAAATTCCAACGACCGGTGTGTAGTGCAACAATGGAGCTTGAATTGGAAAGAGAATGAAAGATGAGCTGAAAATGGAAGAAAAGTGTAAATGCTGAGTTTTCAGCTATGCGTTCGTATTTTAGCCATAACTTCCTCATACCGACTCCAATTGGGTTGATTCAAGTTGGAGAATTTAGCTAACAGGCTGGGCTACAACTTTCATTTAGACTACTGTAACACCCGATCAAAAAGGGCCAAAATCCGGGCCCAATTAACTTTCTTTCACGTATTATATACGCATCACTACCAAAGTATTGAAGTATTATATATATATATATATATATATATATATATATATATATATATATATGACATAAACGGTTCACTCAAATTTCATATAAACGAATCTGAAAGCGCGCATAAACTTGAAAAAGGACGTTGGTACAAACTATTCTGACTAATGTATTATTGTTGAAAATAATATTTATTTACTTGGAAAATATTTAAACATATTTCTACATTAAAAAAAAACGTATCCTATTAAGTTGAGACCGCGCGAAAAAAACATATAAAACTTTTATATATAATTATATAAAATGTACGTAATTATTTTTAAAAAAACTCAACGTAACACGAGTTTGGAGGAAACAAAATCACACGAAAGCGAGACCCAAATGGGTCGGCCCAAACCCACGAACCCAACCCCATCAACCTAAGACCCACCTCCCTTTTATTCCCACCCCTTCCTCATTTTCACTTCATTTTCATTCTTCATCTCTCTCTCTCTAAAACACACTCTCCTCCCTTTTTCCCCTCTAAAATCGGCTCCAAGAACCACCACCACAAACCGCCATCCCACCATCGTCGGACATCACCATAATCATCTTCATCATCATCAACAACAAGATTAAGCTCAAGGAACCATCAAAATCCACCTAAGTCTTCTTCATCAAGACCCACTTGTAAGAAAACTCTACTTTCCCTTGCAATAATACTTGTATTTACACACTATTGAGTTCACACAACAAGAATATATCCAAGAAATTTGTTAAAAACGTTTTAAAATACGAAACCCGCAACAAAAATCACGAACAGCTCATTCTGCGAACTGAGATCCAACTCAGTTCGCAACCCGTATCCGCGAACTGAGTTTTGCGAGTTGACTTCGACTTGCGAAGTCAAAATGAGAACCGAACTGTATGCGAGTCGAGACTTGCGAACTGAACTACCTACAAACTGAACCTTGGCTTGCGAAGTCAAACTTGCGAGCCGAACCTGTCCTGCGAACCCAACTCGGTTCGCAGCCTACTCTGTCTTGCGAACTCAATCTCAATTCGCATTCTGGACTCAGTTCGCACCACAGTTTCAGCCCGCGGCCATACTTAGTCAATTTTTACGATTTTGAATTTCAGATGCGTTTTTCACCAAAGCAATGTAGTAGAAATAAAAAATTTTCTGTTTGTACCTTGAACATGGATCTCAACGGAACATTCTATCGGTAGGTTTTGATTTCTTATTAGCATAGCATGTAACCACTATGTTCTTCTCTTACGTACACTCTACTTTGTAGAATAATTTCATTTATTTTACATATTGTCCGTCTTGATGTAAGCATAATTTGAATATGATTTGAATTCTAGACATCTTCATGTTATATATGTTTATTCAATACAAGTTGTTGTTTAATTCATCAAGGATATATATAGTATGTCATAATATATAGACTTTGCCGTGCATCACACGGATATTTTACACTAGTTTTTATATATCTTTTTTACTGCTATTACTATACCTTAATGCTATTTAGTACTCATAAATAATACATGTGAATCAAATAAAAGTTGACTGATAAAATTCGGTATTGGAATTTGGAAATCCGTTATTAGACGTAGACATAGACATAAGGGTTCTCGCTGGTGATTACTCATGGTCACATCGTGCGATATCTGACAAGATTGCAACGATGTTTTCAATCAAGTTATGACTGAAGTTAGTAGCGATGTTCTATTTGATGACCTACTGTTGCCCAAATGCTAGTCAACACCGTCGTCTCAGCAATTTACACCTCGGGGGTTACTTCATCGGTACAAACATGACTCTTGCTGAGATTTGAACCCATTCCGATCCATATTATTATTTTTTTCTGAATTTATCTTCTGTAACCAACTTTTGACAGATTGACAGAATACAAGGTATAGTTGACCCATGTCTGCAATCAAGGAATCTAAGGTATTTGAATAGCCGTTATGTTCAAATTGCACTTCATGCTAACACAACTAATCTTCAATATCCTTGGGACTTATGGATAGGGTTAGTGAGATTCTTTTTCCTTGTGATCCTTTCTTGTAACCCGATAGATTATTAGGCGATGGACTCATGCAGTCATGCATCAGGTATAACGTTGCAGGCCGCTGGTTTATCAAGAAGAGAATCTTGAAATAGATGTAATTCCACTCATCTGCGATCTCTTGAAGGTTGGCCTTCAAATCTGGCTTTACAGGTATACTATCCATTTGAAGACAATAAAACCGTCACAACAGTATTTCTTTCTCATTTTGTTGTTGGTATATTCGGATTCGACATCGATTCATTAAATGTGCAGTGGGGATCAAGATTCAAAAATCCCACTTACACAAACAAGGATTATCATCCATAATATCGTAAAAGAGCTTAACCTAATAACCCTGACAAAATACAGGACTTGGTACAGTGAGAATCAAATGAAAAAGATGCTTTAAATAATAAATCTGGTATAGAGTTTTATATTGTTTACAAGTTTACAAGTACAACTGATAATGTGGGTGATGTAGCAGGTGGAGGTTTGTCACTGTCATTTGGGGAATAAAAGATGGAAAAACGTCCACACACTTGACATATGCGACAATACCGGGAGCGGCCCATGAAGCACATACCGTTTACTTCTTCATCACAAGCTCCCACCCTTTTCCGTAGTTTCCTGAACGGACGCTGCAGTCTGAAAGAAGTGTAATACACAATTTTGCTGATATATTGATAATAAAAGAAAATAATAAGCACGGTTTCATGTTCTCTTTTCTGGAGGAGTGTATGTATGACATTTATGAATAGAATAAAGCACATATGTAGGGAAAAAATGTCTTTCCAATGTAAATATTAATAATTGGGTACAACTAAACTACCAAAAATATCTCCCTAACAGAGGAAAGAGCGCTAGCGAGTGAGGGCCTCTGGCTGCTATGATACCTTCAAGATAGCATGAAACGCCTCTTGAGGTATATCCACAGATCCGACACGCTTCATTCTTTTCTTTCCTTCTTTCTGTTTCTCCAACAGCTTTTTCTTCCTCGTAACATCTCCACCATAACACTTTGCGAGAACATTCTTCCTCAACGCCGAAATCCTGAAAGAATGACCGTCAAAATCAATTGCCAAAAGCAGAAATGGTAGTTTTCACTATTAACTCGTTTACTTATGGTCAAATTCATGTTTCTTATACCTCTTACGGGTAAAATAAAGGGTTTTGATATATAATGCCCTTTAGGGCAATGTTAATGCTTCTATAATTACAATTGAAACATTTAATATAGTTAAAATCTTTCATGTTTATAATGAAACATAATGTCACTTACTAAATATAACTCATAGACTACATCTTATTATGGCAACATTGGTATTTATTTAATGCTTAAATTTATTTATAGAAACCTTAAACATTGCCCTAAGGGCATTGTTTATCAAAACCCTAAAATAAATGGGAAATACCCAAAATAGGAGATGAGAATATGAGTCGAACGGTTGAGAGTCGCCCCTAATGTAACTTTTGATGCAGCCATTTATTCAGATAAAAGATATATTATATTATTATTAAAAGAGAGGAATAGTACTCGTATTTTTCGCTAAATTAATAAGTACATACCAAAAGGTTTTTCGAGCCAACCCAACTGTTTCGACCCATATCCCAACATTACCCTATTTGACATATTACCCAAACCAGACCAACACATCGTTTTGCTAGCAAAAATTGGCAACAGATCTATCAAAAAGAGCAACATAGTTTCGGGAATGAAAGGGGGATGACTTACGTCTCCCTTGCAATGACCTTTGACCCAACAGAAGCTTGTATTGTGATCTCAAACATTTGTCTGTATAGATGCAAGACATGTCAGTGGATTTTGTATATTGATGAAATTAAATAGTTGTAGACAATAGGGTAACCTGTCGATGAATTTCTTAAGCTGGTCTACGAGTAAACGACCAACACGTTGTGCCTTTAACTTATGAACAATAGTTGCCATTGCATCAACGGGTTGTCCGTTCAAAAGGATGTCAAGTTTCACTACATCAGAAACAACATACCTGTATAACAAATTAACTTAGTCAACAATTCAAATTAACGCCGCTTTGCCTAAACGACGTTCTAACTTCTAAATTTGTGGGTCCTACATTTCTGAAAAGACCCAAAATATAATTATATGTATTATTTGCTTCAAATGAGATGTTATTACTAAGATAAAAGACTAGCAAAACAGAGAACAAAGTATGGAACCCACTGAACTAACAAAGCATGTGGATCCACATTATAACATCTTTCCTTTACTGCATTTTCATCTTGTGGGTCCCACAATCATATCTATTTTTCTTCTCCTAGCATATAAATATCTGACTCACATAATGAAAGTGTTAAATGTGCAAAAAGAAAATAAAATTGATACCCTTATGCTTAATAGTGCCAATTTCAACCTCTTTACTTTCAATGCGTACATTTGGTAGTGTTTTATCTCCAAAGAGTCTAAAATGAATTAGCTAAAAGGGGAACGGATTAAACAGGTAGTAAGTTGCCCAAAGTCTTCTATAAAGCATACCACCTCCCGAATAGTTTCGTACGAAGACTCAGATTAGTAATGTACTATAATTTATTCTACTAATAGGAAGCAAGGTCTTACTCTGAATCTTCATAATCAAATGATGCATAACCAGACGTAATGCTTTTCAGTTCATTGTAGAAGTCCACAACGATTTCCCTTAGAGGTAACCGGTACTTCAGAAATGCCCGTTGACTGTATAATCAACAAGAATCTTAAACCCAAGCTTTGCTTAGAAATAAAATCTGCTTAAAGAAAAACCAGATAACCTGATAATAAATTATCATGATATCAAGAGGTAACACATTACCTATCGATAAATGAATACTCTAGCTGTTCTCCTCTCCGTTCAGAACAAAGAGTAATAACAGCTCCCACATACCTTCAGATGAAAACCAAAGGAGTAATTTAAATTTTGAAGCCAAATGCAAACTAATTATCATTCTTGCAAAACACCAAACTTAAGATGAACAAACGCGATAGAGGTTATGGGAATAAAATTTAGGGATTTTGAGAGCTTACTCACTGGGGATAATAATTGTTGCCAATACCGTAGGTTCCCAAGAAGCCACAACTTGGACTTTAGGATTTGAAGTGAATGCAGCTGGATTTTGAACTTCTACTTTACTGGAAAACGTAAATTAGTAAACTGTTCTGTAAATAAGCTGAATTGATCTTCTACTAAAAGCCACGTACCTCCCGTCTGAATACTCAAATATATATGGCACGGTTGGAACAGTAGAAATTATGTGAGTTCCATGTTCCTGTTGTTTATGAGATAAGTTGGCATAATTACAAGTCTATGTGATGATAATATAATACATTTACAAGCTAGAAACCTACAATACAGACTAAATTGTTAATTATATTACTAGGAAGTTAATTGGGTGTAATTTGAAAGAAAAGAAAAGTTAGCTAAAAGGCAAACGAATTGTACGGTTTATATGCTTATATCATATATAGCATAATCAAGCAGTCACATCATCTGAATTTCATAAAACTGTCTCATTAATTTTATACGAGTATGTGTTTTTCTAATCATAAATGATATTTACATTTACTTATTTATAAAATTTAAAGGAGAAAGAAGTGTTGGCTGCTTGATTCGACTGCACTTACGTTGACCAGTCTTATAAATTCATCTGTTGTGACCTGTTACCCAAGCGGTCGAACCTGACCATTTTGCCACCTATATTCCAATCAGGGCCTCTAAATTTTCACCTTAATTAGCTATTTAATAATATGCATTCAACTTTCATAGTCATCGCAATCTTTGATTACTTCATAGCATCATGAATCCAAACACATTCTTTTAAATTATTTAAGTTATATTTATAATCATATAATAAGTAATTTACATTTTCATTTTCTAATAACCCAACAAGATTGAGAAAGAACACCTGCTCAAGACGTTGATGGAAAACATCCATGTGAAGTAATCCTAAAAAGCCACACCTGTGAGATATTAAAATGTATAATATAGCTAATATATCCGTTAGTTTTTCAGTTTCATGATATATATATGTAAAATAAAGATTCTGCAGACCTGAAACCAAGACCGAGTGCTGTGCTGCTCTCTCTGGCAACAGAGACACTGGCATCATTACATGTTAATCTTTCGATTGCATGGCTAAGTGCTTCAAAATCAGAACCATCAGCAGGAAAAAGGCCAGAAAAAACCATATGTTTTGCAGGCTTGAACCCTAATGATTTGAATATCAATAGAAGAGACATTAATCATGTGTTAAAACTATGATGCCACATCAAAACTGATGTGCAAACAGACATATAGGATTTCTTAATATTATTTAACATATTCTAATTATTATGTTCAGATATAACGTTGTGTGCATTCTAACATGAACACTATTTATCATCTCTAAAGCTACATATATTTCATTACTTGTTCGTACACCCAGGTATAGTAAGGAGGTATTTGGACGTGTTATTGCAAGTGTGATTACCGTTATTCAAAAAAATTAGATTGATTAGTCAATAGTCTAATAACGGCTACTTACTCAAAGAATAAACAACCTTGCTTGTTGTTAGCTGCACGGAACATTTTCCCTAGATTTATAAGTTAAAAGAGCACTTTAGGCGTATTTCTACCTACCCGTTAGAGATGAAAGATACCCCAAATCACATGGGTCAAAAATACCATCTCCACTAACTCAAATGGTGGAAGTCTTTGTGAGGCAATAAAAACACGTAAGGAGTTCCCAAGAATACCTGGTAGAGGCTCTACAGTCGTTCGGTTATGAAACAATGTATCTCCAACACGTGCCTCCTTAGTTGTACGCATGCCACTAACCACATAACCAACTTGTCCCGTTAAAAGGTAACCCGTAGACCTAAGTTCCGGATGCATAATCCCAACATCCAAAACCTCATACGATTGTCCAGTTGCTGCTGACGTAATTTTATCACCCTTACGCAAAGACCCGTCAACAATCGCCACGTGACATATCACCCCCTTATACTCATCATAATAAGAATCCAGCAAAAACATACGAAGATTTGAATCACTCTTTCCAGGAGGAGGTGGTATTCGTTCTATAACAGCCGGAAGCACATGTTCAAGACCTTGGCCCGTTTTGGCAGATGTCAAAAGTACATCACTTGGGTCCAAGTCAAACATCGACTTTAACTGTGCTTTAACACGTTCTGGATCAGCTGTCGGTTGATCAATTTTATTTATGACGGGTATTATTGCGAGATTAGATTCAAACGCAAGATAAAAGTTCGCAACTGTTTGCGCTTGTACACCTTGAGCTGCGTCAACAACCAAAAGGGCACCTTGGCATGCAGCCAAAGATCTCGATACTTCATAACTAAAATCCACGTGACCAGGTGTATCAACCAAGTTTAGCAAATAGCTTTTGTTACTCTCCTTTAAATCGTAATCATAAAACATAGTAGCTGTTTGAGCCTTAACCGTGATTCCCCTTTCTCTCTCAACCTAATACAATTCATATCATAATATCACATTACAAAAATGTACACCTGAATTAATCAACCGATAAAAGGGACATTCAAATTTAGTAGTTCTTAATCATACAACAAATCAAGCAATACTCATTCAATACAAGTTTCAACACAAAATGTCATAATATAGCAGTACACTGTCCATTTCGTAATTGCCAAAACGGGCGCTAAAGAGTCATAACTGCAAAAATGAACCACATCGTTATTTTACGACATTCATCCGTTTCTAAACAAGAATATAGTATGGGAAACATAAGTGACCCAAAAGATGAAATTTGGACATGCGGGGTCAAATGGGCTAATCCTCAACTTCAAAATAAATATGCATTTTGTAACTTCTTTTTTACTACAACAGGTAAATACACATAAAATACATAAATTTGTACCTGTAATTTATCAAGATACTGAGCTACACCATGACCTCGTTTAATAGTACCAGTAAGTTCAAGAAGCCGATCAGCAAGGGTAGATTTCCCATGATCAACATGAGCTATAATTGAGAAATTTCTGATTTTATCTGTTGGATACTGATTTAAATCAACGACGTTGTTATCATCTTTTCGATTATTATTTCGTGAATTAGTGCAAAAACCGCGGTGAATTGAAGAAAAATAAGGTAACCCTAGCAGCCTGTGATAGTGATTACGGCGTATACGATTGGCTAATCGGATTGATTTTGAGGCTTTATTGAGCTGATAAGCCATTTGTGAGAGTTTATGCGTTAGAAATTAGGGTTTATTGGAATCATAGCTGATGGTTAAGGTCTGTCAGTGAAGATGCGTTTGTGTTTGCAATTTTCTGGTGTTATTTCACGTTAAAAAGTTATGTGTGATATTTGCAATGTTGTATTTAATATTTAAATCTTGCAAAAAGAAGACATGAATGAAAGTGCTTAAAGAGTAAGTGGTTATTCACTTTTATTTTGTACTCCAACGTTGTTTTGGAAATATGATCTGTTTGAATAATTAACCCATACATATACATAGCTAATTTGTATATTGTTAATTTAAAGTTGCAATCATCATTGAAGTAAAAAAATAATAATAAATAGATAAGAAACATAAATCAAACTTTGTTGCAAGTGACGTTGGTTGTGTTGTAGGTAATTTTCTTACCTTTATTGTAAATCAGGATTATTAATTACTACATTTTTCCTTTCAAATCTTGAAAAAACGACATTGACCATTAATAATGGTAATTGTGAAGCATACTATCAATGAGAATAAGGTTGAAAGTTGCTAACTTATAGTGATAAAATGATTGGTTTTAAGCTTTACTAACTTACTTGGCTAAATGATAATACGTGCATATCTTTAAATGATTTGTTTGTTGAGAAAATGTATTATACATTTTGCGGTATATTTGATATCTGAATTGGATATGAACTTTATACTCTGTTGATGATATTATACTCTATGTTATAAACTAAATTATTAGCATGAAACAATGGATTTAAATAGAGGTGTGAAAACATGTAATGTTATTAAACATTTTGAAATGAAGATATTATTATTATAGTATGAATTTTTGTTACTATTCAAATAAATTGTAACTATTTTAGAAATCAAATTTACAGCAAAGGTAATTGTTCATTTTACATTTTTTAGGAGATATATTCATCAATAACATAACTTGTTTAATAAAAAAAATGACATGCTAAAAATAGGTGGTATAAATAATAATGAATTACAAAAATTTTAAAAATAATTTAATGACACATAGGATTTGTAAGAAAATAAACATATCGCATAAGTTACAAAATTTTTTATTTTTGAGCCCGTGCAATGCATGTCAAATATTAGTATTCTTGTCCGAAGTTGTAAAGTTATTACTAATAATTTAAAAAAAATTATTATTATTATTATTATTTTTTGTTATTATTATTATTATTATTATTATTATTATTATTATATTATTATTATTATTATTATTATTATTATTATTATTATTATTATTATTATTATTATTATTATTATTATTATAGACTAAAACATATACTCCCTCTGTCCCATTTTTACTGTCCACAGACAAAAAACACGTAGATTAAAAAATATGTACTGATTGTATTCTACAACCAATAAAATTTAATCTCTCACCACATTGAAATGTTTTGATTAGTTGAAAAGTACAAGTGGATAATAAATTTGGGACATCCCAAAATAAAAATGTGGACTATAAATTTGGGACGGAGGGAGTATAAAACAACCAATTTCCAATTTTATACACACAAATATATCACAGAAAATATTAAAGTCACAAATGTTGTAAAACTTATTTTGTAAACAATTCCACGAATCACAAAAGATTAAATAACTAAATAACGATGATTATTAATATTACGAGTTAATACTTTTGAATATATTATTATTATTATTATTATTATTATTATTATTATTAAAAAATCACATTAGATAAGTTTATTTATAATTGGTCATATTAAGGTTGTATACAATAATGATTAGGCTCTCCCGTAGTGAATTATCAACTATTCAACTTAATTATTTATTTAAATTGAAAGCTACTATAGAGTTATCTAATTAACTATTAATGTAATTTAATTCATTAATTTAGATTTATGAGAATTAACCACATATTAAGTTGATGCATGGTATAAGCTTTAATTTTTTCTTTAATGAAAGGAAATTAAAATTAAGAAATAATATAATTTTTAATATATGGAAAATTCATGTATCATGTTTTAAAATTGAGATTAATTCAAGATTGTATAAATTAATCAGTGTCATCATTTACTAAAATAACATGCTTTAATATACAATTAAAAAACTTTGTTTAGTATATATGAATATGAATAGATAGATTATTAAATAATAATGTAATAATAATATCATAATAATTTGATTTAATCTCAACATATTCTAATTCATGAGTATTTTTTCCTACGTGGATAGCTTCTCCTCGTGACAACTAATATTTTGTCCTATGTGTCAACATACTATTAACTTTCTAAAAATTTATTTGACACCTCATCATGATATATTATTTTTCTAAAGTCAATCGAAGAATCTATTTTTCTAAAACAATGTAATTAATTTTCTCCTATTATTTTTATAAAGTCAATCAAATATATTTTTAAAAAAATCTAATTCAATTTTTTCTAATAGTATCATATTACTTTTAGAAAGTCAATCAAAAAATTCCAATTTAAAAAAATATATGTTACATTAATATTAATTAATATAATATATGCATATGCATATATGTGTGTATATATATAATATATAATATATAAATATATACAATAATAAAATATTAGAATTAAAATATTATTATAATAATATTGTTCGTGATAATAATAATAATAATAATAATAATAATAATAATAATAATTATTATTATTATTATTATTATTATTATTATGGAGGTAAATATTTATTTACAATATTTACCAATAATTAAAATAAAATTATATCTTCTTTCATTTTTAATTTCTCTCCATATATGTTTCTCACATTCAATTTTTTTCTCTCTATATATTTCTCACATCTCTCAAGATCCTTTTTTTATTTCAACCATTCATCTTTTTATATTCAAGGTATTTACATACACATCTATCTATCATCTTATTAATATTTCAATTTAATTTTTATTTAATGTTATTCCTCTTCTTTTTAATGTGTGTATCTTTATTTGATGTTATCACTCTTCTTTTAACGTATATGTTGGTTGAACTTATATTTCGATTTAATCTTTATTTTGATGTTATTATTGGATGTCATTGCTCTTCTTCTTGATATGTATATCTTTATTTGATAATATTAGTATTCTTATTAACGTGTGTATTTTTTGGTTGAACATTTATTAATATATTGAATATTTATTGTATTTTTTAATTATTCTGTTGTATTACTAGATATCAAAATATGAGTATCAACACCATAATGAAAGCAAATTCAAGATTACAAAATCAATCTATCAAAGTTAATTAGAATTCTAAAAAATTGACGTCCACCACCTTGGGGTAAAACTAAAAAGACAATGAAGTATATTCTATTGGACGAACAAGATATAGTTGAATGTAACGCTTATTTAAATTTAAAAAAATTATTTTAATATGATTTGACTTATTTATCTATTTATTTCATTAATTTTTTTCATTTTTATTTTCGCATAATGACTATATTCAAGCATCAATTAAGCTAAGGTTGCTGCCGAATGTTAATAAAAAAAATGATCATTTTACTCAATTGTTACAGTTTGTAATTTTAAAACCAACGACAATACATCTAAATTTGATAATATATTTATTTTGAACGAAACCATTGTGACAATACATTTAAATTTTATGAACATTTCACTTAATAATTAATACATTGTTATCGTTAATATGTAATATTTCTAGCCGTCCAACAGACGGGTTTAACACTAGTTAATTAAAATAATATTAGTTAATGATATATGAACTGTTTACTTAATGTTAACGTATATGAGTTAAAGATAGAAGGTTTTTCGCGAATATTTTAAAAATTAAAATCAATAATAATATGAGTTTTAATATATAGAAAGTTCATGTATTATGCTTAAAATTGAGATTAATTCAAGACTTTATAAGTTAATGACATGTCATCATTTACTAAAATAACATGCTCTAATATGCAATTAAAAAACTTTGTTATATATATATATATATATATCTAAGTGAAACGCCCTGGAAATCTAGATTTTTTTTCTCTAAAATACTCTGAACTTTGTTCTATAACTTATTCATTTATTTATTAGGTCCCTGTAAAAACTTATACGCTTAAACTTTAACTAAATTCATAAACACTGAAACGTGCCTCTACCCGTCGGGTGGAAGCATTACCCGCCGGGTAATTAAGTCTAGCCGCCGGGTCCTAGACCCATCAACCGGGTGATTTAAATTTTGGGGTAACATAAGTAAGTCTGTTTTAGGCTGCTATGAGCAGCCGGCTGAGCTAACTAGCAGCCGGGTCAAACCACTACCCTTCGGGTAGGGATGTTACCCGCCGGGTCCTCCCTTCCTACTGCAGGTTTGTCTATTTTAGTGCAAAATTTTGAAACTAAAATTCGCATAACTTTTTACTCGATTAGAGTTAGACTCTGAAATTTTGCAAGCATCTTTACTATGCTAAATAAAAATTTTCGTTTTTACCCTTTTGCAAAATACGCGTTTATTCAAAATCTGAGCTGTAATCCAATTTCGGACCATTTTTAACGCTTTCTGTCGACATATCAAAACATAAACCATGTGGTATCCAACTTTCATACTTTACCAATATTTTCTACTATATATTTGACACTTAAGGCAATAGCAACAAGTGTCATATCTATATCATGACTCGTTTTGACTCCTTAACCCAAAAATGTGCCCATTTGGACACTTTTGACCCGTTTCTTCTTTCAAGACTATTCTGACTCTTCCAATTACATCTTTCACTTACAATTCCCATTTCAACATGGTTGACTATAAGTCAACACTAAAATCAACCCAAAATATACTTTCATCACTTTATACTATTCCAATTCTTTATCATTTATGACACATTGATTACTAATCATCTACTTCATTATTTCCACTTTAACTTTACTAAATCAAAGACTTACATAACAAATGTCATAAAACTCTTTTTGGACGATTTACACAATGGCTAATCATAACGATAATTTAAAAGAATAAGAAGCTTAACTAACCATAAAGCAAGCTCCTATTCCACTCTATCTTTTAGCAAGCAACATTTATAACTTCTATCCATTTGGCTCAAACGAACCAAGTGCCTGCAACATGAAACACAGAACTGATAAGCATAAAGCTTAGTGAGTACATAATCAATTAAATAACTGATTTCTAAACTAATCCACATATAACAAATATTAATAATATATATTTGTATAAATTACTATTACTGAACAATGCTTGCTCTGCTCTATTCTGTTTTCATCTTCCTGCTAACAGTCTGTTCTTCAATATCTGATCATCTAATCGCAATTGTAGCTAAGCAAAAATAGCCACACTAATCACACTAGCTAACATCAGTTAGCTAGTCTAGTCACATTAGCTAACATAAATTAACTAATCAAATCACATAGCTAACCTTGGTTAGCTAATCTAATCGCTGCAGCTGCTAACATAGTTAGCAAATCTAATAATCTGTCATCACTGAACCACGGCTTTCGATTTCTTTTAACTATTCATTATACAATACAACTAAGCAACAATTAACAAATCAATCTAATCATGTTCATTACTAATATATATATTAACTATTCTAATCGCATCTTTCCTTGCTAATCGATAGTTTGCTAATCAATCTAATTACAAATAAGAACAATGATTAACAATCATCATTAAGCAAAAAATACTAATCAAGCTCATTGATTATGTAAACCAGTTGCACTTGTGCAATCCGAAATACACAATCAATAATCATTTAATCTATACGTAACTCACCTTGGTTTCTTAAGCAATTAAGCATTTTATCACTTGATTACGAAATCACTTCTTTGAATACCTATCATAGAACACATAACATAACAATATGTTTAATAACTACTAAACATAATAATCACTAATCAATTCATTAACCCATCTTTCATTTGGGTTAACTAAACTAAACTTTTAATCAACTAATCATTCTTTCATCATGCTATAAAACTTTCTCAATTACTAATTATTTGAATTATTACTAACTCAAGGTTTAATCATCTAACTTTCTACTTCAATTCTTACTCTATCATCAAAATCATACTCTATTAACACCATTAGTAATATCTTTAAGCTTGTTACCTAATTTCTCAGTGATTTAGCAAACCCTTGAAATTACTCAAGAACACTAATCATGAATTCATCACTTTCATTATGTAATATGGTTACTAATAATCATAAAAACACTAACTAACATCAAACTAATCAATTACTAATCTCAATTTCGGATTAAAAATAACTAATTAACCAAAACCCTTAAAACCCTAATTTCTAGGGTTCTTGAAGGAATTAAAACACTTACAATGATTAAAGGATGATAGAGGAAGATGATTTCAATGATTTGAAGCTTGGATTGAAGATTAACACTAATCTTTCTTGGTTTGTTTTGCTTCTTGCGATTTCTATACTTTACAGAGTGGGTTCTGGAGTTTGGGAACACTACTGGAGGAAGACACGTACTAGTGTCTATAAATCTAAAATTTTCTTTAACTACACAGTCTAGAACTGAACAACCATTTACGTTTTCTATTATAACTTGTTATTAAAATACCCATAATAAAAAAAAAGTATATATTTTTGTACACTAAAATAATACCTTAAAAACTGGGGTGTTACAATAAGAGTATATGTTGTTTCTTAATAAGAGTATATGTTGTTTCTTCTTGCTCTTAATATCATAAATGACCATTCAACCCTTTTATTAGAAAAAATAAAAAATAGTTATTTTTACATAAACTATTAAAAAAAAACATTTGTCGATCACTAATGTTGCAATTAAAATGTCCAAATATTTTAATGATGATTATAATTTTTATTCCTTATCATACCACATATATCTTCAAATGTTCCTTCACCATGTACATTCAAAAGCAATTTTTGAACCACCGGATGAGATATATACACTCCACCCATCAAAAACTTGTTAAATCAAATACATATATAATCTAAATCAGAAAACCCATCCTCGAAAGAAAAGTTCCATATATTTCATTTGAAACTCTCGAAGATTGCAAACAAATCACAAAAATTAAAGATTTGTTCATTGTGATGAGAAAGGGTTAGACAAAAAGTAATTGATGTTATCATCTTGATGTTTTACTTGAGTGTTTTATTTTTTTTATTTTCTAATTTGTTTGATGTAACACCCCAAATTTTGTGAGTATTATTTAATAAGTTGTATTATTTAATTTAATTATATAAGTATTTGGTATTGTATATATTATTAAAGAGTTTGAGGATTAAATATATAATGAAAAAACAAGAATTAGTGATTTATGAGTGAATATAAAAAGTTGAGGGGTGTTAATTGCTAAATGAGAGAACATAAGAAATTAAATAACAAATAAAGTAAAGTTTTATTCCTTTTTAATTAAAAACAATAGAAAAACCTGGAAGAAACTAAATGTTTCTGTATGTGTGCGTGCGTACCAGAGAATGAGACGAGATGGAGAAAGGTGAAAGCAAAAGAATCATAAAATTGAGCTGAGATTCATGTATGTTTGAGTCTATAACCTTCGTATTCATAATTCTTGAGGTAAATACATCCCTATACACCTTTTAATTTGATGTTTCTGAGAATTTAATTATGAACCCTAATTTGAGTTTTGAAGAAAAAGGGTGTTATTTGGGTAAGTAATCACTAGATGATCATTATTATGTTGTAAATTGGTTTAATTAGGTAATTTTGAGATAAAAGAGATGAGTTATAATAATGTTCTTGTATTTTGGATGATGTTGTAAAAGTGAAGAAATTAATGAGATGATGGTTGTAGGTTGTGATCGTTGATCTTAAACTAAAGTGGAAGTTAGATTTCTAACAAACATAGTTAAATCACTAGTTATTATTAAATTAAAGAAGCCATTTTAATGATGAATATGATGATTAAGAGATTTTAAAGTTGACTAGATAAAGCCAATAATGAGATTTTACTAAATTAAGTATAATGTTGTAAAGTGTTGATTTAATGTAGTAAGATGCATAAATAGGAGTTAACTAATAATGATGAATTGAGAAGAGTAATTTGATAGATAAAGTGGTGGTTTGGATAATCATGGTGAGGTTTGAATTAATTTGATAAATTTGTGGTTAATTTAACTTTGAAAGTTAAACGGGTTGAATCATATTAAATTGGTAAATTAATAAGGAAGAGTTGTATATGATATTGTTAGATTTTATTACTTTGTCGAATTATATAAATATATGTTGATTTATAGGTGCTAAGGAAGTGGTGAATTCTCATTGGTGAAATGATTGTACTCTAAATTGCTAAGGTGAGTGATATGGGGGTTAAATTGATAATGATTGTATGTTCAGGATTGCTTACGAGAAAGAGGTTCATACAATCAAGTGGTAGTTGCTTGTATATTATCTTGTTTCTAATTGTGATTATTTTGATGTTGATTGTTTGTGTTGTGATTATGGTACGTTCTGTATCTTTCATATTATGATGATTAGTTGTTAATAGAATTTCTTGGTATGTGGAATAATTTGATGATTTTGTGGATTATGTGAAATGAGCAGTCTGTAGAGATTTATGATTGATCAGTTGCTGGCTGCGGTTAGTACTGATCTTGTATCAGAGTTGTTTACGAAATATGATGGCCTTGGTACCCATACTTTGCTGATGTAGCTGGTAGGATACTAAGAGATATGTTGTTGTTAGTACTTATCACACCCCCTAATTCGGGTTGTGAAAGCGAATCGGGTCGGGGCGCGACTAATCAATAATCAAGCACATAAGATATATAATGAACGACCACTACATGCTTCATTTGATAAAATAAATAGATGTAATAGAAATTACATAATCGTTTCCCAAAATGTGAGTTCGCATAGTTTACTTGAGAGATTCTAGTACATATCTAATTTATACAAAATATAGAAATGCAGTGAAATCTCTTGATGATATTATTTGCATGCGACTCGAGCTACAGTATCCTGATGGGCAGTCCAACCTACTGCTGAGTACCTGAGATAACATGCTAAAAGGTCAGCTAAAAAGCTGGTGAGCTCACATGTGTATATGAGTAAATGAGATTTATGAACCACAAGATTTATATAATGATTTGTAATCAAACAAATAATGAATGTACATGCAGTCATGAGTCCATAGTTTGAGCTTAACTGAGGGGGTCAGGATCCACATTCAAGGACCTGAGCGAGGTGCCTCCCTATGAGTGCCTAACCAACACTCATACTGAACAAATGATAATGCGTCCGTTTGACAGGTTAGTGCTTGCTAACTCGGACGGGGATTGTCAATCCCATATGGTACCATACACTAACATTCACGCTAAATCATATTAACAAACTATGTGATGGAGGGCTTTAAATTGATTAGATGAAATTAACTCATGCGGCATATATCGATGTTTTGATACTTGTGTTCACATGTAAAACAAAACGAGCATGTATCTCACCCCTAGGTAAAAACATTTAAAAAGGGGCTATGAGACTCACTTGAGTCTGATGACTTGCTAAACAAGTAGTAATGTTGATATACAAGGTAATGATGTTTTCCCAACGACTGTAACCTACCGGGCGTCCTAAACGCGCAAGGTTATAGTAATGATTAGATGTCTTATCATACCATCTATGCTAGTTGTTCATCCAACTAGTAATGTCCAATGATTTGATTTGATTAGTATGATTGGAAAATAAGTATGGCCCGTTGGTGAGTTTGAATAATAATTCCAAAGTATTATTATTATGATGTTGAAATGATATACTTATAAAGTATATTTGAAGTGTTTAAATGTTGTATCGCATAAGTATTAAAGGTTACACGATGTTTGTACTTATTTTGAAAATGAATTATAAGTGTCGCATATAATGTGAAATTTAGTAATTTTGGCGTCACTCGAGTTAAGTGTCGTAGGTATATGTCATTGTCGAAAACGTGGTCAACGGTCTCGGTTTGACCCGCAACTTTTAACCAACTCCTAAAATGGTCAAATAATTTTATAAAACTTGTCGTTATGTTTCGTGGACCTCTCGAAGTGTCGTTTCCATGATTAGACCAAAACAGTCCCTTTTTACTTAGGTTTTTCAGATTTCGACTAAATGAACCTCTCGATTTCTACACTTTTTAAGCCGAATTATTAGAACATGCAGTTCTAACATTTTGTGACAATAGATTGTATAAGATGATTTAGCTTAGATTGAAGGTGCGACAATGATGATTATGCGACAATACCTATTGTTGTATTCATTGTTCATGGGAGAATAGGCTATTCACGCATTGACCAGGTTTGACTTTATTAAGTCATTGTTGCAAGGCTTATTTACTAGGACTATAAATAGGACTAGTGTGTTCATTTAGGAATTAAGCCTTTTACTTTGGAACTTTTTCATTTTGTAACACTTTCACTTTCATATGTAGAAAGAGTTTGAGAGAGAGCTTAGAGAGATAATCAAGCTGATTTTGTATACTTTGTGACATGAAATAAAAGTTCTCAACTTTTATTTACATCTTTACATTCCGAATACGATTTATACTTCGATTCACGTTTTACACTTGTGATTGATTTCTGCTCAATTGCAAGAATTCGATCAGCTGTAGATCCTACAGCACTTCAATTGGTATCAGAGCGGGAACAGCTCTTCGAATAGGTGAAAAACGTGTTTTACTTTGAATTAGCTTGTGATTTTGATTCGGATTGATCAGAAAACATCACTCGATCATCACGCAACAATTAATTCTGTGTTATTACAAATTAATTTGAAGATTTATTGAGTTTTTCAATTGGTTTTCATACGAAGTGTACGGATTTTGGACGGACAGGTCAATTTGACTTGTTTTGGTCAAATTGATAGCATATGAAGGTCGGAATTTCATTTTCGAGTTGATTAACATCAAAACAGCCGTTTTGAGTTAGTTTTGAATGATTTTTGGGATTTGTTCGTAATCTGGACGCTCCTTCCGTAAAGAGAAATCCGACAATAGCAATAACCGTTTTTTCTCCGAGAATACGTTTGAGCAGGAATAGAAATTTGACAATAGCATTCCGACACTATTCATTGTCGCATGAACAGTAGTCATTGTCGCATGAACAGTGCCTTGCTATTCACGGATATTGACTTTCGCATAAATAGTATTGCGAGAGTAGTGATTATTCTCGGATAAACAGTGATTCTTGGATTTGAATTGTCGGGCAAGAGCATTGTCGCAAGTTAAAAAAAAAAAAAGTATTTTGGCGGGAAAATTTGTATACTTTCAAAAAAATTTCTAAGCCTTAAAAGTGATAAATTTTGGCTTTGAAATTTTTTTATTTTACCCGAGTATTTTTGGACGTTTTTGAACGTGATTTTGGAGGGAAATTTATGAAAATTATCTTATTGCAAAATTTTGTTATTAAGCTTAAAATTGTTCATTTTTAGCTTGGGAAAAGTTTCATTTTATTCAAGTAATTTTGGACATTTTTGAAATAAAATTTGGTGGGAAAATTCAAGAGAGGTGAAGAATGGCATCTTCAAAGTTTGAGCTTGACTACAATGGAAATCCCCTTCCTCCAAGATTTTTCTGCAATAATGATTACACTAGTTGGAAGTCTAGATTTGAAGAATTGATTGCGTTCAGTAATCCTGAGTTGTGGATTTCTATTATCGACCGACATGAGAGACCGAAAGCAAAAGGGACGTACTTTGGAGTTATTCCATTTAAATCGGTGAAATTAATGGATGAACAGGAACGCAAGGAATTTAACAGAGACAAGAAAGCCTTTGAAACAATTAAAAGTTGTTTACCAGAAGATGTGTTTCGTGTTTTCTCAGAAGCCGAAACCTCTTATGATTTATGGATTTCTTTGTCAAGAAGGTTTGGGGAATGTGAAAAGTTGAAATTACTTAATTTTGATGAAAGAATTAAGGAAGAATCAACAAAGAAAGAAGATGATATTAAAGCCTTGCAATCGCAAGTCCAATTCATGCAAACTGAACGTGAAGAAATGCTTTCAAGGTTTCAGAAAATGGAAGAAAGGATTCTTGAACTTGAGAATCAACAAACAGGGCTACTCAAACTTCAAGAAGATCATAGTCTCGCTTTGAGAGCTATTCAAGATCTTAATAGTCTTGCTTTGAGAACTATTCAAGATCTTCGTAAACAACTCTCTCACGATTCTCATTCCACAAAACAACCTGAAAAGGTTGTACAACCTGCAAAGGTTGTGAAAAAGATTTACAAATGTAAATCTTCGTGTGAGAAAAGGATTTCTCAGTTTACTAATTATTCTTTGCAAAAGAATAAGAAGTATTCTAAGAAATCTCAATCAACCAGAACATTCGTTCATAAAAAGGTTAATGTTCAGGATTCTGTAAAGGTCAAGCATATCAACAAATCGGTTTTGGGACATCAAAAGAAGACAAAAAGAGCTTCTTCAGCACCGATACTACCTTCTTCAGAATCAAGACAAACAAAATCTTGTGCATACACACGGGCACATATGTTTGCATTCGCACCTTCACGATGTCATTGTACGGTGTCAAAGCAACCTCCAGATTTTGTTCCTTTCTCCCAAAGGCGAACTCCTTCACAATCGATTTCTCGTCAACAATTTAGATATGAAACACCGTGTTTCTTATCTAGATGGAATTCGATTTCCTTGGATTATGTAGACACTACTTATCGATGGTTGTCGGGGCTATCTAAGCCTGTTGGAACTGTGCTCAGGTGGATTCCTAAAGTGGTTGCTACTTGATTGATACAAGACCAATGAAGATAAAATCTACTATTCAGGGGGAGTTATGATATATTCTGATGTTATCAGAATATGGAATAGTTAGATTTTGTGAAGTTTGAATGCTTGAAGATTATTCTCTCTCTCATGAAGTTTATCATCAATCAAGCTAAAGTTGAAGATTCAAAGATCTATTCAAGCTATTATCAAGGGGGAGTTTTGTTAGAACATGTTGTTCTAATATCTGGTGATAATAGTTTGTATATACAATCTATTGTCAAGGGGGAGTTTGTTAGAACATGCAGTTCTAACATTTTGTGACAATAGATTGTATAAGATGATTTAGCTTAGATTGAAGGTGCGACAATGATGATTATGCGACAATACCTATTGTCGTATTCATTGTTCATGCGAGAATAGGCTATTCACGCATTGACCAGGTTTGACTTTATTAAGTCATTGTTGCAAGGCTTATTTACTAGGACTATAAATAGGACTAGTGTGTTCATTTAGGAATTAAGCCTTTTACTTTGGAACTTTTTTATTTTGTAACACTTTCACTTTCATATGTAGAAAGAGTTTGAGAGAGAGAGCTTAGAGAGATAATCAAGCTGATTTTGTATACTTTGTGACATGAAATACAAGTTCTCAACTTTTATTTATGTAACACCCTCAAATTTCGGGTTGCGGAAGCGGTCAGGTCGGGTGTTACCAAATCAAATATCACAGCATAAGATACATAATGAACGACTCTAAATGAGACGTTTGAAAATAATTATACATTTTCCAAAGTAGAACGTTTACAACGTTGCGAGTTTAATAGAAGTTTCAATTACATAATTTAAAAATACAAAAGTAAATGCAGAGTGGTCCCCATAGTTTAAAAATATGCGACTCGAGCTAGCTTATCTTGCGGCAATCCTAATCCTGCTGGGCACCTAAGAACACATGCTAAAACGAGTCAGTTATAAAGCTGGTGAATTCATAGGTTTGTTAGTTAAAACATAAAGTATAAAATCTTTAATGTTTTGAAAAGTGGTTCAGAATCTGCGATTCTGATATGTATTAAGTTGAAGTTGTAATACCAATGTGTATACGATAATCGAGGTATCTAATACCTAAGCAATAGTGGTATGTACCAAAGTACATAATGATTGAGGCATTCCGAGCCTGGATACCTATCAGATATTAAGTAAATCTGTAAGCACAAGGCACTACGTGCCTAAGTACTATCGAGTGAGCGTGTGACTATTTCATATCGAAGGTATGGCAATCCATGCCTTGATACCTATCAGGTATGAGTAAATCAATTAATTGTGAGGCGAAACCTGCCTGAGTATATTCCGAGTAATTGTATGACCGCGTCATATGATATCGAGTGATGTACTGGTATGCCTACCTGGCACAGCGTATAGTATCCTGTATCATGAATGTGTAGTCCCGCAGAACTATAATCGAGTACTTAGTCAAGTACTGAGTTAATGGCCTCGCGTGAAAACTCACCGACTCGTTAACTAATGTGTGTGGATCACGAGCACAAGCTCGCCCATCCATCGATTGTATCGCTTTACCGCGATATCGAACTTGTGCCCACTGCAATACCGTGGCATCGTTTTGTGCCCACTTTACCGTGGCATCATTTTGTGCCTAATCAGACATCGACCGCATTGCTCGCAAGCAACGTATGTAATTGAGCCGGCAGTACTACGACATGCCCGACTTGAGATAATTGAGCCGACCGTACTACGACGAGTCCGACTTGAGTATTCATGTTTGTATAATTGTATGTATACTGATATACATATGTAATAACATAGATAGCACCAGGTGCTCAAGATGATGTACAAGTATGTAGATATATATAATTACCAAACAACAATCATAAGTTGTAATGTGTCATGCCACGCTTGTAAATGATTTGTTGTATCTAAATATGTATAAATAATACTTAGATTTAAGTAGTACGAAGAGCCTAGGTATGAATACTCATAACCTAGTTGTGTTGTATTAGTATAAGGAGTCTATACTAACGTATGATACTGTTGTATACTCCTAGCCTTAAGCCTAGCAAGTATATTGGGGTCCGGATTTGTATGTGCAGTATTAGTTTCTAAAAGGGAAACTAATCCTATAAAAGTATAGATGTGGTCCAGTGTAGGTAGAACTAACTAGTTCTAATGTATTCGATGATATCGTCCCGCGACAATATGGCCAATGGTTAGTGATAACTTAATCAAGTTGTGTATTGGTAATTGTTTTCCAACAATCCAACAGTGTACGATTTTTAACCTATCTAGATCAGGTATTGGTATTGTCTCAAAACAATGTGTTGGGTGTAATTCCTAAGTATCACGCATTTGTATTACATACCGTAATATAAGTAAGTGTGAATTATAAAGGAATATTAATATAGTTTGAAAACAGTTATTGAGCATGTGTTTCACCCCAAAAACAGTAAAACAATTGAAAGAGTGGGGCTATGAAACTCACCTGTGAGTTGTTAGCGATCCTACGATACGCGCATCGTCCGATAGTTAACCTCCTAGTGTCCTAAACACGTGAGGTCATATGAGTATGAGACAAATCAGTTTGTCTAAGCGAGCTGTGTAATTATTTATTTGTCGCTCAGGTTTGAAAACTGTGTATGGGGGTCCGGGGGCAGCGCCCCTGGTAGCGGGGTCCAAGGGGTGGCAACCCCTGGCGGGGTCCAAGGGGCAGAGCCCCTGGCTGGGGTCGAGCTGTGTTTTGCGCTTTAGTAAAAACGCTTCCGAAATCCAAATTCAGGGTAAAATCAAGTGGTAAAATCTAGTTCCGACACTTAGTGAAAATCATAGGTTTTTAAGGTCCTGTGTTTTGCGACATAAGGGTTGTGTCGCTAAATGGTTCTGCGACATAAGAGTTATGTCGCTATGTGCAACATCCGCAATTTAATGCGGCATAGTGTGTTGTGTCGCTATATGCGATGTTCGGATTTTCTGCGACATAAAGGCTTGCGACATAAACCTGCGACACAGGTTGTGTCGCAGTACTGTTTTTGGTCCCTGCGACACAACGATCTGTTCGACGATTTCAAGATCCAAATCGAGTTTTGGCTCGATTTTTGGGCGTTTTGATGTTATAGAAAGCTTCTAGCATGTATTTTGAAGTAATCTAAGTAATTTATAAAAAGAGAAACGATTTCTAGAGAGAGAAAATGGGAAATCTTACTTTTTGATGAAAATGGAGATGAAGATGATGGTGAAGAAGATGAAGATGATGATGTCCGGTTTTGATGATGATGAACTCCGAAAATGACGATGATGATGATGATTCCGATTTTTGATGATGATGATGATATTGTTGTTGATGTTGTTGGTTGTTGTTGTTGTTTAAGAGAAAGAGAGGAGAGAAAAGTAGGTGAAAAAGGAAAAGAAAAATGAGGAAATGAGATGGGGGGTTTGGGTTTTTGGTTAAGGCTCAGATCCTCAATTTGGGGACTGTGGTCTCCAACCACAGTACAAAATATCTGCGTTTTTATATCCGATCGTATAATAAATTTAATATTTAAAATTTATAAATTTGTTTATATTATTTCATAAATATTTTAAATAAAATATTTCCTTTGAACCACAAAACGTATTTATTTAAAGTTTAAAATCGGCGCGACAATTGACTTTTTGACCAGGTGTTACAATTTACATCTTTACATTCCGAATATGATTTATACTTCGATTCACGTTTTACACTTGTGATTGATTTCCGCTCAATTGCAAGAATTCGATCAGTTGTAGATCCTACGGCACTTCACGAATCAAGCTCTACCAAAAATCACACATGTTCACCTATGAATATAGTCCATTTCTGCACTTTATGGTGTTTTTATATGTTCGTTTACTATTTTTTAACAAAAATAAACATGAGGAGTGGTCGGATTGTGTCCGGAGATGAGTTCAGTCCAAAGATCCACGTTTTTCACCATGATACGAGAGGATCTGGTCCGAGAGCCAAAAACAAAAGTTGTAGCTAGTATCCTAATGAACATTTTTCGTTTAGATTTCATGAGTTGATTCTTCCTAGATTTCGAGATATAGGTGTTTTGTGAGTCGGTTTTCTGAAGGCAGAAATTGTTTTGGTGCATATATATATGTATACTTCATGAAAACGTATTTTAAGCTATGATTTGGACATAATATTGTTGTTTGAGCATGTTAGCATGTAGGTCTACTAATAACACGAAAATATAGAGAGAGAAGTGGTGTGGATCATACCAAAACCGTGACCTAGAGAGAGATGAATGAGATGATGCTAGGTTGTGTTCTTGAACCTTCTTCCTCTTGTTATTCTTTCTCCAAAGATGATGAATGATGGTGATGATGATGGCTGATTAGAGAGGAGAGGGAGAGTTCTAGGGTGTGTTTTTGTAGTGAGAAGTTAGAGAGAGGGAGATGGAAACATGAATGAGGAAATTGTGGATCTTGTTTTTGGTCATATGATCAAAAGGAAAGATGGGAGCAAGATCCCCATTTTGGGGAGCTGAATTTCAGATGGTGGTCCCCCCTTAGGGTGTGGGTGTTGTCCAAATTTTGTTCCCCAAGTTTGCGCTCCGTGCAGTGTTCGTTTTCCCGGTCGTTCAAACGTTAATTCGCGGGTTAAATGAAATACGTATGTGTTTTAAGTAATGATTAAATTTGGATATTTTGAACTTGAGATAATACTTAATATCACTTGAAAATATTTATTAAAATATTTGGTATCGTGACGGTATTGATTTGCGTGATCGTTTAACGATTAATAAATCGCGTAACGGTATTAAACGTTATAATTGGTTGCGCGTAATCGCATAAATTTTAATTAAAGTATTTTATCAAAATACTTGAAAATGAATTATAAAAATATATTTTTCATAAATTTCGTTTGTCGGGCGCTTTCCTCGCGTTTTGGTCGCGTATAACTTAATTGATACGATACGAAATACTTATGAAATATTATCGAAATAATATTTAGAAAATCACTATGTTTATTAAATAATTTCATATTATTTAATATTTTGAGTTCACCAACGTCCGCATTAATGTATCGGAATTTGGCCGATATAATAAAATGCACGATTAAATTTAATCGCGTATTGATAAATATATTAATCAATATACATATTGATACACACAATTAGCCTAATACATAGCACTAATTACATGTATTACAAAATGATTAGGAACTAATAACTAGTCCTAATTTTGACGGGTGTCACAGTACTCATGCTGACATAGCTGGTACTAATCTATGTTGGGCTTGGTATCCATTTCGACGTGATTTGGTGCCTCGCATATGGAGTATTATGACTACGGATCCATTCGGTATTGTGGGGATATCTCTACAAATGCTTAGTAGTTATTTGCTCAGGCTTATAAGTGGATTATTGTTAATTGTTGTATGATGTTTTATTTGGTGAAGTATTCATTTAATTTTCTGTACTCACTAAGCTTAATGCTTACCCTTCAGTTGTTTTATGTTGTAGGGTAATGGTTCGGTTGAACCAAAGCTGCATGGTGAGTGATTCATGATGATATGAGGATGACGTGGATTGGAGCTTGCTTTATGGTTAGACAAGCTTCTATTATTTTAAATTATCGTATGATGACAATTGTGTAAATCGCCCAGAAAAATATGATTTGGTGTTATATATCAATCGAAAGGGGAATTTTAGTAAGTTATGATTGTTGTATGTACTTGACTTTGTGAAGTTAAATAATGATATCATTAGCGCAGGTTGTGGTTAACATTATATGGGACCAAATATGAACGAATTGTAATTATAAATATTATGATTTTTATGAATCGTAATATGTGAGTTCTATAAAAATATATATATATATATATATATATATATATATATCTAAAAAAATTAGGGCGTTTCATTTGAGAAGATAAAGGAACAAATCTTCATTTTTTTTGTAATTTGTTGATTTAATTAACGGTGGCGGCGGTGTCAAGGACTGACAGTGACGGTGTCAATAGTCAAAGACTGACGGTAGGCTTCACGAACCGATGGCGGCGGTGTCAAGGACCGATGATAGTGGTAGTATATGATTGTAAAAGTGGGAAAGAGAGAAATAGTGAATAAGGGCATATATGTCGATAAGTGACTCTGAAGGGAAAGGACCATCTTTTTTTCTGTCATTCCTAAACAAATATCTTTTATGAGTTAAGTGACAAAGAAACACAAATTTACTTATTTGCATTAAGAGATAACACCCCTCTTTTCTGTATATGAATATTATATAATTTAACTCGGAAGCGTATATGTTTTATGAATAAAACGTACTTATTTAATATACATTATAAAATGTACATAACTTTTCAAACTTTAATACACAACAGTTTAATTACATAACAGACACAATCCAGTTCAGAATGTATTCAAAACCACAACCTAAGTCGAGGTGTTATATAATATTAACTTCTTTAACTTTATTACAAAAGTTATATCAGAGTTCGCAGTTGTCAAACATTCTTTTCCAAAGACTTCAACTTCCTGCTACCCACATATTAAATATAACCTGCAGGAAGTATAAATGTGGGGGATTAACTCAACGCTAAGTGAGTAAATCAATAAACAACAGCTCAACTTAGCATAACAAACTTGTTTACAGCGAATCATTGTAAACAAATAACATCACAGTAGATCGATGGTTCTTCGGAAATCTTCAGCCAAGAATACCAACAGTAAACACATAATATCAATGAGATAACATCTCAATACAATGAGGATCGGTGGTTATTGAGATACCATAATACCCGGGGATTCTCCAAGAACACTTACCACAATCTGTAAGGCCAATACAGAATAGACCGATAGTTTGGTACTAATCTCATACGACCTAATTTCCTATTCACGATAAGTACAAGAAAATTCCTGTCGTCTTACAATAGTAACCAAACCCAACCCATAGATTGACCTCAATACTGATGCCCGAAGGCCAAATATCAAGTGATCACGTATTCACGTATTCAATCAGGTCAACATATCAGACTAACCAGTCTATCAACAGTATTATTACTATTAAACCAAATTAATCATAGCAGATAAAACAGTAGTAATAATACAATTACCCGTTGTAACAAACCTGTTACAACTAAATCAAACTGAGGGTTATCGATCCACTCACCAATACCTCAGTCGTCCACTCAGTAGTCTAATGTCACTGAGCCTTCTGCTAATCTGAAATACAATAAAATAACATAAGTCAGTAACTTGTCTCATAATCATCATTCTACCATATTTATTGAATCAGGTGATCCTTGAAGTCTAAGCAAACAAAAGTTCAATCCGAAGTGAAATCATAAAATGCCAAAACGAGGTTTTAAAAACTGAAAAATGCCATTTTCGGCCCGTAGATGACCCCGAATGGCCAAAAACTGTCAAGGCTCTTAGAATAGAGCCTAGATCATTAGGCCGTTTCCGAGTGACCATGTGAATTTCAACCCAATCCAAGTTAATGAAATTGTCACTTATCCGGGACCCCGAAAAGACTTACGCATTTTCAAATTTTGCAATTATAAAAGTTTTCAAAATTCTCAACTTATAGCTATCTGGGCTCGCAGAGTAAACTGAGTTCGCAGAAACTCAGTTCGCTTCGCAAAGACTCAGCTCGCTCCGCATAAACTCGAGTCGCAAGCTAACTCGGTTCGCAGCTCAACTCGCTTCGCAACTTCTCAATTCGCAAGTCAACTCGGTTCGCTTTGCAGTAACTCAGTTCGCAGGACGAACTGAGCTGCGAAGTTCGCTGCTGTTACCCAGTTTTTTCGAACCAAAACCCCAAAATCACAACTCAGGTCTTAAAATCAATTACAACAGATATCTAACAACAATTAATCATCATATATCATGATACATCATCATTTGTAATTTCAATTTCACATATTCATTATTAACCTAATACTCTCAATCAAACCAAGTTCTTATAGAAATAAGAACACTTACAACTTTGATGAACACTAAGATGATGATGATTATGAGACTGAGATTAATTCAAGAATCACAAGTACAAGCTTTCTTTCCAATTTTCTTTTGATTTCTTACTTATGTGTTTATGTTTTTTGAATAAGAAGGTAACCAAAGTCAGGGAAAAGGGTTTTAAGGATTTTAAGTCGGTTTCCTTAAACCGACTCAAAATATTACACAGTATAATTTATCCCACTTCTAAATCTATTGTCTGGAACCCGAAAACCAATCGCGAGTTCAAACATTTTATTTTACCGACAACTTTATTAATTTAAAACAATTAATAATTTACCTGTCACAATTAAATATTTAACCCTTTCTCCATTTATTTTCAAATAAATCAAACAACACTATTTCCTAACATTTTAAATAACCATTTAAAGTCATGAAATATTATACAACTACTAGGCTCGAATTGAGGGTGTTACATAAGACCTATACGAAAACGTTCCAATAAGAGGAAAGTTAGCAGCCTCTTAATGCACATAAGTACATTTGTATTTCTTTGTCACTTAAGCTGGAAAAGATATCTGTTTAGGAATAACAAGAAGAAAAAATGGTCATTTCCCTTCAGAGCCACTTATTGACAAATATTCCTTTATTCACTATTTCTCCTTTTCCCCCTTTTACAATCGTATACTACCACCGTCATCAGTCCTTGACATCGTTGCCATCCATCCGTGAAGCCTACCGTCAGTCCTTGACAGTTGACACCGCCCACCATCACCTTCATCCCTTGACATCGCCGCCGTTGTCATTTTCTCCTCCGTTAATATATCAACAAATTACAAACATTGTTCCTTTTTCTTCTCAAACAAATTAGAAAATTGAACCAACACTTAAGTAAAACAACAAGATGATAACATCAATTACTTCTTATCTGACCCTTTCTCATAACAATGAACAAATCTTTAAATTTTGTGATTTGTTTGCAATCTACGAGAGTTTCAAATGAAATATATATGGCTTTCTTTCGAGGATATGTTTTTAATTTGGATTATATATATAACACCTCTCATTCAATATATGAATATTATATATAAGTTATCTCGGAAGCGTATTTAAAAATATATTTCATTACTGTACCTTATAAATGTACATAAACTTTTTCAAACTTTGATGCATAACTGTTTAAAGTTATTAAAACACTATACACATATTACACATACGGGGTATTATATAATTCCAAACTTAAGTTTGTCAAAACTATATCAGAGTCGCATGACGTCAAACATTCCTTGCATAAACTTCCACTTCCTGCCTACCCACGTATCTATTCATAACCTGCAGGAAGTAAAATGAGGGATTAGCACAAAGCTAAGTGAATGAATAAGTCACACACAATTCAACTTAGCATAACTACTTGTTTACACCAAATAACCGTAAACACATATTACACAATACAACAATTCAATAATGAGGATCGGCGGCTCTTGAGATACCATAATACCCGGGTGGCTCTCCAAGAACACTTACCCAACCTAACCGTATGGCCATAACGGATGAGACCGATAGCTAATGGGTACTACACACAACGAATTACTCAAGTCAACCAACTTTTTGACCTCAATAACAAATGATGCCCAAATGCCACATAGCACGTAGATTCACTATCAACAATTCAGACGTATAAGTCTAATAAATATATCTACGTTCGCTTGTCGCAACCAAACAGTTACAACTAAATCAAAAGGTGAGTTCCAAATCCACTCACCGATACCTCGGTAGTCTCAAACTCAGAAGTCTTATGTCACTGAGTCTTCGGTTGATCTAAGAACACACCAAAACAATGAATTAGTAATTCATTCATAATAATACAACTCATCTCAATTATATCACTTTGTAATCATATACATTAAATTAATATGAACATCATAATATCAATACATCATTTATTAGTGTATCTAACATTTATAAATACATTATAAGTACAACACATACGAATTTGTTCCTGTTTTAAACTCGTACCCGATCGGCTTTCTTTCCATAGCCGATCGGCTAACCTTGAACCGATCGGCTAAGATAACATTATGAGGCTTTTTGGTTTCAACGCAAAGTTCTGTAATGGTTTTGTTCTAATTCAGTCAAACGGCTAAAATAACCCGAACGGTTAGACATCACATACCCGATCGGCTAACCTCCCTTACCTGATCGGCTAAGCTGTGATTCTCAAGACTTTTATTCGGGCGTTAGCTGCGGTAATTGTTTTGTTCTATTCTAGCCATTCGGCTTAATCTACCCGATCGGCTAGAAAACACATACCTGATCGGCTCAGACAATTATAGCCGATCGGCTATAAGACTCAAACCCAGAACCCAGCAACCTGCATTTCGTTTATGTAGAACCCTAACTCCTAAAATTTGCAATTACAAAACATCAAACTCATATTTTGAATTTAGAAAATACAGTTATAACACTTCCTAAGCATCAAGATAACTTCAATCAACAACAATACATTCAATCCATTTCAGTTTCTACTTAAATCTTTAATATACAATTCTAACTCAATTAGTTAACTCAACCCAAACTTGAAGAATCATTAAACTCAGATTTAAAACAGTTCCAACACCTCAATTACATCAAGAATTATCATCTATCATCATGTATTAGTCATTCAATTTCCAATTTCATAGCAATTCACTAGCTAGTACAAGTTCAACTTAAATTCATAGTTAATAGAACAAAGAGAGTCACTTACAATCAAAAAGATGATAAACAAGATGATTATGAAGATGATGATAACACAAGAATTGAATCACGATTTAGTTTCTTCCTCTTTCAAATTTGTTTTTCTCTTTGAGTTACTTTGTTTGTGAGTGCAAGAAGGTTTCCAAATTTGAGAAAGTAGTAAAAAGGAGGTTGGCCCTCCTTAAAACCGACCCAATACCATTTAATTTTATTCACGCTCTTAACCTATTGTCTGGAACCTAAAACCATTTCGCGAGAGAAAACTATTTTATTTTACCGCCATCTACAACAATTTAAAACAAGTAATATTTCACTATTCACAATAAGTTATTAGACTTATTTATCTAAGTTTCACAATAAACAATTAACATCAAATAATTTCTAACACAATTAAATAATCATTTAAAATTAGAAAGTTACCAGACCCGTAGGGAGGATATTACAATATATGTAGTTGATTTAACAAGTTTTTGATGGATGGAGTGTATATATCTCGTCCGGTGGTTCGAAACTGCTTTTGAATGTACATGATGAAGGAATAGTCGAAGATATATGTGGTAATCATAAAACTAATTGTATATTTTTAATTGTAACATTAGTGATGGGCAAATGTTTTTTTTTTTTTTTTAAGTTGTTCATGTAAATTTTATTTGTACTTCCTTGAACTTTTTTCTACTAGCACAATACTTGTGTAATGTGATGACAATATATAATGTATATGATGATAAGTTGATAACACATGCTTATTGTTATCAAATACTCCGTAATATAATTATCTTTTTTTATACATTATAAATCATTTAGTTACAACAATTATAAGTTAAAAAAATATTACAAATAATTCATTAAGTTATCAGATGAGATCATAATATAGTATAAATCAACGGAATATTTCCATGATTTGAAGATAAAATCGTGTAGTCAATAACATACAATTCATTTGGTGCTCTTAACTTTCAACCTATATTTCAAATTATACTATGTAACATTTTATATGTACATATTAGACTATTGGTTTATGTTAACATTAACAATAACAATAACCTTCTTTTCACGATTAGTTTTGAAGAAATAAAAATGACACCTCTAAAGAGTGTTAACCGTGAGATAGTTGCCGAGTTGTTTCACTGTCATAATATTGCATTTGTTTATACAAATAGATTTATGAGTGGTGAATTTGATTTTCTTTAGTTATATAAAAATATTCTCGTATAAGTAAGAGATTAGTGATATTACTAACACTAGTTATAGCTTCATTTCATATGTTTTGCCAAATTAAACATTCACACGATTTAGTATATCAAAGAACTAGTAAAAAATCATTAGATTAGAAAATATATATAGGGTAGTGATCAAGAGGGAAATGTCTTTTTGGGGGAAGGGGAAACATTAGTATTCATCAAGAAGCATATTACAATTATCAATCAAAACGTCAACAAAAATAATTATTTTTACCGGTAATTAGTAATCAAACTCGATGCTATAAAGAATATTTTAACGAACGAATTTCATTTTTAAGTCATAACATTAGGTGTATTTATTTAATAAAATGTTAATATTCACTGTGATGAATATTAACTAATATTCATCACGATGCATATTAAAACTTCACATTATTTGAAAAATATTTTTATTGTTAATATTCATCACAATGCATATTAACTAATATTCATCGTGATGTATATTAACGGATTTGGATCTAATATTCATATATGGATGTTATAACTTGCAGAAATAATTTATCAATGAAACTTAACATTCATAGCATCGATTCTGATTAACATTTACAAAATTTCAGTTTGCGTTTTGCGAGATTTGAATGGGTGAATGTAATATGCTTCTTGATGAATACTAACGCTTTCCCCTTCCCTAAAAAAATGCACTTCCCTATTGATCATTCCACAATATATATAAATATACAGTGTTGAATCCGTCCGTTGGACGGCTAAGAATATCAAATATTAATGATAAAAAAATATTAAATATTAAAATGAAATGTTCATATAATTTTATAAAAAATAACACAACATAGCTAAGACATTTTATTATAATTTTAAATAAATTACAAATTTTGAACTTTGATATATTGATTTTGTAATCTTAAATTTATCTTCATTATGTTGGTGATACCCATATTTTGATATTTAGTAAAAAAAATAACAAAATACAGTACATCGATTGAAGTATAGATCGATAATCATCAAGATAGTAAAATTCCAAAATACATCACTATTGACTGAAGTATGGATAATAATCAAGATAATAGAAGCTTCGAAGTATGATGTGGTAAATACTCAAATAAAACTTAAGAACACAGTAAACATCAGTTCATCACAAAAAGAAGCTAGTGACATGTAAATAGAATATAATTATTCTAAATTATTAGAAAGATATAACAAATAATGATTAAATCGAATTGAAATATTAATAAGAGATAAAGAAATATGTAGATAAGTACCTTGAAGAGAAAAGATGAATGGTGGGAATTAAAATGGAGTTTGTGAGAGATGAGATAGTGTAATAAAATGGATAGAATGTATAATCTTTGTAAATTGTTTAAATTTTTACTAATGGTTAAAAAAATATTACAATTTTAAAAAAATACCACTTTATTCGATTTTCATCTGATGTGTTTTGAATGTACTCCCATTTTTTTTATATACATTAAGTCTTGCTCCTATTTTCTAATAATATAATATTTATTAAATTATTTTAGGAAAATGAATTTCCGATTTCTTTTCTTTCTTCTTTTTTATATTAAGCCTTTTGAAAGTATTTCAATATTATTATATATTATTTTGGGAAAATATTTATTTAGTTGACTTACTAAAACTATATATATGATACTATTAAGAGAAAATGAATTTTAGTTTTATACAAAAGATTCTTTAATTAATTTTATAGAAATAATATTACTATGATGAAGTGTCATTTTTTTTGGAAAGTTAATGATAATTTGACACATATGATAAAGTCTTAGGTGTCGCGAGTAGAAGTTAGCCACGTATGAAAAAATGCTTGTGAATTAGAATATATATATATATATATATATATATATATATATATATATATATATCTTTTATACATATAACGAATAAATAAATAAATAAATAAAAATAAAGATAATGATATGTAAATAAAAAAAATTCAAAGAAGATATAATTTTATAAAATAATGTTCAGAAGTTCCAAATTCCAAATTTTGTTTGTATTTTATCTGCCCCAAATATTGACACACACTCACACAGTCACACTCATACTCGTGAGAGTTTAAAGCGGCAATGTCAGCTTCACGCTCCATTTGAAGGTACAAAAATCTCCGTCATTATCTCCCAATTTCAATTGAGGTTGTTTAGTTAGGGTTTTAAGTGCGAGGTACATTTCTAGATCCGAAGCACAATTATTCTAACCTAGGTCGTTATTTTTTGATTTAATTTGATTAGTTGAAGTTTTGTTCTGCAATAGATCTATGCTAGGGTTTTAGAGGCAATGCTTTTAGTTGGAGGTTATGTTGTGTATGATGTTTGCTGTATCTACATGTAGTTATATAATCGATTGAAGTTTTGATAATTAGTTATTGTCTATAGGCATGTTCTGGTTTTGCTGGCCTAATTTGTGTTAATAGTTTAAGGTGTCGGGTGATTAGAAGTAGCTGTAGCTTGTTTGAAATTATAAGTAGTGCGAAAGTTTGTTCATATTCCTTCTGGTTTTGGAAAGATTATCATACATGATTTCGTGAGTGATGACTTGAGTATAGATACTGTGTCCGTTATATAGATACTGTATTTATTTTATAGATAGATACTGGTTTTATCAACAGCGTGAACCTCATGTTGTCGATAGGGGAAGTAATTAACACAATATTTAAATTAGTCATGTTGTACTATTATGGATGATTGATTAGAAGTGTGAATGGAAAAAAGTTGTTTTTCAATGCATGTACGAATAAAATTAATCTTTCTTGTTACTTATCTCTTTAGTTTAAATTCTCTTTGTACTTTAGTTTGTTAAGTGTTCATTTATGGAATGCAGCTACTTTCGAGGTCGCGGAGTTCATAACATATATCAATCGGACAATGGGGAAGTCTCCTGGAAAGTGGATTAAGACTGTGCTTTTTGGGAAGAAGTCGTCAAGATCTAATATCTCAAAAGTATGTAAAGAATGTATTTACGTATCTGTTATATTTGAGTCAGCATGCTTGATGTATTATTAGTGTTATGATATGAAAAGACATATACATGCTACTGCATAAACTTGACGGCTTGTACTTTAGCATGAGCTGGAGGGAGGGCCCTGCATGGCCACATGGGGTGGCATGTTGAATTTTATTCCATGCAGCTTGCTTGAATAGGTGCTCAGTAATTATCGACTTGCCAAACCTGCTTGTTTACAATCATATTTCTATTTGTTCACAACTATAGGGCTGATGGCGTTATATATTGTCTGAATTATATTGTTACCTATCCAGAGTCACAGGGAATCCTTTCTTTGATGGTAATTTCTGTGAAATCACGTGCATAGGATATTATAGGCTTCACTTCTGACTGAACAACGCCTATGAAGATAGTGTATCTAGTGCTTACGAGATAAATAACATTTATGAGTCATGTGATAACTGAACATAAAATAGAAGCGTGATGTGGTAACGAATGTGATTTTATGTTGCATGATATCAACATCAGAAATTCAAGAACGTCAGGTAGAATTTATAATGATATTACCTCTGATAAGCTATACATCTACACTTGCAACATTTCTTGATCCTCTAATTATTTTCAGAGTCAAATCTGCATAAACCTATTGTCTCGAATGTTAAACTTTATAGAAGACACTTTCGTGTCCACCTTGTGCACTAGTGGTTATGGACTTGGTAGTCTCATTGCATTAGACTGTTGCTGCCAATGCTTCTTAATAGTTTCCTTTTTTCATCTTCAGAGTCGTGTTCTCTGTCATGTACTCCTGTTAGTTCAATTTCGTAACTTTCATATGCTATCCCTGATCTGTCAGTTTAAAGCATAAAAGCTTGTGTTTGTTATCTTTTTATGTTTCTGCGAGGATATGCCCATGTATTATGATCCAAGACTAACTAATATGTAAAGGGTATGCGTAGTTAACTTTATCTGTATGATCTTTTGGTGATTAGAATTGTGAGAAATGCCTATGTGCTTGGCTGCTTGCAGTCATGACGCTGCATATTCATGTCGTACCTGTCATATGTAGCAAGATAAGAGCCTTGTGTAGCTGTGCATGGATTGCTGATTTCCTGCCATGTTTTTATTCACATTAAAGATAAAAAATTGGATGGTAGCAAAAAATATACCATAAGATTAGTGATGTAATAAATAATTGGATACTGATGTCTTATTATTCTTGAAGGATGCTACTTTAGAGAAAAAGACCTCAATTTCTATCAAATCACGGTCAAAGGATCTTGGTGCTGATCCTACGGTTATATCAAGTCCAGTTCGTCATGTCATCAATGTGAGCGGAGGACACACACTATTGGAGAAGAGCAACAGTGCCAACTTTACGCATGATACAGCTGACAACGTAAGCAATACCTTTGGGTTAGATACCGCAAATGCTGATGAGTTAATAAGGTTAGAGCAGGCTGCTACAAAGGCACAGGCGGCCTTCAGGGGATACTTGGTAAGTTTCTGGAACTTTATTTATGCTGTGCTGGTTGCCACAAAATTTTATTTATGCTACCATGCATTTCATTATGCTGTGCTTCTGGTTACCACAAAATTTTGTGATGGGTTGTATTGTTATTACAAAATTTGTTTTTCCTTGAAATTCCTTTTGAGTTCCATTTATAGTGAAGATAATGAGGTGGGCTATACAACTAATATCATTCTCTTTACCACCACCTTAGACAAAGCTATGGGGGTTTTAGCTGAATTGTGTGATTAATTCCAAACTGTTGGAAAGAAGTATAATCCTGGTCCCTGTGTAATAACAGATTTTTTATGTTCTCCTTTTGGTTATTATTCTTATGCGTAAACATAACAGTTTATTTTTTCCTGCATTATGTGATGTGGACCTATGTTGTTGTTTTGTTCTTTGGAATGTTATTAGGCCAGACATGCCATTCAATTGCTAGGGTGCATTCTTGTTTACTTTTCTTGTCCATTTCGATATTTCTTTCCTAGTTATATTATTTAATAACATCTTTTATTCAGTGTATTTTTGTTGCAAAGTGTGATATCCTTGCTAATTAAAATGGATTTGTAAAGGCCCGTCGGGCATTTTGGGCCCTCAAAGGCATTATAAGGCTTCAAGCGCTAGTTCGTGGTCACCTAGTGAGGAGACAGGCTGTTGCTACGTTGAGTTGTATGCGCGCAATTGTTGAGCTTCAGGCACTTGTTCGTGGTCAAAGGGTCAGGCTTTCTGGAAGTGGTCCTCAGTTGCTTCAGAAGAGAATTTCAGGAGATCCTGTGGTAACTCTTTTTTCTTATGCCACCATACTCTAATTTAATTAGCTCTCTTTTAAGGGAACATCTTCTCACTCAACTCAAAACTCGACGCTTGTTATATAGATTCTTTGACAATACTAATTTCCCCATTACGCTCTACTGCTCATAGCATTGATAGTGATAATGCACACTATTCTTAATCATGCTTTTATTAAGTATAAACCTGGAAAATCTGCTCAATTCCCATTGATGACCATTAACCATATAATTCCAATTCAGCTAGGATACCATGTCCTTGGCCATCTGGGCCTGTGCATTACTTGAAATTTTTCATGAATGAGACACTTCAGTTGGTGTATTCTTCTCTATCCTATTTCACCAAGCTTTGTTTCACTTGCAACTTATCCCATCCGTATTTTTTTGTTAGCGCAAGGAACGGGCTTGCTTGCTTCAAACTTCTCTCAAATCGGAGAAGCTATCAACAAATGTGTTTGGTGCTAAGGTATACTGAAGTTTGTATGAACCTTCAAGTTTTAAAATCATTATTACTATAATGTCTTAGTAGGAGTTGGCAAATATATATGGTGAATTGCTTTTTGCAGCTTGTTGCCTCATCAAACACTACTATGTCCTTGAACATCCAGTATGATCCAACTGAACCCAATTCAGTTAGTAACTGGCTTGAGCGTTGGTCATTGTCTAACTTCTGGGAACCACTTTCTCGACACAAAAAGATCCTTGCTGTAAAACAAAAAAGAAAACAAACCAAATTACAACCTCAAGAAAAAGAAAGAGCAAGGCCAAAGAGAACTGTCCGCAGATTTCCGACAGCAAATCTTGATGGTAATAACAATCTGTCAAATTCCTCCGAAAAGGAAAAGCCCAAACGCACAGCAAGAAAAATCTCAGCCATCCAAGCAGAATCAGTGCAAGACCTATCTCATAATGAACTCGAGAAAGCAAAGCGTGGTCTTAGAAAAATTTCAGTATCTGCTGCCCGGCCCTCAGAAAGGTCAGAAGTTGAGAAAATAAACGATGTAAATGTTATAGCGACTAAACAACCTGAGCCAGAAGCACTTCCGGCTTTACCTCTAGAAGACAAACCACTTGATGTTAATCCTCCTGTTGATACACCATTGGTTGAAAATGAAACCAATGGTAAGGTTGAGAACGTGGAGTCAAATGGTAAGGAAAATCAGAAAACGAGGAGAAGAAAGTCTTTTCCAGCAAAACAAGAGTATCCTGAAAGTGTGTCACAAAACACACGTGCTGTGCCAAGCTATATGGCGTCAACTGAATCGGCAAAGGCCAAGCTTAGGCCACAGGCTGCAGAAGATGGAGCTGAAAATGCTTTTATAAGGCGGCATTCTCTGCCTTCCTCCACCGGCAAACTCAGCTTAGATTCACCTCGTGTTCAGAAACCTTTACAAGCTAATGGGAAGGGAGGGAGTAAAACTAGCAAGCTTCAAATTTCCCCCAGAGATGGTAAGTACATGTTTTTATCACTATACTTTGTTCCTGCCTTATGGTTATTAATTTCTGGTCTTCTGTAAATTATTCCTGTTGCTTTAATTGTCTGCCTCTTCAAGTCACTGGGCTGGTTGTTTGGGTTTGGTAACATGGCAAATTAGTTCAGCCGTTCAGGTAAAAAATTATGCAATTTATGTGTGGGTTGAGACGGTTCAGGTCGGATTGGCCCAAAACGCTTTTGTAAAAATTGTACTATAAAAGATTGATCTCATTTTTTTCTAATAAAATGATTTCATTGAATTTATGCTTAAGAAATGCACATCGGCAGCTTTTGGACTGTTTAAACCATTTGATAGGTTTCCTTTGAGTTATTTTAATAAAATGATTCACTGATTTTTTATGCATAAGAAATACAAGCTGGCAACTTTTGGACTGTTCAAACCATTTGATAGGTTTCCTTTCGAGTTGTTTTTTATTCTACCTATTTGACCCGTTAGAGATCAAATCAAACGTAATGTAACTAGACCCATACACGGTGATTAGGATAAAGTTGCCACATCTCTACTGATTATGTTGTTTGCTTATATTTTCAGAAAAGGTGGGTTCGGCAGGGTGGAGGAGGTGAGCGCGGAAACTGAGATCATATGTTGGAGTTTCTGTTTTGGCCCTTGTTCAAACATGTGTTGTGGTACATTAGTAGTTGATAACTTATAACTGATGTTTGTTGTAGTCACTAGGCAGTATTTTATCGTTCTATTTTGCTTTTATAAATGATGTTAGCCAATGTTGTTGGAATGTACATACAGTAATGGAGGCAGTCATAGTTTGTTTTGTAGCCATTTTAAGGACCGTTGATGGGTTTTTCTATTTGGTTTGAGCATCTTGGCTGTGATTTTGTTGGCTTTTGATGTTGTACTTGACATTTTTCCATGATATCCTTTCTTTTCTTTTTGGACTCGGTAGGTGATATACCTTTTTATATTGAGAACATGACCTATTTGGTCATCTTTTACCTATATCCTAATTGGTCAAGAATCTCGCTCCGTTACATCAACTTGGAGCGAAATATAGTGTTTTTGTTTAGTTTGGCAAAATGTAATGTAAGTTTTTTAGTTGGAGCGAATATCTATGCATTTGAGCAAATTGTGGGGAATTATTGGCTATTTGATCGGAGCCAATTATTGTGCGTTTGAGCAAATTCGTGTGTATTTATAATAATCGGAGCATTTGAGTGAATTGTTGGACATATGATCGAATTTATGTGTATTTTTTAATAATTTAAGGGAATTGTTGGGCATTTATAAATTGGAGTGAAATAACAAAGATTTTTTCATATTACATTTTGCTCCAACTTAATGTCATGAAGTGAAATCTTTGACCAAAACTGACAAGTAGATTTTTTGTTAATATTTAAATAGCCTCGATCAAATTAGACCATCTAGTTAATATTCTCTTTTTGTATTTCATTTTAACTACTTATATTGTTAATAAATAATAATTATATTATTCCAACCTCAAACATATTACCAACTGTTCATTAATAAACAGAAAGATAATGTTAACAATGTATATTAAAACTCTTCTATATTACCATCATATACATTTCACAAAAATCAATTACATCAAAAACATGTCAATTAACTTACAATAAATATACAACTCATACCATTAACATTAATTAATGTTATTAAAAGGTAAAGGAATAAGGTTATAATAGTAATTAACAAGTTTATCTAGTAATTTTGATTATGGTTAAATTCATGATTTGTGGATACTTTGTAATTTTGTGGATAGATGTCATTCTTTCTAAAATATTGGAGTGAGACTCGCAGTCCCAAACTCCCACTTCAGATCTTGAACTTATTTTCTGTACATTTTTTCCTAAATTCCCTCTCACCCATCAAACATAACCTGGTTGACCCTTCAACCATTTATTTTCTTTAATCCTATCTATACTCTCCATACTATGCTGAAATTTACGATTCACAAAAGTACAATTTTTTTGTACTGTTTCATCACCACTGTCATCATCAGTGTTTTGTTGTTATGGGGAGGTCTGAATGTATCAAACCATGATGATGAGGATATAGGGATTTATGAGCTCAACAATGGTCATTTTTCTGTGAAATTCACCAATTGGGGTGCCACCATTATCTCTGTCCTTCTTCCTAACAAATTTGGTACACACACTTTTTTTTTTTGGTACTCTGAGAATATCAACAATCACATGGTAGTGTGTTTTTTCTTATTTGAATAAAGGTAGAATCTTTATGGTAATTTAAGAAAGTTAAACACCATTTTGTTCTTCCTAAAAAAATGTAACACACGAGCACATTAATTCCACCTTTCTTTATGTGTTTTACATTCTTAAATATGATCAGGGAAAGTTGAAGATGTGGTTCTTGGATATGAATCTGTCGATACATACAAGGTGAGATTTTTTCATTTTTATGTCCTTATTTATTATTTTCTATGCTAAAAGTGTACTAAAATCTACCATAAATATTAATTTCCCATTTTGATGTATGATTACATTGCTAACAATATCATGAGTTTAACCTAGGATTTATGAAACATAATAAGTAGTTTTGCAGGATGCACAATCCACGACGATTGATGTTGATGTTGTAAAATCATAATAGAGTATTATATAATATATTTATACATTTATTGATAATTGGTTGGTATCTTAGAAAATTTGAAAAGGGCAAAAGCTTATTAAACAATCCATTTTAAGACAGTACATAATCACACTGGATAATTATTCAAAATATTGTCTCTTGAGTGATACAAAACTTATACATATGCTTATTTTATATATTGAATATATATAAATATAAAATATACATTTAAATGACTGAGAACATATGACTTGATACCTTGAAGTTTATGTTACAGTTTCAAATCTTAACAGAAGACCAAGTCCCTTATGATAAACTATATAGCACATTGGTCTTTCATTCAATAAGTTAAAAAGCCGCAACGTATTCATTTTCGATTGTTTGTTTATTGAAGCTAGTAAACTTAACTAAGATTTGCTTTTGTTTCATTTATATGTTATCGTAGAATGATACCACCTACTTCGGAGCTATAGTAGGACGGGTCGCTAACAGAATAGCAGGAGCGCAGTTTACGTTAAACGGAACCACTTATGAGTTGGATGCTAATGAGAATAACAACATGCTTCATGGTGTAACATCATTCTTCACATTTATTTGTTTTTTAATACACAACTTTATTGCAGATTAACCTTTGACTTGTCATTATGGAACAGTAAAACTAAAGTCATACCACAGAGAACAAAATATTTGATGAATTTAATAGTGTGACAACCATAACCAACAACTTAACACAGTCTAGTACTTAATTTTGTTTAAAATCGTGTTATAACATTTAAAAAAAGTTATTTTGGAAAAAAAAAAAAAACTGAATGAACGATGATTTAGAAGTTGTTCATTCATTTGTTTTAGCCTCTCACGAGCTAGGTTTCAAAGTTTAGTTTAATTTCAGGTGGGCATCGAGGATTCAGTCACGTTGTTTGGGATGTCTTAAAGTACATAAAAGATGGTGAATCTCCTAGCATTACCTTCACATACCATAGTTTCGATGGCGAGGAAGGTTGATCTTAAATTGGTAGTTATTTGGTTGAATCTAGTGACATAATTGGATCTGATTTCACTTAATTTTGATCTAATTAGGATTTCCCGGAGCTCTGAATGTGGCAGTTACCTATTCACTAGTTGATGAGTATAAACTAAGCGTAAAAATGGAAGCAAAATCGCTGAACAAGGCTACTCCCGTCAACCTAGCCCAACACACATATTGGAACCTTGGAGGTCATGATAGCGGTGATATCTTATCAGAAAAAATCCAAATATTCGCATCCTACATCACACCAACAGACGGAAACCTCATTCCAACTGGAAAATTTGCTTCAGTTAACGATACCCCTTACGATCTACTCAAACCAACAGTCATAAAAAACAAGATAAACGCACTTCCTGACGGCTATGACATAAACTATGTGATAGATGGCGAAAAAGATAAGAATATGAAGGTTGCTGCTATTGTATGGGATGAAAAGTCTGGTAGATCGATGGAACTAAGTACAGATGCACCAGGTGTGCAGTTTTACACCGGGAATTCTATTGATAATGAAAAGGGAAAGAACGGATTTATCTACAAAGCGCATGGCGGCTTGGCTTTGGAGACACAAGGGTTTCCTGATTCGGTTAATCACCCTAACTTCCCTTCGCAAATAGTTAATCCTGGTCAAATTTACAAGCATCACATGTTGTTCTCATTTTCAATCAACCAATAGGTAGAAATATATTTGGATAAAAGTTTATAAATCATTGATATATCTTGTATGGAGTTCTGTTTTTTATTTTTTAATGTTGTGTGTAGCGTGATTGATTATAATTGAGAGATACGTTTCTTGTTTTGGCTTCTACATTTTAACTGTCAATTAGTTAGAGGTAATGTTGGCAATATGGTGCTGGCGTGTTAGTAGTTGCAGGTTGTACTCTGTTAATCCCATCTATATGTTTTGCTAGCACAAGGAACGACCAACTTGCTTCAAACTTTTCTCGAATCGGAGAAGCCGTCAACGAATGCATTTGGTGCCTAATGATGTGCATCCAACCATGTCTGACCGCGGAATGCCCCGATGGACCTAGCCCCAGCTGCGTCCCGAGCCTGGACTGCGGATAGCACCCGTGGTCAGGTCATGTAGACCACGGCCCACAAATCAATGTCCGAGTAAGGCACGAGGCCGGATCCATTCCGTACCCGGACCACGGATCTTATCGCCAAACTACAAAGCAAGGTCCGGCGCGGTCTTATCAATAGTCAGCTAATACCAGTACGGCGGCAGCATGACGCTGAGCGTCACGCCCATACAAAACCCGACATTCTCTGACAAATGTACAATCTGTGACCGTTATATTCAGGTACTATTAACATGGCTTGGCCATTAACCTGGTCGGCTCACCCGATTAGTCCACGTCAGCTTGTGTACGGTAATTGTCAATTGTCATCTTCGCCCACGACCGGGCATCCACGTCAATAGTGGACACAGAGAGTGTCCTCCTCGCCCACGACCAAGCCCTCCACGTCGGCTTAGGGTTTGGGTATAAATACCAGTGTTTGGCTTCCATTTCATACCAACACCTCATAAAATCACAGAGTAATCCATAAACTATTGCTCTCCTAGAATTAAGCTTTCACCACCCTCGATTGACTAAATCTCGATACTGGGTTTGCACGTTAATCGGAGTGTGATAAGCTTGATTCCTCATACATCATCATCATCATCATTGTAATTAACCATTTTTACGCTTGAACAGTGCCAAGATACCCTCAACATTTTATGAACCTTCAAGTGTTAAACTCATTAGTATTGCAATGTGTAGGAGCTGACAAGTATGATGTATTACCTTTTCAGCTTGTTGGCTCATTGAACATTACTATGTCCTTAAACATCCGGTATGATCCAACTGACCCAATTCAGTTAGTAACTGGCAAGAGCGGTGGTCATCTTCTAATTTCTCTTAACATAAAACACCCTTTTGGTAAAATAAAAATAAAAAACAACCTAAATTACAATCTCAAGAAAAAGCAAGGCCAAAGAGAACTGTCAGCAGAGTTCCGACAGCATATCATGATTGTGATAACAATTTGTCGAATTTGTCCAAAATGGAAATGCCCAAACGCACAGCAAGAAAAATCTCAACCATCCAAGCAGAATTAGTGCAAGACTTATCTCACAAGGAAATCAAGAAAGTGAGACGCAGTCTTAGAAAAATTTCACTATCTGCTGCAGGACCCTCTGAAATGTCAGTAGTTGAGAAAATAAATGATGATAAAGTCGTTGCTGCTAAACAACCCGAACCAGAAGCACTTCCGGCTTTACCTTTGGAAGACAAAACACTTGATGTTAATCCTTCTGTTGATATACCATTGGTTGATAAAGAAACCAGTGGGAAGGCTGAAAACATGGAGTCCAATGGTAAGGAAAATCAGAAAACAAGGCAAAGAAGTCTTTACCTGCAATACATGAATACTCTGAAAGTGTGTCACAAAACACGCATGCTGTGCCAAGCTATATGGCGGCAACTGAATCGGCAAAGGCCGAGCTTAGGGCACAGGATGCTGCAAAGGCTGCAGAAGAGCTCAAAATGCTTTTGTCAGGCGGCATTATCTGCCTTCCTCCACTGGTAAACTCAGCTTAGAGTCACCTAGTGTTCAGAAACCTATACAAGCTAATGGAAAAGGAGGGAGTAAAACTAACAAGCTTCAAATTTCCCCCAGAGATGGTATGCACGTGTTTTTATCACTACACTTTGTTCCTGCATTTTGGTTGTAAATTTTGGGTCTTCAGAGAAAATATTGATCCCGTTGCTTTGATTATGGGGGGAAAAAAGCAGCCTTTTCAAGTTGCCGTGGCTGCTTGTTTGGGTTTGGTAACATGGCAAAATGGGTTCAGGTCAAGCATACACAATATTTGTGTGGGTTAAAACAGGCCAGGTCGGATTGATCCAACACGCTTTTGTGCAATTGTACAATTCAAGATTAATCTTAATTTTTATAATAAATGCACTGCTTTTATGCAGAAATACACTTTGGCAACTTCGGCCGGCCTATTTAACCCATTTGATACGTTTCCTTTTGAGTTGATTTTTTATTTGGCCTATTTGACCCGTTAGAGATCAACGTGACCCAAATCAACCCATTCACGGTAATTAGGATGAAGTTGCCACCTTTATGCTGATTATGTTGCCGAAAAGGTGGGTTCAGCAGGGTGGACGAGGTGAAGGCGGCAACTGAGATCATCTGTTGCAGTTTCTGTTTTAGCTCTGGTTGTTCAAACATGTATTGTACTATTGTGGTACATTATTACGGAGTAGTTGTTAACGCTTAACTGATGTTTGTCGTAGGCGGTATCTTATCGTTTTATTTTTCCTTTATGAGTGTTTTAGCCAATGTTGTTGGAATACATCAATGGAGGCAGCCATAGTTTGTTTTGTAGCCATTTTAAAGACTGTTTATATGCTTCTCTATTTTGTTTGAGCATCTTGGGTGTGTGATTTTGTTGGCTTGTGAATTCTGATATTGTACACCATATTTTTCCATGATATTAATTCTTTTCTTTTTGGAGTCTTTTAGGTGATGTACCTCTTTGCATTTTATTTTCAAATTTCCTAAATTGTTGTTAATTATCGCTATCACAATCATATATTATCAACTACTGATTAATCAACAAAAAATAATGTTAACTAATCCATCTGATATAATTTCTCAAGATTAATCAGAACATTTTTGGTACAAGATTCCATGTCATATGGAAAACTTAAAATCATCATGCCTCTTTGGGTAAAGGGTCTCTTCCCATTTCAGGTTTCAGAAAGTTGTTTTTCCCCGGCATCTTTAGTAAAAGTAAGTATTAATCATACGCGTATTCAAACATACGGCAATGTTAAACATACGCTTATTTAAAAGTATTAATCCCTTAGTCATATGCTAAACATTTTGTGAATTAGACTTGTCATTTCATCAAGTAAAGTTGGCATTGATTATCATTTTCTTAATATGTGTGTTTTCAAATAATTTGGAACCGAGGTAATTTACATTATAGCATGTTTAGAATCACTCATTGTTCTAAGACTTCAGATTCTTTTAGTTAACTTGAATTGTAGAGTTAATCACAAAATTGATAGTCTAATACAACAAGTTAAAGATATAAGAAAGTATAATCTGAATGTAAGGAAACATAAAAAAAAGAGGGTGTGTGGTCCCTTGTGGTGGGCCTGGGCCGCTGGAATATGCGCTGCATCCCATTTACACGTAATGGGTATACCTTGTGACTTTTTTTGTCCATTTGAACATTTTTGGGCGATATCTCATTAGTCTTTAAATTTTTAATAATTTAATAAATTGTTACACAAATTTGGAAGTATTTGATAATATATTTGAGGGTTTCGGGGATTGTTTAATTTTACCTGCTTATCTATTTATTGCTTATTGTTATAGCACCATTTATCCGCTTATTTCTTAAGAAATAAGTTTAAAATAAGTATGGAAATACATGCTTATTTTTTAAAGCAGAAAAACACTTACATATTAGCAATCTCAAGCACCCCTTCATTATTTGTTTACATTACCAGTTCATAGATAATGCTTATTTAGATATAAATTTAATATGAAATGATGATGATTAACAACTTTTTGAAAAATGATCGGTGCCTAAAATCAGAGACCTAAATCTTGTCTTAAAATTTTGATTGGTGCATAGTATGAAATGATTGGTAAATATAAAGAGAGAATTATTGGAATTCATGTGACAGAAACTGTATCGTTAGACCTATATAATTAGGCATGTTTATCATTATTTATTAAACCTATATGAAAATAAATCATATTTAAAACATGTGTATTAATAATTAGTAATACACCAAAGAGTCTTTGACTTAGCGACATGAGAATCAAGATGTTGGAGTTCAAAACCTCATTTGAGCCTCGTTTGACATGGTGAGTTGTTAATATTTACGGTGATTTATAAAAATGAAAAATTAACAAAAGTCACTTGCAATACAAAAATTCTAAAATCAATGTCACTACAAAGTCTAAAATATTGCAGTGAGTCTTTCACAGTCCCAAACTCCCACTTCAGATCTTGGACTTATTTCCACCAATCCATTTCTATATATTTCCTCCTATCACAACCCCTAAATATATATTTCCTCCTCGCTTTAACCATTACTTTTCTTCTTTAAATTAATTATCCATTTTCATGCCCAAATTAATGACTCGCAAAAGTCCAACTGTTTTGTACTGTTTCATAACCACCATCATCATCAGTGTTGTGTTGTTATGTGGAGGTGTGACTGCCACAAAACATGATGTGGATATAGGAACTTATGAGCTCAACAATGGCCATTTCTCAGTCAAGTTCACCAATTGGGGTGCCACCATCATCTCCGTTTTTCTTCCGGACAAAAACGGTACACCCACTTATCTCATCTTTCTCGATGTGTAATCGTCGAAAATTTTGTATGATTAATGAGAAACTAACAATCATTTTTCTTGTTTATATTCAGGGAAAGTTGCAGATGTGGTTCTTGGATATGGTTCTGTGAATACATACAAGGTGAGATTAATCATCATATTTATAAAGTAATTGTCCTTATCTATTACGACTAATTCTTATGCTAAAAGTTAACATAAATTCCAATATCCCATTTTGATGTATGTTTTTACTATACATATATATTCTGATAGTGAGGTTTCCAAACATATGATTTAAAGATAGCATCATCAACATTAGATAATAATAGGAAGTACTTTCTGATTGAATGTACTAAAAAATGATCACAAGTTTGTACAGTCATGACTTGTAAACAACGTATTTACCATGTGATGTTATACTGATTTTTTTTATACTAATAATAATTCTTGTGAAATTATTAGTGCCGTTAACAGCACCAAACAATACAAAAAACTGATATTTTAGGTTTACACTTTCAACAAACAACTTTAGTTTAAATAATTGGTGAGGATAATATCAAAAATATGGACCTAAGATGTTGACTTACAGAAATCAAAAGTCATAAACCAAAACATTACTTTTAAGATATATGTGTCAATGTGTCATCTATACAACTTGTGGTTTTGTCATTTAGTACGTGACAAAAAATATATATATTCATTATCATTATCTTGTATATATATATCAATATATGAATCACATCATTGTTACTACCATATTAAATTGTGAAGGATATCACAAACTAACCATTTTAATTGTACATTTCCTGGTAAACTTTGTCAGGTTCAACTGCTAGATTTTGTGTAACAATTTTGTGTTTTAAGGACCAATGTATATGATGCCAAGTGACTAGTTGTGGTTGTGGCCAAATCTAATCCTATTATCACCTTAATAAAAAAAGTCTTCAATTTTGACTAGAAAAGTCCAACTTGGACATCTTGGACAACTATTATTAAATTTTCTTTTGAAGATTATACGACTTAATTAGCTGTGAAAGATTCCTACTATACTAATACTAATTATAGTACTCATGTGCTCCCAAAAATATATTACAAGTTTTTTTATTACATATTTGTTTTTAAAAATGTATCATTGTCTATGAGTAGAATAACATAGATGCATGTCCCATTCAATTAGGGAGTAATTATAATAATTAATCATTAAGTTAAGATTGCAAGGGATGGTGATATAAAGAGATGGAAGGGACAGTCAATCTCAAGCCTTGATGTTTTTGATTTATAACTCAGATTCATTTCATCATAAACGTGCACTACATTATAATAATAACACTGCATTTTACTTCCTTCAAAAATTTGATTGTATCATAACTCTCCGCCTCTCTAAACTAATAAAATATAACTTTAAGTCTGGGATTACATGTGTTGGATTCAGTAATTCACTAGCCATGTATTTTCATTAAACCGTAATTTAGTTGTGTGGTACGGAGTACTTTTTTTAAGCTAAATTCTAAAATAAACACATACATATGATTTGATAATTTCACGTAGTTTGTGTTTACAGTCTTCAAGAATTAAAACACATGGCCAGTGACCAATAAACAAATCACATTGCTCTTTCACTATGCTGCGCAACTTGTTTAATTATTTATTGAAGCTACTAATCAATTAACTAACTTCGTATTTGTTTAAAATTTAAGAATTTAATGTTAATGTTGATTAATTATGTAGAACGATACCCCTTACTTCGGAGCTATAGTAGGACGTGTCGCTAACCGAATTGGAGGCGCTCAATTTACATTAAACGGAACCACTTTCAAGTTAGATGCTAACGAGAAAAACAACATGCTTCATGGTACATCTGACATCCTATGATTTTTTTGACAGTTACTTCTAAAAATATGGTTTTGATAGAAAGAAAGAAAAAAAGTATGGTAACCGAAATACATTTTACAAGTAACATGTTAATGTTGCGATTAAATTGTTCGAACGACGATTTAAGATCTAGGTCGTTCACTAGTTTAAGCTAGCCTCTCTCGAACTCGGTTTCAATAGCTTCGTTTTGATTTCAGGTGGGCATCGAGGATTTAGTGACGTGGTTTGGGATGTCACAAAGTACAAAAAAGATGGCAAAACTCCTAGCATTGTCTTCACATATGATAGTTTCGATGGCGAAGAAGGTTAATGATTTTCATTTTGTATTCACAATGGTGTCTATTTAGAAATCTTGTGACTTGATTTCGACGTAATTAATCAGGATTTCCTGGAGCTGTTAAAGTGGCGGTGACCTATTCGGTAGTTGGTAAGTACAAACTAAGCGTAAAAATGGAAGCAAAATCGCTGAACAAGGCTACACCCGTCAACCTAGCCCAACACACGTACTGGAACCTTGGGGGTCATAACAGCGGCGATATCTTATCAGAAAAAATCCAAATATTCGCATCCTACATCACACCAACAGACGGAAACCTCATTCCAACTGGGAAATTCGCTTCCGTTAAGGATACCCCATACGATCTCCTGAAACCGACAGTCATAAAAAACAAGATCAACGGTCTTCCTCACGGTTATGACATAAACTACGTGTTAGATGGCGAAAAGGGTAAGAAAATGAAAGTTGCCGCTATTGTGTGGGATCAGAAGAGCGGCAGAATGATGAAACTGACAACAGACGCCCCAGGTGTGCAGTTCTATACCGGGAATTACATAGACAATGTGAAGGGAAAAGACGGGTTTGTTTATGGAGCTCACGCCGGATTGGCTTTGGAGACGCAAGGGTTTCCTGATTCGGTTAATCATCCTAACTTCCCTTCGCAAATTGTTAACCCTGGTCAGATTTATAAGCATAGAATGTTGTTTTCGTTCTCAACTGAGCAATAAGTGAATATAGTTAGAATTGAGATTGAAATAAAGTATGCATCTTGTACGAGCTTAACGTTGTGTGTTACTCCATTTGATTGGTTATAATGGAGATATGGATTCTTGTTTTTGCTTCTACATTTTTTCATATATAAGTATCATATTGACTTTATATTATTATTATCCACGTTGGGCGGTCATACGAGACGTGTGAGTGGATAACTTATCTATAGTCGTTAAACGATCAATAATAGATACTCGATTCATTAGCAATTTCGTTAGACCATTAACCGATTGATTAAAAATGAATAGATCCTTTAAACTTGTTTTAGAAGAGCATATAACATATACAGAGTATGTCACTAACAATCCTAACATCATATATATAAGCAAGTAGTAATATATATCAAAAACCATTTTCAAAACAATATTTGCAATTTTACCCTTTTTAACTATGCATCTAAGTAGCTATTTACACATATAGTTTTGGTACAGAGAGATCTATGTCTCTATGATCCCCCTATAACCATTAGGGAAAGTATAGAATGTTTATGAGTCCTATATTGTCGGATCGTGCTTTATTGCAAGGAAGCACTTTTAGGATATCTATAGGGTTTTCTTGAATCCTACAATTAATATCTTTCATGTTTGAGAACTTAATTCTATCAAAATTAAGGGCTTAGCTGCTTTATACCGTTTTGCTAAAAAGAATGATGGATCATTCGTGCTCCTAATCAAGGAGCACTCTCCTATTTTAGTTTGCGCTAGATAATAGTTGTTTTCCAAGGACAATCGATCGTCCGCTCTCACTTGCTTTGGTACCAGATAAGTTTAGTCTCCCTCCTATTTATTTCAGGTGTTTATATGAGCTTTTTAGGGGAACTTTTAAAATTTTTGAGGTTAAAAAGCTAAAAAGCTAAAATCTTCAAATTCTTGACTTTTTGATAATGCAGAAACTAAAAAGCTTAAGCCAACCCAAACAGCCCCTTAAAAAATAAATAAAATTACAATTTGAAGTTAAAACCTTGTAAATTTGTTACACACTTAATAAACAAAACTACAATAGTATAATTACACGTTAAATAAATACTGTAACTTTATAGATGAAATGAAAAAAAAATGCAATATCTGGGAGCAGTGAAATGGCAACAAGTCTATCTGCTCCTTGTTCCGCCCACTTCACCACCATTTCAGGTTCTCTTTCGTTTATTTATTTTCTTGTAAATCTGTTAGTTACTTTAATGGTCGGATTACATTAATCACCTGATTAACTAGTTATTCATATAATCAGTTATTGTTATTATTTGTTGTCATCAGGCAGCAAATTAAAGAGTCGTGAATTCACCGATTGTTTAGCTATCAGAAGCTATTTCGGTAGTAATCGGTATTCTAGGGTTATCACATCAATGTCATCGTCCGAGAAAAATACGGAGATGAAGAAGAAGGTGTGGATATGGACTGAAAACAAACAGGTGATGACGTCAGCAGTTGAAAGAGGTTGGAACACTTTCATCTTCTCTTCTCTTCATCGCCACATTGCCACTGAGTGGTCTTGTAAGTATCTCTATTTATATTTTCTATATCCTCTTATGTGTATCTATTTTTGTATGATCATAATATGCTGTATGTGGTAATGTTATATGCCCCAATGCCCTAGAAAGAATAATACTTCAATTGTCAAATAGTTGATACATCTTGATGACTATATCATAGGGACAGATTGGGATGTAGTTCCAGGGTTTATGTAAGGAGAATTGTGGGGACGAAAAGTGTTTGAGGAATGTTGTTAGATTATGAAATAGGGAAATTGTATCGAATTAAGCTATTCAAAACTAATACCAACAGTGAATGTGATATTGCTATAATATGATGTTTGATTACGTTCGGCTATATACGTTTCTAAGGTTAGTTTGTTTGGCAAAGCACCTTGTCAAAGAAGTTTCACAAGTACTTTTACTATGTCACAAAGAGAAGATTATTTGTATTAAAGATTTATGGATATCCTGTCATATGGTGAGAATGACACTAATAGGTAGCGTTTATATATTCCACCATTATTGCGTTGATAATCTGTAATTCTATGCCTTGAATTTTGCTAGCAGGGATCAGAGGATTTTGTATCTCAGTTAATTTGGTAGACTAGGTGACGGGTGACCATGGTAATTGGCTCATACTGGGGAGGGGGTTCACCCAAGATTTGGTTTCTTTTGCTGATGATTTAAGTTAATTAAAATTTTGATGGTCAGATTTTAGTCCCATGTGTGTTAGTCACTTTCATCCCTGGTTATGTCCATTATGCTAAATAAGTATTATTTCTTTTACCTTTAAATTGAAACCTTAAGTTCTCATGGGGCTCATGATGCTTAGTGATTTACTAATTTCTAACCTTCCTGTCCTGTTAAGTATCTTTTTTGTGCTTTATCTTTCCTTCTTTAACATGTGCCTATTTGCATGTTCTATTCTTCTATCCAACATTGGCAACTACACAATCATATTTGGTGACAAGTTGTAAACATGCAACGATTGAATCCATCATAGGGCATTCGCATTTCATGCTGTAAATTTCAACATGCAACGATTGAATTTCCTCCATCCTTATTGTGTTCATGTTTCGTGCAGCAATCGCAATGATATACCCTCTGTTTTTAGAAGACAGTAGGCTTTTTGATAATGAGGCTTCATTGGTTGCCACATTTTCTAAAATATCATCCCCTGAACAGTTGGAGCAGCTCCAGCCAGTGTATGAGCATGCAGATAATGTGATTGTAGATCTTTTGGATTGGCAGGTATGCAGCATTACTTCAGATGCCTGTTCTATATGTTCACACTTCACAATACCCGTGCATTAAATATCAGACTAACTTGCAATGTGTTACGTGGTTTTCAATTTCATATACTTTAGGTGATTCCTGCTGAGAATATCGTTGCAGCATTTCATGGCTATCAAAAAACTGTCTTTGCCATCTCCAAAAGTCCTTCGGAAGCTCAAGTTTTCTTAGAGGTAGAGCTTAAGACCAAACAGTAGTATCTTACGAAAGGATTAATCTGTTACTTTGATCTGGAATTGGCTTAGTCAGTTTCATTATTAGCTTTTGTAGGCCTTGGAGCAAGGTCTTGGAGGAGTAGTTTTGAAAACCGAGGATGTTGAAGATGTCCTTGCACTGAAGGTACGTTCTTCAATACCTTTGATTCCTCACTGAATTATTATTTCTTATACAGTTGATGTCATCAGGACTATCTTGACAGAAGAAATCAAGAAGGTAGTCAACTGGAGTTGACCAAAGCTACTGTTACTGGAATTCAAATGACTGGAATGGGAGATAGAGTTTGTGTTGATCTTTGTAGCCTCATGAGACCTGGTGAAGGTCTTCTGGTACTTTTAACCCCTCCGTGTTATTGTTTCTCGTCAAGTTTACAGTCATTTCATTTGTGAAATACGTTCCTGTAGGTTGGGTCTTTTGCTAGAGGATTATTCCTTGTTCATTCAGAGTGCTTGGAGTCGAATTACATTGCCAGCAGGCCTTTCCGAGTGAACGCTGTGAGTTTTTGTTTGACGGGGTGTTGATTTTATAATTTATGTCATTTGTGAGTATCCAGGTATTATATAGAATATCCTCTTGACATATCCAGGGGCCAGTTCATGCCTATGTTGCGGTTCCAGGAGGGAATACTTGCTATCTTTCAGAGCTCAAGACAGGGAGAGAAGTCCTTGTAGTTAATCAAAATGGCATACAGCGAACAGCAGTAGTTGGCCGTGTAAAGATTGAGACCCGTCCATTAGTAATTGTTGATGCAAAGGTTTGTTTTTTGAGTAATGCTAAATACCTACTTACATAGACCTAAAAAATAGGCCTAATTTTCTGATTGGTAAAAAAATTTTCTCTCTTAATCTCGTCCAATCAATTTTTCAAACCTTTTCTTAGATAGTTAGAAAAGAATAACTGGATAGTGGTCACTTCTCACTTGTAATCGCTATTGCCATGCTATTGAACCAAAAAGTTGAGTGGTAATAATGCCATTAACAAGGATGACTAGTCGTGAGTAATATTCTAATCTTCAATATCTTCAATAGTATAACTCTTCATATGACAAAATTTAGGTCGATTAGATGGTACTAAATGTGCACATCAATAATTCATCACTAGTAGCAATTTTCTGTCATCTCAACATTACTGTCTCATGCTTTCTGTGGTTTAATTATATATACTTTGAAACGTATGATCACAGGTTGATTCAGACAAGGAAATTTACAGCATTCTTTTGCAGAATGCGGAGACTGTGGGACTTGTACCTTCCAGGGAAGGTTCATATTATACCAGTTTCAGTTTGTATTGATTTCAAATACTGTATAATTTTAAGGGGATTTGAATGGCTTAATGGATTGTAATTTGGTGTAGGAAATACAGCAACAGCAATTCCAGTGACTTCACTGAAAGTCGGTGACGAAGTGTTGTTGCGAGTACAAGGTGGTGCTAGGCATACTGGTATAGAGATTCAAGAGTTCATTGTGGAGAAATGATTTATTTAATACTTAATTTTTGGTATTCTTGACGTGTAACTTCACAATTAATAGGGTCCTTATATCCGGCTGAGCTTGCTTCAAGTTGATTGTCGCTTTCGTAAGGTAATTCATTTGAGCAAAATGTTATTGTCTAATGATTAATGAGAGGCATGAACTGATGATGATCGATGGTAATTTGTATGAAACTTTGAGCCATCCTAGAGTATAGAGAGAGTTTTACAAGAATATGTGTTTGGGTGATTAAAGTCATGCGCTTGCGTCTAGTTAGCCAAGTTTAGTGCATGTTAGGTACTAATGTATGTGTGAGGTTCGAATGAGAATGACACTAAGTATGTGACATATGGCATAAAACTCATTTTCCTATGTTTTTAAAAATTAAATATCTCAATAATAACTCATTGAAAAATTAATGAAAATTGCACCATAAAAATCAGTATATTTTTCTTTGTGATTTGTAATCTCACAAAGTATACTTGCGATAACTTTTTTTCGGTTTTATAAATCGTAGTAACACATGTGTTACCTGCTGGTATCACATCAAGTCCCGATTAAATATAAAACAAATATTAAGAACACCTAAATTTAAGAAATAAGCTCTCCAATTTATTCAGAAAAATAATCTCAAAAACTGAATTCCCTCATAACCACAATAATCCCAATGGGTTGGTTATATAGGGGTGACCAAACTTGATCAACAAGCTAACATAAAATTAGAGATGAATACAAATTCCTAATTAAATAACTATCCATATTTCTCTAAGTAGGGAAATAATAAACAAAAATAACTCTTTTATTTATTCTCTAATTATGTTTATTGTTATCTCATGGGCTCGAGATATGCAGTCACCCTGACCCATTTGCTCGGGTTCGGGTAATTAGTAACTGGTCCAACAATCACCCCCCTAATACCCGAACCAGGCTAGGTAGGTCTTCAACTCCAAGCAGCTCTTGCATTTCAATGAACTTGACTCTCGCGAGTGCCTTAGTAAGAATGTCAGCCTTTTGTTCCTCTCCACTTACAAACTCAATTTCCACTTTCTCCTCTTCAACACATTCGCGAATAAAGTGATACTTCGAGTCAATATGTTTACTTCGACCATGAAACACAGGATTTTTCATTAATGCTATGACTGATTTATTATCCACCCGTATCACTATCCTTTGCATTTCTTCACCAATGATCTCACCATATAAACTTCGAAGCCAAATCGCCTGACAAGCTGCCGAAGTTGCCGCCATAAACTCAGCTTCACAAGATGATAATGCAACTGTATTTTGCTTCTGTGAGCACCATGAAATTGGTGTTTTACTGAAGTAGAACACGTGCCCGATAGTACTCTTTCCATCGTCTACACTAGATTTATAGCTACTATCGCTATAACCACTAATCTTGTGACTTCCACCCCGTTTATACCGCAACCCATAACTCGTAGTATCGGCTATATAACGAAGAATTTGTTTAATTGCAACAAGATGAGATACCATAGGAGTTTGCATATACCTGCTTGCAATCCCCACTGCGTAGGATAGATCTGGCCGTGTATGAAGCAAATAACAAAGACACCATACCAACCTTCGATAATTTGTTGGATTCACTGGGTCCCCTTTTTCATCCTTGAATAGTTTTAAACCCGGATCCATAAGACACTTTGTAGGATTACATTCTAACATACTTGTTTCTTTCAAAATCTTCTTTGCATATCCTTCCTGCTTAATTTCAATCCCTTCCTTGGTTTGCTTCACTTCAATTCCAAGATAATAAATTAATAACCCGAGATCACTCATCTCGAATTTTTCTTCCATTTGTTTTTTGAATTCCTCGATTTTCTTGATACTAGAACTTGTAACAATTAAATCATCTACATACACACCTGTAATAATTAGATCTTTTGCCTCACGTTTTGTGTATACTGCATGTTCTTTTGAGCACCTCTTAAAACCGAGAGATTTCAAGGTACCATCGAGCTTGAGATTCCAAGCTCGTGGTGCTTGACGAAGACCATATAATGCCTTAGTTAGCCGATAGACTTTGTTGTCTTGTCCTTTCTTTACGAAGCCTTCAGGTTGACTAACATACACCTCTTCTTTTAAATCACCATTCAAGAACGCTGTTTTTACATCTAAATGGTGAACTTGCCATCCTTCACTTGCTGCATGTACAAGTATTAAACGTACTGTTTCCATACGTGCTACCGGTGCAAAAACTTCATCAAAATCAATTCCAAATTGCTGAACATACCCTTTTGCAACGAGCCTTGCTTTGTATTTGATAATTTTCCCAGATGCATCACGTTTGACTTTGTAAATCCACTTCAAACCTATTGGTTTTACATTACTTGGCAGTGTGGTTAGTGTCCATGTTTTGTTTTTCTCAATGGATTCTAACTCTACTTGCATAGCTTTTTCATTCTAACTCTACTTGCATAGCTTTTTCCCAATACACGTTCCCTTTGGCTTGAGAATAGCTTGTTGGTTCTCCTTCCGCTGCAAGTAATAATTCTTCTTGTCCACTCCGATTAACTCCATCCTCAATAACAAAATCATTAAGTTTTACAGAGGTATACTTCTGTCTCGTCGAACGTCTTAATGGAGGTACTTGCTCATCCTCACTTCTGTCTTCCATGTTACCACTTACTTCAGTACTTGCTGAGCTCGCAGTCGAGGCTGCTCCACTAGAATTAGCATATTGTTGTTCATCAGACTCAGTCACACCCCCCGAATTCTGTGGAGTGTGTTCCACCTCAGTTTTGGGCTCACTTGCCATCTCAGTCAAGTTTCCGTCTTGACCTGAGTGAAGAACAACAGTAAAATATTCTGGAACAACTGTGGTTCTCTTCCATTGCCAACCACGTTTCTCATCACACTCTACCGTTCTTCGAATACAAATCTTGTTCTTTACCGGATCAAACATACGAAAAGCTTTAGTTCCCGGTTCAGAACTGAAATATACCATCAATCTACCTCTATCATCAAGCTTAGATTGATCAACTTTGGGTTCTGTTGCATAACCAACACAACCGAATACCCGTAAATACTGCAAATCTGGTTTTTTTCACAGCAATGCCTCGTAGGGTGTTTTAGAATCAACCGACCTTGTTTGGCTTCTATTTAAAACATAGACTGAATGTTTAGCAGCTTCACCCCAAAACCTTTGTGGTACATTGGTCTGTTTTAACATGCACCTTACCATACCAATAATAGTCCTATTTCGTCGCTCAACAACCCCGTTTTGCTGCGGTGAATAGGGAACTGTAAGGTGTCTACGGATCCCTTGGGCTTCACACCAATCATTAAACTTGATTGATGTGAACTCACCTCCGCGATCTGTTCTGAAAGTCCCGATCTTTACTTTCAAAAATTTCTCGACCAACATTTTAAACCGCTTAAACACTTCAAACGCTTGATCTTTAAATTTCAATAGATAACACCACATATAACGTGAAAAATCATCAACAATTAGAAACATATACCTGCAACCTCCTGGTGTTGATGGCGTGATTGGGCCACAGAGATCACCGTGTAGCAACTCAAGTGGTCTCTTGGCCCTAAACTGTGCTTTCTTTGGATATGACTTCTCAGTTTGTTTTCCAATCAGACAACAATCACATATATTTGAAGGATGATTAATCGTAGGCATTCCTCGAACCATGTTCCTTGAACTCAACTTTCTCAAAGATTCGAAATTTAGATGCCCTAAACGAGCATGCCACAACCACGAGTCATCATCAAGTTTTGACAGCAAACATACCGGTGACCCGGCCTGTAGTTTGATCTTGTACAACCGGTTACCCGCACGCAATACCTTCATCATTAGAGTTCTGGCTCTGTCATACACTAGCAAAACATCATCTTCCATAACAATTTTGCAACCCGTCTCTGTAAGTTGCCCCAAACTGATAATATTAGAACAAAGACTCAGGATGTAGTAAACTTCCATTAACACTACATGTTCACCAGTTTTGCTTTTAAATACCATTGAGCCCTTTCCAGCAATATCCACACGAGAATCATCACCAAAACGAACTTTACCAGTTACACGCTCATTCAGTTATGAAAACAATGACCTTTTCCATGTCATATGGTTAGAAGCTCTGTTATCTAAATACCATTCGTTCTCCTCCATATCATTGGATTCAAACTTTGTAGGGATCACCTTTTCTTCGTTCAAGTAGACCGTTTATGATTTCATTATGAACAGTTTTGGCTCTAAATTCTCAGTCTCTGCAAGATTTGCCTCATCGGTTTTCTTTCTTTCTGGACAGTCAGAAGCATAGTGACCCATCTTGTCACATCTGAAACATTGAATTTCAGACTTGTCTTTCTTTGGTTTTGGTCGGTTATTATTGCTTTGACCCGACCCCTTTGCACCACGACTTTGGCTGGAATCTTGGTTTCGTGCTTGACCTGAACCTCGTCCGCGACCTTTGGTAGACGAACCCCCTCTTCCACGTCCCCTATAGCTGCAAGAAGGCTTGTCATACGAGGATTGTTCACTCTGTGAAAGTATGAGATTATTCAGGTTCTCTAACGAATATTTTGCTGCTCCTTTCAATTTATCTTCAAAAGTTTTTAGTCTCCCTACCGCCTCTTGAAACGTCATATTCTTTAAGTCCGCAAACTGTTCAATCGGACCCACAATTGGTATAAACCTTGGTGGCGCCGAACTTAACAATTTTCGAATTAGTTTCTTATCTTCATACTGAGTTCCAAGGCTAGCAGCTTTGGTGACTAATTGGTTGATCTTGGCAGAGAACATGTCAATCGTGTCTGACTCCTTCATCCTTAATGACTCGAATTCCTTCTCGAGTTGTTTCACCTTAGCCTCACGTACTCGTTCAACCCAAACATACCTTGTTTTCAAGGCATCCCATATTTCTTTGGCTGTTTGATACTGAGCTACTTGAAAGACGAGTGCTTCTGGGATTGCTTAAAGCAGCAGAGCGACTGCCATATCATCCTTCTTGGCGTCGACCTTTTCTGTTCCAGGTTCAAGGACTTGCACAATCCCATGAACCTTAAATACCGCCTTAATTCTGATTGCCCAGATGTTGTAATTGGTTTCAGTCAACATAGGACATTGCAGGCTTGCGGTGTTTGGATCCCTTGGTTGAACGACCCCAGATTCGCTACCCGAAACATCTTTTGCCATTAATCCCTGCTTGATTCTTCGGCTTTACGTGAGTGGTGTGGTTGATCGTTGATCCAGCCCTTCGGAACAAGTAACAGAACAATATGATGAAGCTTGAACCTCGCTCTGATACCAAATCAAGTCCCGATCAGATATAAAACAAATATTAAGAACACCTAAATTTAAGGAATAAGCTCTCCAATTTGTTCAGAAAAATAATCTCAAAAACTGAATTCCCTCATAACCACAATAGTCACAATGGGTCGGTTATATAGGGGTGACCAAACTTGATCAACAAACTAACATAAAATTAGAGATGAATACCAATTCCTAATTAAAATAACTATCCATATTTATCTAAGTAGGAAAATAATAAACAAAAATAACTCTTTTATTTATTCTCTAATTATGTTTATTGTTATCTTATGGGCTCGAGATATGCAGTCACCCTAACCCATTTGCTCGGGTTAGGGTAATTAGTAAACTGGTCCAACATCACATGTGTTCAAATGTTTTAAAACCCACCGGAAAACGGAAAAAGGAAAGTTCGTTGAACGTAAATCTTGTCACATCTCTAATCAAAGGGAAAAACATTTATTTAAATGGTGCAATTTTTATGATTTTTCAACTTACCGTTCGTTCGTGAGATATTTAATTTTTACAAATATGAGAGAACGTGAATTTTTATGACACGTGACACATTTCTATTAGTTCTCTCATTGTCACACGTAGTCATTTGTTTTACTAACTAACGTATATTTTGGTCAATATAAGATTCCATGAGAAAATTTTATGTGCAATTTTAAATTTATAAGTTCAAAAATTAAAATCTAAGTTAAATTTAATAATTACCGTTAATGACACTTAAGTTATGTATAGTTAATTGACGAAATGTTACACACTTACACTCATATTACATACTCTTTCCGTCTCATTTTCATTGTTTGTTTGAAATGATTGACTATCGTAAAAAATAACTAAAAAAAAATCACTAAACGTTCTAATTTACCTCATCTGTTACTCTCGCTCACCTATATTACAAAATATTTCAATCAAATTTGTATCGGATTTAAAGGCAAATTAACATTCGTCAAAAACATCTTAAATTCAACAAATTTGACTAGTGGGGGAATCGTTTTGAAACCTCATATTCTAATACTTGGTTGTTTTTAGGACAAAGAATCCAAAGTCTGCGATATGAAATATTTTAATGACATTGGAAATTAGCAGACATCCGACTTTTTGTATCCTTATATTCGAACTCTTTGAATATAAAAACGATGAGTAACTCGCTATTAAATATTAAATAAACAGATAGTAGTAAGAATTTAAAATTAAAGTGAGGGACAGACAAATTTCTTGGATTTAATAGTTAAAAATTGATCAAAGGAAAGTGTCCATTTGGGTTGAGTGCAACCAATTTGCTCGGTGGTTTTTTTTTTTTTAACATTCCAAGTCTCCAACAGTGGCATAAAGTATATGCAATCATCTTGGGTACAAACGATTATAAACTGGCTGAAGCATTATCAAAACAAGTTCAACTTTCGGCTTGCTTTTCTGTTGGGATTTTGATAATTAGTGCTCTAAGGGAGCTACTTAAACATACTATAAATAAATTTTGACATTTAATGAACATGTAACATTTCATGTTTATAAACAATCATAAAGTGACTTTCCATATATAAATGCATGAATTGATGGTTGATATGGAATTAATGTAGTTTATCTCATGTTTAAAATCATTTTTGATAACCTTATCCATTGCTCTTAGAGCAATAATTATCAAAACCCTTTCTTTTTTACTTCTGTTGTTTTGTGGGAGAATTTCGGGTATGTGGTTAATTTATTTATTTATTATTATTATTTTAATAAGTGTAATAGTAAAAACAAAAATTAAAGATGCATTCAAGTTAATTGAAGCCCCTGTTCAACAAGATTCTTTTATTTCAGGTTATTAATCAGCCTTATCATCTACAGTATATATGTTGTAATGTCACAGCTAATTGTTTGCCTTGGCCCCCTAATATTAATATGTGATAAACACTTACTTCCTTTTAAAACATAATAATAAAAGAAGTAACAATAGAAACTTATTCATCGATTATCAATTAATGATAATTGCTTCCATGATGAGGTGAGCCTTCACTGGTTGCATTTTGATCATGTTGTGTCAAATTAAAAAATTGAAAATCGTTGTGTCATACTGTCATGGTTGTATTATTTTAAAGGTTTTTTTTATCTTAATATTATTCCGTCAATTTTCAATTTTTCATTATTTACGTGTTTTTTTAGGAATTCTATACTCACAAAAAGTTTGAACATTTTTTTACAAAATTGGGTGGCATAAGAGATTATCCAATCACATTTGTCCCTTTAATTTCTCTCATCTTTTTCTCTCTTTATAATACCGTGACAATTCATTTTGTGAAAGTTTTTTTTGTAAAATTTTTGTGAACAAAATATTTCTCTTTTTTCCCCTTTTTAATATTATTCTGTAAATTTTCATATTTACATTTGGGATCTGGGTATCATTTTTTTGTATATTTTTGAAGGGAATATTCATTTTCATGAGTTCATAGACACTATAAAACTTGTAATTTTTTGTCACATCCAAATATAGTACCTATATTGATCTTAATCTTTGACAGTTACTTCCTCCTTTCACATCTTAAAATACAATAATTTATGATTCCTGTGAAGTCGAACTTAAAACAAGATCTTTACCTCTCCGATATTATTTTAAGATATGTTCGGTGACACTTGTAAACATTGAAGATGAAAACAAGGGAAAAAACTGCAGCCATAAACACTTTGAGCATTGAAGATGCAAAACAAAACAGGGTTTTAAGCAATAACATAAACCAAATATCACTAATTCATCAATCACTTGATTTCTCATGTCATCTTCAACCACAAATTCCACATCTTTGTTTACCAGATTATGACATCATGACCATAGGACATTCTGGCTATCGAACGGGCTTTGGAGACCGGTAAGGTTGATTCTGGTGATGTGGCGAGTTTGAAATCGATAGACTCCTCATCGACCCGCCTTTCGACCCATTTCTACTACTCGAGTTGCTTCCCGTCCTCTCTGACTGCATCACCTGAAAATAAGGTGAGGAACACGCCATGTCCTTAAGGTTTGGGAGCGGTTTCAGGGATTCATGAACCTCACTCATGAGTGGCCTAGCCTTTGGGTCACGGCTAAGACAGAGTGTAGCCAATTGAGCCGCCTTTTGTGCACCTCTTATCGAGAATCGACCTTCCAACCGGGGATCTATCAACCTATAAAACCTTCTCCGCTCTCCAAGATACGGTCGAGCCCATTCAACAAGATTATGCTCGCCATTAGGCCGGGTTTTGTCCATTGATCTCCTGCCTGTTATCATCTCGAGTAACACTACCCCGAAACTGTAGACATCACTCTTGGATGTCAGATGTCCTGCCAGAATATTATGATAGCGTTTGTAATCAAATCTAACAAGATATTAATCATTTCTATCATAAAAACTAGTAATAACGAACGTGACAGAAGGTCAATCCAACCTGACCAGTGTCTTTAACTGTTATCCAAAAATTAAATATACAAGCAACTGAAATGACCATTCAACCCTCAACACCAATCTAGTACTAGAAGGAAAAGAAACATACCGGTCATCACATACTCAGGAGCAGCATAGCCATATGTACCCATCACTCGAGTAGACACATGCGTCTTATCGCCTTCCGGGCCATCTTTTGCAAGCCCAAAATCAGACAGTTTTGCATTGTAGTCCTAAAAATACAAGTTACCAAAATAATACATTACTTTATATTATTAGAGATAATGACATAATACTTGAGTCTTGAATTTCAAGAGCCACAAACCGCATCAAGTAAAATATTTGACGTTTTAAAATCTCGATATATGACCGGTCTTTCAGCTTCCTCGTGAAGAAAAGCAAGACCCTTTGCAGCACCAAGTGCGATTTTCATTCTCATAGCCCAAGGAAGGGGAAGAGACCCTGGTGATGCATATAAAACTTCAGTCTTAATGATATTAATAAAAAAGGGCCGGGATCTATAATAAACGTTGACATACTTCTGAACAAATGGTTTTCCAGGCTTCCACGAGGCATAAACTCGTAAACAAGAAGCCTTTGGTCATCTTCAATGCAATAACCAATTAATTTAACCAGATTGGGATGTAAAAGATCACCAAGAAAATTAACCTCCGCCTGTCACAAAGCAAAAATAAATAAAAAAATGCCAATCATCATACAACATACAGCATATGGTTTCATACTTTCATGTATAGGCAGCAATATTGACCTATCCACCTAGAAAGTAAGGATTTTGTTGTATTTTCCAACTCCAACGTGTTGAGAAGGTGAAACTTACCCAAAAAAAGGGGGTTATACGGGTCAAACTGGTGAAAGTTTTTGGTATAGTTTTCGCAATCACATTCAATCCATTAATTAGTTACAAAGTTTATAATGTAGACATAAAAGTCAACCCAAGTCGTTTTTAACCTGAATAAATCACCCATTACCCAACCCACCCATATTGCCACATATATTTTTATAAAAGGCGAAGGACCAATAGGGAAAGAGGGTGCATACGAGCCATTCTTTGTGACCCTGGAGTCCATCATGGTTCAGAGTCTTGACAGCAACAGTCAGACCAGTGCCAGGCTTAACAGGCGCGGTCCCGTTCTCGTTGATCCATCCTTTAAAAACACAACCAAAGCCACCCTCACCAAGTAGACTCTCAGGTCTAAAATTCCTTGTTGCTGACTTAAGTTCACCAAAGTTGAATTTCCGAAGCTGTGAAGCAATTTTCAGTTCTTCAGTTATATTTGGAGTGGATGTACTGCTTTCACCAATGCTAGTGGTTGAAGATGAAGCAACTGGAGCAACTGGTTGGTCTGTACTATTATCGTTTGTCGATTTACTTTCAGCTGGTTCACATGACAAACACACAATTAAAGAAATTTGATTGGTTATTATATATGAAACACACATTACTTAGTTATTGTGCATCAACAATCAAGCGTAGGTTCTTTAAACTTATTCCCTAAGAGAATCTTGAACTTTCACAAAGATCTTGCGCACCGTTCCATAGACAACTAAGCAAAACAAATAGAATTCCCTAATTCTCCGTTATTCAAATTCTCATGTTCTACGATGTACTGATAGTATCACTTTGGCTAAACAAAAGTATTGACATAGGCAAGCATACTTTTAAGTTGACCAAGATTTTTTCAACCACTTACACACTACCATAACAAGGAAAGTTTCAGATGACACGCTACAGAAGCAATGTTTTTATTTTTCACTGAATTTCTTTTCAGGTAAGCACGTCTTCATATGCGTGTTAACCCTAAATTATGATCTACACAAATCCTAGTAGACAAGGAAGAGAGTGGTTTTTTTGGGTGTATAAATTGAGTGATCTGAAAAAGAAAAAAAAAATCAAAAATCGGTTGTGACATGCATGAAATGAGAATAAGGGGCATAAACCCCATTCAATTCAGCCAACTATATCCGATTTCTACTGACAAATGATTGTCAACGCGGTGATATTGGTTATAACAGCCGTACTAAAAACACACCCACATCCAATGCATATACTGATATACAGAACTCCCAACTCGATCACTGCCAATTAGGTCAGCGAAGCCAAGATCACACGTTTAATACTTTTTAAGGCTTTTTCAGTGCTCAAAATAGAAACCAACACGTGCATCAGAGTTAAACGTGTAAACTACAAAATTCTAAAGAGGGAAGCAATCTTTCCTTTTCGGTCATACCGTATTAAAGAAATAAACTTTCCCTTTACTAATGTTCCCCAATGAGAATACATTAGCATCTTTGGGCCCTATAATGATACTTATGTTTCAATTAGAAAACCACTATTTCACCGCCACCACACCGCCAGTTCACTGCCACCACATCCCTAAATCCCTCGAATTGTTACCGCCATTTCACTGGCACCACACCCTTCCAAGTTTTGGGGTTAACAAGGGCTTTTTTGTAAATATAAACATCCTTCATAGATTTTCTTAATCAAGTAATGCTGATCACTAGAGAGCTTATTCAACCCAAAATGAATTGCAAACTGGGAGAAAAATTTGTTACCATTCACAGTGTATTTAACATTATAAGTAACAACGGTACCATATATAAACATCAACTTCCATACAGACAGATTGCAAAAGAGTTTACATTGTTGAAATCTGTTTTTTAATGAATAGCAACTTCAAATAAGGAAACCATTAAGAGACAATATCACATAAGGTAAATGCAAGACTCTATAATCACAAGTAATAGCAGCTAGCAGTAAATCAATTCTGCAGAAATAGAGCAATTGCTCAAAAGGCATTAAACTTAAGCTTTAAAGAGTACCATATTGAGTGCTGCTGCCACTACTTGAACTCTCAACTTTAGACCTTGAAGATATACACCCTCTAAAAAATCTCAACTTAATCCAACACCCTGTTTCTTCACCATCACCATCACCTTCTTTTTTCTTACTTTCCTTCAATTTATCCACATTCAAAACCCTAGTTTTTATAGAATCAGGTCCCACCCCCATTTCCCTTCAAAACCCTTAATTTGAAACTACAAAAACCCTTATAAATCACCAAAAGCTTCAAAACCCATTATAAGCTGTTATTTATGACAGCAAAAAGCATCAAACTTTTTCATAATCCTCAAATGGGTGTGTAATAAAAACACAAAAGAAGCAAGACCCAGATCATAAATCGGGTCGAATATTTGAAATGGGGGTGAACCCAGATCATATAATGACATGCAAAGACAATGGCGTCAAGAAATGAGAGTGATTTTTCATGTTAAAGAACCCTAATTTCAAGAAACAAAAGGGGGTAAACAGTTGTGAGTCAAAAATGTAGTCCGGATATTCCCACACTCACACTAATTTGTTGAAAGAGACAGGGCAAAAGGGAAGAAGGGTAGGACATAGATAGATATAGATAGATGGATATAAATAGACATAGACATAGACATAAAATATAAAAGAGAGATTATATGGTAAAAAGGAAAAGTTTTTTATTTTATTTTTCAAGAAAAGAGGGACGACAGACAGGGGCAGTTATCGAGGTGTGAAACGAAAGGAAAAGAAGGGGGTATTTGTGTCTCTTTCTGCGGTTTTGCGAGAAAAGCATATCAAAAAACATGTAAATGCATGTTTGTAAACTAACTTGTCAGCGATGATGAAACTGATGACGGTGGATAAATGTACAAATGAATGTGTTAAAATAAAAACATAGTGTACTTCGTCTGTCCCATTAAGAATGTCCACATTATTATTTTTGAATGTTCCATTATAAGTGTCCACTTTGTTATTTAACCAATCAGAAAAGACTTTAATATGTAGATTTAATATTTGATTGATGAAAAGTGCAGTTATTTAAGAATAAATTGTATTAATAGATAATGCGGTAGTGGGACCCACCTACTTTCTAAAAAAATTGAGGAAATTGAAGGTTAAATGTATTATATAGTATACAGATTTGTATGGATGGCGTTTAAAATGTACTTTTATCGGTTACTTTACTTAGTATATTATTATTATAATTATCATTATAATTATAGGTTTAAACCATGTATACAATGGTATGATTAAGCCCTAAGATAAATGTGACACTAATAAATTACATTTTTTCAACACGTATGCATCAACTTAATCATGTATTCATGTTAATAAGTGACCGTGTTATTCTACCATTACGATAAAAGTAATAAATTGTCCCATTTTTTCTTTTGTCCCGATAATAATTTTTATAACGAGGCAGTAATTCAAAATGTGAACTTTGGTTTGAAATGTGTCATTCAAATGGGAGTGTTATATTTTATACATCAATAATGGATGATCACATAATTCAACCTTCATGTCTAATCCTTGTCTAGCCAAGTTACTTACAAATGTCATTATTGTGTTAATCAATAGTGAAACTTGCAATATAAATACTACATTAGTTGAATGAATAATATGCACTTCAAAGTACACTTTCATAAGTGATATCCTAATTTTTTCCATCTTGTTTTTGATTTCTTACTAAATTTTCTTATACTATATTGCTAATAGATCTTTAGATATAGTTATATTACAACAAAATCTAGTTTATTGTCAAAATATAAAGTAGACACAACATGTATCATAGGTAACACTTCAATTAAGTTATACGGCATAATTGGTATTCAACCAGTGTAGCTTAAAAGTTATTCTTATCAATCAATCTAGTGAAATTAAATGAAAGTCACATGAAATATACAAAAGGAGATAGCAACTATGTTATTGAGTGCACAAAGAAACGGTGTAGTTGACCTATCAACATTAAAAAAAAATATTAAAATTTTTAATCTTTTAACCTTTTTATAGTTACACAAATGACTCATCCATTAACACTAACACTATCACGGATAATGGATTATTTACTCTTTTAGTATAAACAAATATATCACGTTTAATATTGATATACAATAGTTCAAAGTTTAGACAAAAGGGTCAACAACATCCTGACATGTACGTTATAAAACTTAAAAATATATGCTAATCAACAAGGCCACATGTTTATTTGGCACCAATTGCCGAATTGATTTATGTTTGATAAAGTCCTTCACCAAAAATGAAAATACACAACCAATATTCTCTATTTTATCGCCATTCCATTGTATCCATATTTCAAGCATTATTATAAATCTTGTATTTATGTTTGTAATATTTGTCTTGTACAAGAATAAGACACGCATACATTCTATTACTAATCATATGCCATTTTAAATATAAACTTGTGATACTTTTTGATATGTCAATAAACATTAACTTAAACCTATTCCGTTGACACATAAAAGTTGAAGTCAACGTATTGTATAAAGTCATCAAAATAAATAAATAATCATACTTATTATATTTAAAATGCAATGTTGTTGGGACAATAGACACAAAAAAAACCCTTGCAAAATACTGGAAAAAGAAAAAAGAAATGGACACTCTAATACGATTGAAGGTGATTTATATTCATTTAATTTAAACTATATAATATAATTGTTGTTATAATTTCAATAAGTCGTAATTCTTGTTATTAAATTTGTCACGTGACTCTATTTGTAAGAGTGACACACATATGTGGACGTAAGTAAACATCAATAGATAGCAATAACATGTCTTATAGATTTTAATTCTTAAAAATTTAATGGTAGAAGTTTTCACAAGTTTATTATAGTTAAATATCAAATTAGATATTAGATATCAGTAATTGAGCGGTTGCAAGTTGCAACCATTATAAATATGTAACTCATAACTCATCAATTAGCCATAATTCTTGATCACAATTCTTATCATATGGTGTCTTTTTGTTTTAAATTTTTGGGTGGTTTGAACTTTCAAATGAAAAAAAAACACCAGCTGAACAGAATGAATTATATAAAATATGCATATTTACACAGTAAAAATGATATAGGCTAAATGGAGGGGCCTGATTATAGTAGGGGTGAACAAAAAAATCGAACCCGGAACCGAATCCGATTTAAAATCCGAAACCGTAACCGATTTGGAACCGGTTTTTGAATACCCGGTTCGGGTTTTTGGACAACCCAGCGGGTTGGTACCCGGTTGGGTATTTAAATTCTGAAACCGGGTTGAAACCGGGTTGGAATTGGGTTGGGTTGGAAAACCGGTCAAAACTCGGTTCGGATTGGGAAAAACCGGTTTTGACTTTTTTTGACTAAAAACCGGGTTGGGTTCGGGTTTGGGTCGGCCCAACCCGGTTTTTGTGCACCTCTTAGATTAGATAGTATTGGGATGGGCTTGTGATAGTGTGAAATATATAATATTTAATTATTGGGCTGGTCATGTGAAGATAGCATAGCACTATAATTGACCCAGTAGTGGTGGGCTAGCAGCCTAGCACGCTCCCTTTTATTTCCGCTCAGTCATTTGAGCTGCTGCCTGCTCCTTTATCTGTTCTTTTCATCCAATTACTTCAAGCTTAATTTAACTGTGTATATTAATTTTGTTATTTGCTGTTTAAGTTAGAGATTTTAGTTGTTTATTTCTCTTCATATTTATGTTGTTGGGGCAAAAAATTTGTTATTATACTATGTATGTATATATATATATATATATATTTTTGGAGAATAACATAACATCTATGCAGTGTTATTTATTGTCGAAGGTTTTTTTTCAACACAAAAGTTAAAGTTTCAATACGTGAACTTTATTACAGTAATAGTTACAAAAATGGTCGCTCATTTTACCTTCTGCACGCATTATCCGAGCAGTTTTGCTGCACGGATTATATCCCCATAATAATATAAACAAAATATACATAAATTATAATAATAACCAAGTTTATGAGTACAGAAATTAAATTAAGGAAAATAGTATGCAAAAATGAGGTTTTTGTATGGGTTGGGCTGAATGAGATTTGGCCCAACTCCAACTACTTCAAAATAATTTTCACAGATTACAAAATTGATCAACATTTACGGGTTGATTACCTGATTAATATAATATGTGATTCTACACAAAGTGTGTAAATAAACCTTCGATGCAAATTCTGTATGCAAAAGTTAATATCATCAATATTTCTCTTTTACTGTATAAATTGTGAAGGACCCAAGTTTTGGCTTAAACATTACAACTAGGATTAAAGAGAGAAGATTTGTTTGTGACAATCCAAAAGACGTGAAACACACTATGTTATATTTACGTATAATTAATTTCAGCCATTATAATCTCTAAACACTATAGAAATAAAAACCAAAACCTTTCATCTTTCTTTACATTCTTTATTAATATTTTTAAATTAAAAGAGTTTTCAGACAAAAATAATAATTATTTATGAAATAAAAAAAATATTTTAATCTTGTAGCACATTTTTAAAATCTCGTAGCACATGCATAGAAGTAGAACCTTCTCCTCTTTAACACATTTTTTATGACAAAGTGGTGACTTCATTGATATTTAATATTCAAGATTCAAAGTTTTAATATTTCTTTAATCTTTTTATTTATCTGTTTTATCATTTTAATATTTTTTTATTAGTTATAACCCATACAATGCCAGAACAACTACACTTACCTAACTGGCATATATACTGTGTAACAAACATGTCACATGGATCCCTATAAATCCAAGATTTTTTGACACAAAAGTTAAGTTTAAAAAAAAATATGTAGAAACCATATCATAAGCTAATTTATTTTACAAAGCTATGCAAAAAAATAATTATTTCAAACCGTCACATATACTAATTTATTTATGTATTTACAAAAAATTATGTCTTGATCTAATATTCTATTATAGAAAAATGAATTCATGGCCTTGATCATATACATGGGCCTAATTGAGGGGTGCTTTGATTTTGAGGCGTGTTTGCACATTTTGAATTTTGATCATTCCAATTTCAAAAAAATTATAATTATATATATTTTCTCTTAAAATAAGTTTATTAAGCTACTAAACGCACCCTACGCTATGATTAAAGCCGATATAAGTCAAATAGCTACGATTTTAATTAACTTTATTAAACACTATGCTAGTTACCATAAGTTTAAAACTCTCCTGTGCAAATTAAAAACACCAAAACATCAGTTGATTAAAATTATGGATATATAATGGATGTTATTGTCTAGTTTATATCTGTAATCAGTTATAAGCTAATTTATTATATGCTTTCTCTCCAGTAAAAAGATATTTGAGATAATATTAAATATATTATATTTTAACTATTTAATAAATTAGAAGATATATAATACAACAAAGAAACAAATAATTTATAAGAACTTTCTTTTGAACAAATTCATAAAAAGATTGAATGCACAAATATACACCAATTACTTACATTACAAAATGGAGGATTTAAAAGAAGCTAAAATGTAAAGATAAAAAGAGGGAAATGTAATTTTGTTGGAAAATTGAAAGAAAATATTTATAGATCATGTTGAGAATGGTTCTGATCAGCCTCTGGCCATGGCCAAAAAGCTGGTTGATCCTCCATAACATTAAGCATGTTGCAATATCCTTCATCTCCATTCACCGCTGTTTGAGTCAACGGTTGACCGAGAAGATATGGCGTCGTTAAACCACCAATCATCGATGAACCGGTTGGATGATTGTTTGAAATCTGGTTGTAGTAGATGGTGTTGTTATCTTCACAACTGTTGTCAGTACTTCCATTATTGCTCCATGATCCTTCTGTTTCTTTGTTTAGATTCACCATGGTTCGAAATCCGTTTAATTCTTGACCCTTTAAGGCCATCAACTGAAATCAAATATCGAAAAATTTAAGAAAGTAGATTAAGTACCTTGAACTTTTAGAACTTATGGGCAGACCATTATGAAAATTAGTGGAATTTGTAGACAACAGAATTATGCTAAGATTGTATTCAAGTTATAATTAAATTGTGATTAGTACCTGGAAATGCAACTAACTAGTAATCAATATCTATTTTGTGTACCCAAATTACGTATGTTATTTTTAATGCATCAAACTTTCAAAAAAGAGTGTTTTAACGTAACTTGCTGACGTGTCGCTCGTTTATGGTGACACGTGGCATCCGGAGAGTTTGACACGTCAACAAATTACATTAAAACACCATTTTAAAAATCATACGTAAGTTAGATATCGGGTACAAGTTAGTTGCATTTTCAGGTACTAATCTCAATTAAATTCAATGACTTTTATGAGAAGCATGTCCCCAAATATGAGAAGCCTACTTAATTAACTTGGAGCTCGAATAAGGAATATAAACCTAATATCTACATAACTTATGCTTTGAAGCTAGGTGTTATAACTTCAACTTAACATATATGCATATGCATAAATATAATTTAAAAGTTACCTGTGCATGAAGTTTGTTGTTATGGTTCTTGAGTGCATCATTATCAGCTTTAATGCTATCAAATTGTCTCTTCAACACATTATAATCTTTCTCTAACTGTTTAGTCTTGTATCTGGCCCTTCTATTTTGGAACCATATAGCCACTTGTCTTGGCTGCAACCCTAAAGCCCGAGCCAGCTGTCGTTTTCTTTCGGGTTCGAGCTTATTGCCTAACTCAAAGCTTTTCTCCAAAGCCTTCACTTGTTCTAGATTCAATCTCCTTTTCTTTTCTCCAAGTTGTGACCCCTCGTCTTCCGACGTGTCACCGTCCCCAGCCGCATTTGTTTCTTCACATCCTTCTCTCCCTGAATACGACATCGATCTCCTCATCATGGTTGATTCAATACCTGCAAAATTATCATCGAAATGATCACGAATACATGCACACAACAAAACAAACACAAACACACACAGATATGTACCTTGGAAATGATGAGGATTGTGGTGATCTTCATAGCCAAAGAACATGGGTTCAGGTGGGAGGAAGGACATGAAAAGGGAAATTTATTATGTGATTATTTGGAGAAAATTAACTAAGATTAGAAATAATGTTAGGAATATGTGATAGGGTTTATAGAAGTGTGTTATGTTTTGATGTGAGAGTTGTCTAATGGGGATGAAAGTGGGAAAACCATACAAACAGCAATAACTTGTTGGATACTTACAAGAGAGAGAAGGTTCTATATTGTTATTCTTTTCTATAATTAACAATTTTTTATTTTTTATTTGAATTTATATAAATCAAACATCACTTGTTGAGAAGAGGAGTTGATAAATACAACACTCATGTTGTTTTATACATCAAAGTTGTGTAATTGTGTATTTGTACTTTTAGCTTTGACTGTTGTACAGTTTGATGTATGAATCAATTTGGGTGTTGTGTTTATCAAATGTAACACCCCAATTTTTAAGGTATTATTTTAGTGTACAATAATATATACATCTTTTTAATTATAGATCTTTTAATAATAAGATATAATAGAAAACGTAAATAGATGTTCAATTATAGACTGCGTAATATAAGAAATTAAAGAGATATAGAAACTGATACGTGTCTCTTCCCTGTAGCATTCCCAAACAATTCCAGAACCTCAAATAAGCATAGCAAAAACCGCAGAAACCAAAATCAAATCAAGAACTCATTGTTAATCTTTGATTCAAGCTACAAGTTATCAGAATCATCATCTTCTATCATCCTTTAATCTTTGTAAGTTGTTTTAAATTCTTCAAGAACCCTAGAAAATGGGTTTTAAAGGTTTTAGTAAATTGGTATAATTAAATCCGAAATTAGGGCTTGTAATTGACTAGTTAGTGTTAGTTTAGATTATGAATGACGATTAGAAGCTTAATTTCATGATATAAAAGTGAAAGATAGTGATTAATGTTTATGGGGTTTCCATGAACCTTGAGAAATTAGTTTGAATTACAAGTGTAAGGTGTTAGTAGAAGTTAGTAATAACTTGGAACTAGCTTAATTTTGTATTAAAGCTATGAGTATGATCATGAGAATAAAGTTAGTTAGTTTAGTCAAAGTGAAATTAGTAAGCATCAAGTGGGAGAGAAGTAATTAGATGAGTTAGTAGTTAAAAAGATGATTAATTATTAAATATGTGTTGTATGTATGTATGTTAGATGTACAAGAAGAGTTGTCATCAATTGATCATCTTAATTCAAGTTGTGCTACAAGTCAATGTGAGTATATGTATTGAAATCAGATTGTTAGTAAGCGAATTGAATTGCATTCACTTGATTAGATAAGAATTTGTGATTGTTATTAGTAAAGATTGAACATGGTGAAAGTATGGATTAGCATGGTTAACGATTATTAGCCATGAAGTGATTAGAACGGCTAGCCAAGGCTAGCTATGTTATTGATTAGTAGCTAACTATGTTAGCTAGAGATGTAATTAGATTAGCTAAATAAAAGAATAGATATGTGCACATGTGATTAGTATAATGAATAGAGATCACAAGAAAGAGGGAAGTAAATTAATTCCTTTACTTGTTATAAGTTTTTGTGCATATTTTGATTAGTTATACTTATACTCACTAACCAAAGTGCTTAATTAGTTGTTTTAAATGTGTAGGTGCATGTGGAAGTGGTAAGGGAAAGGAAATTACTAAGGAGTAGAAGTGGGGTGCTTGTTTGTCGTAAGTTACACAAGCCCGTCTTTTTAAATTATCGTTTTGCAGATCTTGAAAGCCCGATCTAATAAAGTTTTATCATGTTTCAAATCTGAAATCAAAGGCTATAAGTAATATGGTGTAATAGTAGTATTTTGTGAATGATTAGCAAATATATTGTCAAAAGTGTCAAAGTGCAAGTTATAGTATACTTGCCATTTTGATTGTATGTGAAGTATTAGAATGTAGTCAAATATTTTATTGGTCAATAATGGTTGATAATTGGCCATTGAATGAGTCAAAGTAATTAAATCTGGTCAACGGGTCAAAATGGGTCTTTAGTGGTATCTATGAACCAAATTGAGTTAGAGAAAGGCTAAGAGTGTGATAAAGAGTCCCACAACTTTGTTTTGGTGTTAGAAATAAGTGGTCAAAAGTTCAGCTTCTCAACCTTCATGATTTGAAATTTAGTATGTTCACCAAATAGCCCTTTTTGTGTCAAAAATGAGTCACACGTAGGGGTGTTAACGAGTCGAGCATTTAACGAGCTACTCGAGTTCGAGCTCGTTTAACTCGAATTCGAGTTTGATAATATTCGAACACGAGTCGAGCTCGAACGAAAAATACTACTCGATTAATTTCACGAGCCGAGCATAAAAAATTGGTGTTCGACTCGGCTCGTTCGAAAGCTCGTTTAGTTTCGAGTCAAACGAGCTATTCGAGTCGAACGAGTCGAGTTTATATAATAAATTTGTCTATTTGGAACTTTAAATGTATGTAACTAATATATTTAAACCTAAGACATCAAGTATAAATGAGCTTACTCGAGCTTGATTTCGAGTTATGGAATGAGTTTAGCGATCCCGAGCTCATAAACAAGCAAAATTACGCTTGGAATTTTGATTCATAAAGACACTTTCCAATCAAATAAACGAGCATCGAACTCGAGCTCGAACAACAACAAATAATTCGAACTCGAGCTCGAACACAATTTTTAAAACTTACTCGAACTCGAGTCGAGCTCGAACCGGATAATTAGCAAACGAGTCGAACTCGAGTATCCTGATATTCGACTCGATTCGGTTCGTTAACAGCCCTAGTCACACTCACACGTCCAAATTCTGAGTTATTGTGAAATTTGGAAAAGTGCAAAAAAGGAAGTCTTCATTTTGACCATAGGAAAGTGCCTGCAAAATTTTATGACCTAACTCTTTGTCGTTTGTGAGTTACGCTTGTTCAAAGTTCATAAAATGGTAATTAGTAAAACTGTGTTGCAGGTTCTGTCTAAGTCGAGGTACCCGGCTGATAGCCAAGGTACCCGGCGGGTAGAAGTGTGAGCCGTCGGCTTCTTTAGCCACCCGGCTGCTTCCAGTGTCTTTAAATCACGATTAGTTTCTGTTACAGCAAATTTTAATTCACCCGGCATGTTACATGGGGAACCCGGCTGGGGTACATAGTTACCCGGCGGGTAAGGCAAGTACCCGACGGGTACTGGTCTTTTTCCTGTGTAGTTTGGTTTTGAGTTTCAGAAATGTAGCAGATAATTTGTATAGTATATAAGATACGTTAATACAGATAATGGGACCAAATCATAATGCGTTTTCAGTTTTTTTTTTTTTTTAAAAAAAAAATGGTTAAGATTTTCAGGGTGTTTCATCAACTCCCGTTGAAAAGGTGTCTTTTTTTCAGAACATTGAGTCATTAAGTATTTTCTATTTACACCATAATATTTACCAAAATGTTAAATTTGTAACGAAAGTTGCATTTGTGTTTGTCTATAGATTTTCACCTTATATATAATGTTAAGTTTGTTTGTTTTTTTTTTTTTTGTTTTTTTTTTTTAACGATAGGTCGAAATCTGAAATTTTATTAATAATCATAATCACTCCTCAATTTGTGATTTCAAACAGAATATGAATCCACATATTACAATAATAATAACAACTTCAAATTAGCAATAAAAGGATAACATACAAAATGTATGAATTTAACTCAAATTGTTGTCGAGAAGTTGAAATCAAATCCAAAAAAATCGGAGGAGAATGGACTCCTGCGCAAATGTCGCATGACTCTACCCAAAGAAGAACAACCACGCACCAATACATCACCTTAATAATGCAAGGGGGAATTTACATAAGTGAATCGTGCAATTGTTGAACTTCATTGCGAAATAGGGTTTGAAGATGCCATTGATCATAACCAAACAAAATCCTTTTCTTCTTAAAGATCTAGATCTGGTTGCAAGAGATCCTTATGAAAAATAAGAATAATTTACAAAGGTACCTCATATGAATGATTAAAGGATCCAAAACCTTAAACTTGTATATTAACCAATTAATCTTTTTTTGTTGGTTTACAACAAAGAAAAGTCACAAATCTTTCAAATGAGAGAAGTGTACTCACAATGGAGATGACAATCGACGGACGTGGTAATTGATCTCCACCGTAAAAAGAGAGATAGAAAATTACATCGCAGAAGGTAAGAAAATAAGGGTTTTTCCAGTCGTCATAGCATGATGAAGTTAGGGTTTTTCGAGCCTTCATAGCCTGATGTAGGGGTGTTCAATATTTAGTTTGAAACCGTTTTATCCGAATACCGAACCGAATTTGAATTCGGTTTTTGGTTTTGAATATTTTGAATTCGGTTTAACCGAAAACTATATTCAAATTCGATTTTCGGGTTCGATTTTCGGTTTTGACTTTTTCGAATTCGGTTGAACCGAAAACTGAATTCAAAACCGGATTCGATTTATTAAATAAATATTATATATATGTGTGTGTGTGTGTGTGTGTGTGTGATTTTTTTAATTGGTTGAAAATTTGAATAGTTTAGCATTTTACAAACTTCAAATTTTTTTGTAGTTATCATGTGTTTGTGAAAAATAAATGTTTTATTTGGACACTGAAATATATGTACATTAATAGTTTTATGCTTTTACAAAACTTGAATTTGGCTAATTAGTACATTAACAAGTAACACTTATTAATTTTTGAATGTATGTAATTATTATCGTATAATCATTACATATTTCGTAGCGTTGTATGTTGAAGGGTGTTTTTCAAAAATTATTTTTCTTTTGGTTTTAACTGAAACCAAATCAAATTCAAATTTGGTTTTCGGTTTGGTTTTGACATGTGAATTCGGTTTTCAGTTTTGCTTTCAAAAATTCAAAACCGAATAAACTGAACCAACTAAACCGATGAAACTGAAATCCGAACCGATGAACACCTCTAGCATGATGGAGACTCTTATAGGAAATCCTAAGAGAGAGAAAATAATAATTTCTATGTTCTTATATTTTTATATTTTAACAAAACAAATTACTAAAAATTTTCGATTATCTAGCGTCGTTACGTACCCCTTGTATTTAACCATTATCGTACAAATCAAAGTTAGTCATAATTAGTAGAACAATAATTATAACCTTAATCTTTTACATATTATTATAAGAAGACAATTCAACACCACTTTTTATTTTATTTAGCCATTCCCTAACGATAGAAAAGATACAAATGTTTGTTGTACGTTAAGAAAATGTAACGGGATTCTACCAATATAGTCAACTTCGTTCTTTTTTTTATTTAAACCTACAATATTTAGAAAATAATATTTTTAATTAGTTTTACTCGTGAAATACTTGTCCCGCAAGGATAAATGATTGTGGAAGGAGAATATTGTTCCCAAATTAAATGCGCAAAGTATACAAATTAAATTTAAACCGGGCGTACGTACCACACAATTATAGTATCAAACACAATACGTACACACAAGGAGAAATAAAATGTACACGAGTTAGCTGAAATGTCATGTCTAGGGTCGGAGCTAAGATATACTTCCTCCCTCCATCTCAGTTTTATTGTTATTTTTTGACTTTTGAAATGTTTCTTTGACAACTTTGACATTGAATATTTTTTATTTATGTTATATAATACTTGATGCAAATTATATCAATGAAAATACATTCAAAACTCGACTCATTCATAAATTTTGCATCTAATATTATATAATATAAATAAAAATATTGAAGGTTAAAGTTGTAAAAGAAAACTTCAAATGTCAAAACAGGACAATAGATTTGAAACGGAGGGAGTAATATATAAGAGACACATATCTTTTTAGTTCTATTTCTTTGTTTGGAGGAGGTAAAATTTGTTAAACGTCACTAATAACCTTAAAATAATTATTTTTCTCCTAACTATAGATATTTTGAGGGACCGATAGTCCCCGTTACCCTCCTTTTAGATATGGCCCCGGTTCGTGTTCATTGAATATATACGTTCGCCGGCAAATATTTCTGGAAAACCGGAATCCGAATTCTTCTTGCTTTGCCTAAATAATTATGTTATAAAAATCTTTTTATAAAAACAAATAAGATGTGTGACATTTGTCTTATGGGCAACAACATGGTTCGACAGAAAATTGAATTAAGTCGGGTACATATCACAAAACAATCACATCATAACTATGCCTTAATTTGTTTTCTTTTAGTTTTTAATAACATGCCACCTTTTATAACTTATAATGATAATGATATTAGAAATGCATTTTCTTTTTATTATTTATATTATTTTAAAGGGTCCGATATAAAAAGTAAAAGAACTAGAGTCGTTTGCATCGCATTTGGTCACGTTGACATTGACATTGACATATACACTTCATTTCACTATATATAGTTTATCATTATTATTTTACTATTTTACAAACCAATTCAGACATAAATAAATATACTAAGAAAAAAGAATACTAAAAGATGTAATTTAAAATAGAACAAAGTAGTCTGGCTTCACATGCTATCGTGTTACCATGTGCATGGGCTTTCTCTCTCCCTTAAAACTATATAAATTTATAATTAAATAAATATAAAAATAAGTAGTTGTGTTATTTTATAGAAGCACTAGTGCACTACAAAGGGGATAGGTTGGATAAACATGCAACGTTACAAGAATATTGGTTGGATCTGTCTTCTATGCATGGATAAATTTATATATTTATGGAAATGAAACTTAATTAAACACTCAATCCGGTAATTAATAGTTTAATTAAATCAGTGGATTCTAAGATGCTAGTATCATAATTAAGAAAGTACTTATGATTAATTTTATTGTTAATTCAAAGCGACGTCAACTCGTGAAATAGTCGTGTTTAAAAGTACAAACACGAGTTTATGGGTTGAATAAAATCAGCAAACATGGGGGTGGAGGGTAAAAAATAAAGTGTACCGTGTGAGATATCTAATTTGATCGAAATGGCTTCCAAGTCTAGTTACAACGTGAAAGCATATTTGAAACATAATGTTCATTGTAAGATGTATTCTTCAAATATGTTTGGACCATAACATTTTAAATTCTAAGGTACGTCAAAAACCATTCTGAACCTTTTGATTCAATGCTTCGGTTTCATGGACTACGAATAACTTTGGAACAACCTTAGCTCATGCCTCATGGGGCTCTTTTGCGTTTGTTAATTAGTTAGTCCAACCCAAGCTTTAGACACTACCCAAAAGCCCATTATAAACTTTTCATTGTTGAAATTAGGCCCATATATGTTTGTCATAGTTTTATGGTAATGTTTGGGTTTGGGGCTTTGGGGCATGTTACATTATATTAATATTAAAAGTAAATTGAATACATTTACTTTATATATATGATGATGATGATAAATGATTATTACCACAAGCGTACTACATGAGCATCGTAGGTAAAAACTATGAACACAAGCCCACACAAGATATTATAAATTACGTAAAAAAGAAATTTTCATAAATTTAAAAATATTCGTCTCACAAAACTATAGAAAAAAATAAAATTCACCCCTTTTATTCGAAAATTCTGACTCCGCCCCCGCATACTTAGACGTGTAGTTAAATTGCTTCAATTTAATCAAAGACTATGATTGCTTTACCCCCTCCCCCGTAGTGTCTTCCCCCTTAATCCCTTTTAATGCTAGCGAGTAGTTGAAGGCTTGAATCCGTTGGTATATCTTGAATTGGAAGCTATAAGTCTACAATTATACTGTCTTGTAAAAAAACATGGTAAAAATATTTGAAGTTGGAGCTTAAAATGTAAATTACCATTCAAATAGTTATTGACCTAACGGTATTGTGGTGACCTTACAACTATGAGGTTAGAGTTTCAAATCTAGCAATGGAATAATTGTATATATTCGTGATAGTCAAGTGTTAATACTTATCTTTCTAAAAAAATTTAAATTCACATAACAAGGCAAAAAAATAAAACCAAATATAGATAAAAACTTTTATTAAGGGGCATGTATGTAATTTTAATTATAAATAAGTTGTACCTTTTAGGGGTGTTTGAGATTGCTTATTTAAACGGTTAACTGCTTATTTGAGAGAAGAAAATTTATTACAAACACCCTTATGAAAATTGTTTATCAACTTATTTGTTAAGAAGTAAACACTTAAACATAAGGATCCCCACATATACTTATTTTTAATTCGAAGTACTTACAAAGAAGCAATCTCAAACATCATCTTAATAGCTAGTTGAACTAGCTTATTTTATCAACTCTAGAGTTTCGATTTACAAAATAATACTTTTAACTTAAGCTTATGAAAAGACCAAGTTTAAGTTATTATATACTCGTATAAGCTACATTGTCAAACACATCCCAAATATATAATCTTGGAATTATTTAACTAAAAATTAATGAACACAATTTCAAAAACTTTATGAATCCACTTAAAAAAGCCTCAAATATAAAATCTCGAGATTACAAATAGAACTCGAGGATACTATCACTAATCAAGGATTGGATGGATTAAAAGATTGCGATAGGCATGGTTGAAAAATAAAATATGGACACACGCGTAACAGATTATAATCATGATATTAATGGTCGACGAAGTGGTAAGATACAAATTAATGATCATTCATGCTTTAAACGTGGTCATTTATTTAGGGGCAAATAGTCTGAAAATATATTAAACTTGTCATGAAATTCTATTGTGTGTATTCTAGTTTCAAAACTCCTGTTATATGTACTCAACTTACTAATCTCTTATATTGTATGTAGTCATTAACCTTAAACCTCAATTACCAATCAAAATTAGCTAAGATGACATGAGTAGCTGACATGACATTGCCAAATCAGTGCCATCTCAGCAAGTTCGATACGTTTTTCCACGTCATCATCATCTTCATCAACTTCACCATCTTCAATTTTCCGGTGACTAACTTCTTTTCCGGTGACACTCTATTTCCGGAAACACCACCACAACCAATTTACACCTCCCTAACCACCAAGTCTATCAACTCCATGTCAAAAACATCACTATCTTCAATTCGACGTCTTCACCATCTTTACCAATTTTTTCGGCGACATCATTTTTCCCGACGAATTCAGTACAACCAATTTACAACTCCTTAATCACCAACCCTTATCATCTCCGATCCACCTCGCCATTATCTTCAACTCATCACCATCTCCAATGTAATCATCATCTCCACCATTTTTTAGACAACAACATTTTTTTCCAGCAACACTACTAGAAACTATTTGCACATTCTTCTCCACCATAGTAGTGAGGTGGATGTGATAGGGGTTGGTGGTTAAGAAGGTGTAAATAGTTTCTAATGGTGTCGCCAGAAAAATGGTGACGCGGAAAAAATGGTGGAGATGATGATGATGTCGGAGATGGTGATGAGTTGGAGATAATGGCGAGGTGGATCAGAGATGATAGGTGTTGGTGGTTAAGGAGTTGTAAATTGGTTTTAATGTTTTCGTCGAAAAAATTAGTGTCATCGGAAAAAATGGTAAACATGGTGATGACGTCGAAGATAGTGATGTTTTTGACATGTAGTTGATAGGCTTGATGGTTAGGGAGGTGTAAATTGGTCATAGTGGTGTTTCCGGAAAAAAGAGTGTCGCCAGAAAAGATGTTGTCACCGGAAAATTAAAGATGGTGAAGTTGATGAAGATGATGATGACGTGGAAAAATGTATCGAACTTTCACTGAGATGACACTGACTTGGCAATGCCACATCAGCTACTCATGCCATCTCAACTAATTTTGACTAGAAATTAGGGTTTAAGGTTAATGACTACATACTATAGGAGAGATTAGTAAGTTGAGTATACATAATAGTAAGTTGAGTATACATAATAGGATTATATGACAAGTTCGATACATTTTCAGAGTAAAGTTCACCAATACAACACAATATGCAACATGGAAGGGAAAAAGAAGAATTATAACATGTTATTGAATTAAGTTGATCTAAGTATTTTGTGGGTGTGTTTGGTAATTACTAGCTGAAGCTAGAACTTGAAAATCCCTCTGGAGATTTTAAAAGCTACTTAAAAAAGTTTCTAAATTTAAGTGATATTAGGAGTTTTTTTCTATACTTTTATCGTACTTTTATTTGCCAAGCGAGAAATATTCTTTATGTAAAAGATTGATCCTCTAAAATCTAAAATTTAAATCCTCTATAATAATACCTTAAAAAGGATGTGATGCCAAACATACCCTGCGTCATTTCATAAATGTGTCCAACGTGAACTTATATTAATAATTAATCTTCACTTTGACAAAAAAAGAACATGTGCTTTTTTGTCATTATTAAATGAGTAGTCAAAAACAAAATCCAAGATCTTGGAAGTAAAAAGCAACCCTAAATTGTGGGCATATAAAATGGTAGAGATTTAAGTAATTGTTAGCACTAATTATGGAAAAAAGGTAAAGAAAAGTGTTCCTTTTGTTCCTCGAAAGATCTACATTTTGGAAAAAGTTACCAACTGCATAGCTACCCATAAACTAAATACATATTTAACTAGGGTGTTAATGGACGGTTAACCGGGAAGACTAGTTAACCGGAGTCACGGTTCAACGTATTTTTGAATCTAAACTGAAACCGAAAAATTCGGTTAACCAGTAATCGGTTAATCGAATTTTTGATTCGGTTAATCGGTTAATCAAAATTAACCGTTTATTACTAAGAACTTATTTAAAAAGTAATTAATAACACACAAATATACCTTAATTTTTAAGTGTTCACTATTTTTTAAATATTTTGACAATACAAGTTTCAAACGATATCAATATTACTATTTATAATTGTGTATCTATGTTATACGTACGTAAATCGTTCGAATATAATAAGAACTAAGTAGTAATAATTACCAAATTAAACCAAAATGAAGTTAGTAAATTACATTAAAATGAGTGTAAAGAAATATAAATGATTTTATCAATATATAAATTTAATATATACAATATATATACATATATTATAAGGTATATATAAACTTTTCGGTTTTTTCGGTTAACCATTTATCACTTTGATCTCAAAATTATGAACCAAAACCGAAAAATCGAAAAATTTCCGGTTCGGTTAACCGAAACCGAAAAATGAGAAAATATCGATTCAGTTAATCGAAAATCGATTCGAATCAATAGGTTTTCGGTTCGGTTTTCGAATTTCGGACTATTTTGAACACCCTTATATTTAAGGGTTAAAACGTGAAATCATCAAAACAAAGAATAAAATATACATTTGACTCTTGAATATTGAAACTTTTAATTTGTAATTTACCTTAAACGGGTTATAAGTGAACACTTATATTGTAATATATGGAAGAAGTATTTTTGTTCAGCCTATATATCATTCGAAACTAATAAATTGAAGGCGATACAAATTACATAAGTAAACTCTGAATAATAGAAGCTTCGGGGCTGTTTGCGTCAATGGTCGACAATAACTGTGACAATCTGTCGCTAAGATCGTCTACGTCCCTATGCAAGCTTCTCACGTAGTTACAAGTCTCTTGTAGCACTTTCGAAGCTGATACCTACATATATACCCAATATTTGTTTTTTAGTACAATATGTATAAATAAAAATTATTATTTTTTCCACTAAAATACACGCACATAGCTACATTATTACAGCGTAATTCTACGTAATACAATTATACAGTGTATAACGGTGTCATCGTCGCTTAATTTTTGGAGGCTCTACTCAAAGCTTCATACTAAAGTCGTAAAAAATATTTGAGAGCTAGCGTAGGGATGTAGCACAATGTCTACTATTTGTAACCTTGATCGATATTCTCATATTTCTTGTTTATGTTGCTTTTGGCAAGAATTTAGTTGTTTTTGGGGCCATATGAGTTACAAAAGGTTTTGCAAATGCGTTTTATTTTTTTAAATTTCATAGTCAACATTCAATTTATTATATATACAGCGGAGATAGGAAATATATATGGAGAAGGATTTTTTTTTCTTTTTTCTTTCTTATTTATAGTTTTGAGATGGCAAAATTATAAAATTCTCATAGATACTTTGAAAAAATTTATTTTTTACGTAATTTCAAAATTTGTGTGTATGCCGCGGCCCAGTTCTACTCACAATTTATTTGGACGCTCCCAAAAAATATACGTATATATCAGGTAATGCTTTTGAATTAGCTAATATTTCGGTTATCTGGTACATGAATGTACGCTCATGTGATTTAGTCTTTTTCTGCATTACACCCTCGTGACTCAAAAGTACTCTAATATTACATATAAACGTAAAAGTCTAGACATATAAAATCTGTACGTACTAGGTCAGTTCCTAGTTCCCACTGTTCCTTTATTTTATTTTTTTCCTGAAGAAAAGATCGAAAAGCTTAACTCAATATGTACTATATTATCAATGGTCACATCCGACATTAACGTGAAGACTCGTGTTTTTCATATACATAGAGTATATGATAGAAGTTTTAACGTTAGTTTAATTTAATGACTATATGTCTGATTTAACGTACGGTTGCAAGAAGTGGCCAAACAAAACCTTTGGTTAATTCGATCATCAACTGCTTTGGTCTTTCTCATATGGTTGTATACTTCATACCATTTATTTATTTATACATTAATTTTTCTGTACTTTTTTAAATCAATCTTTCTTACATTCTGTACTTTTCCTTACTTTTCTATACTTTTATGTACTTTTTCTCATATTGTTGAGATTAATCCTTTATATTGCAAGAAAAATCAATCAATTCATGGAAAATAATCTATAATAATTATGTGAATGTAAAAACGTACTCCTTTTTCCTTAATTGTTTTCGAAGGCATGAAACTTAACAAATATTATAAATAAATTATATGGTTTACAAATGTACGTTAGTAGACAAACTACATGAACCTTAATTACCTTGTTTGGACGACGATTGCCAATCTCAGGTAGATGTTGTTGCAACTTGGAGAGAAGTTGTATGATCTGATCATCGCTGATTCTTGGAGTTCCGTTTGATGATTGCCTCGATGATCTTCTGCTCGACATTATATATATTTGATGAATGACGATTATGACAACGTATAGTGCGTACTCTTTATACGTGTTTTTTGCGAGGGAAAGAATGTGTATGTGTTTTGGGAAAATGAAGAGAGGTAGTGCAAATAATGGTGTGTAAATAAATATGTTTTGGCCTACTAAATAACAGACTTATTCAACATATGTAACAAACTTAGTAACGCATCACATTTAGCAATAAGAAGAAAGAGAACGGGTATGATAGATGCGTAAAGCATATGGCCAAGGATGTTGAATACGAGAAGACACTAGATTTCCAAAATTCAAATTCAATCCAATAAAAGAATACTGATATATTAGCCATGATTTTTAATAGATTCACTATAATGTGTAATTATTTATTTATATGGTAATTGTTTACTACACAAACATGATAATCTATCAAAAATCATGGTAAAAATATCAATAGCAAAAATTATAATCTAATATAATTATCAACAGTGGTGGATCCAGAGAATTCACTCATCGGGGGCATAAAAATTATATAAAAATCAGCAAATTAATAACTCAACTCAAAACAACACGTGAGATGAAAATACACCACAAAAGCATTTCTTTAAAAATACAACTTATCTAAATTATAGAACATCAATGCCATTACAAAATAATGTAAAAGATAGTTTTTCAGTAAGATATCAATACATAAACATTTTAGCAAGAAATTTGCTTACACTACTAAAATGACAATACAAACTCTAATCTAAAAGACTATTCAAAATACTAAATACCAAGCAAATACACTACTACGAATATTGAGTGTGTCTATTGTGTTTTTTTTATGTTATTTAAAATTTAAATAGTAATATTACAAAGATTTAGATAAGCAAATCATGATGTGTAAAATCCTAATGTACAATTCCGAAGTTACAAGTATAAACATCAATGACCTACATATTAAGAGTTCCAAATTTATAATGTACTATATAATATCTATAAGAGTATAAAGAGTACTCTTTTTTATTGTACAGATGATCTATCTATTGGCACATGAGATATTTCTAGTATGGGGTTTGGATCCCAGTTTCTTCGTTGTAAATTAGTTTTTTGGGCCCTTATAACATTGCAAAAAAGGCCTATAATATGTTGCAGGGTAAATTCAATCTTTTATACTTGGATGAAGGCTATGTTTCTCTTGGACTGGGGACCCAATAAGTTTTGGGCTCAAGGCATACCGCATATGCAATATAACTCCTAAAATTTGAGTAATATGTTATATAAATTTATGGGTTAGTGGGGGCAGTTGACCCATTTGAATCTTGACCTTGAATAGATCCGCCTTTGATTATCTACCGTGATTTGTGTGATTTGTACAAAATAATAATTGACATAAATAAGGAGTGTCGTGTCTGCACGTTGTGTCGGGATTTTCAAATAATAACATCAATTGCATAAGAGCACATGTTTTTTTCTATGTCGTTCATACATATTTCTACACTATATTTAGTCGTAATATGCTTCCTCTAATAGAATTAAAAATTAACTTTTACATATTATCATAAATGCTCCACCCTAGAAGAAAAAGATTGTTCCTGCAACCAAAGAAAAAAGAATAAAAAAGAAAAGAAAATACGATAACAAATAAGTTAGTGAAATAATTATAGAAGGTTGCAGTTTTATTTACTACTGAGTATGTGAAATTGAAATAAATACTTTTGTTGTAAATACTTTTATTTACTACTGAGTATGTGAAATTGAAATAAATACTTTTGTTGTAAATACTTTTATTAACAATGCACAATTACAATTTTGATTTTACTATTTTACTATTGAAGTAACTAAAGGTTGTATTGTTTGTAACTGTTAAACTAATTAAAGTAAGTCCATTTAAGAATGGCCAAATAGCTATATCCCAATTACTCCAATGAAATTAATAAAAATAAATAAATGGATTTTAAGTAAATAAATTATTTATATATATGAAAAAGTACTTTAATGGGTGTTGAACCCTTGACCTACTGCAACAAAATAAATGCACTATCTACTTAACTAATCAACATCTTTGTAGGATGTTCACTTGTATTATTTTTATATTATATTAAAAATAGTCATATATAATTAAAAAGAATCAAAGGGTCTCGAACCCTGACCTTCAAAAACAAAACACATTGGAAGACCACCCAACCAAACATGTAAATGTTTATATATTTTGCATGTTAAATATATATAAAATAAGATAATCTTATATAAAACAAAAAATGTTTCAAAGTGGTCTCGAACTCATGACCTTGAGAAACAATATACAGGGTGGAGACAAATGAACCGCACACGTAGATGTTTATATTTTTTGCATGTTAAATATATATAAAAAATAAGATAATCTATATAAAACAAAAAAGTTACTATTCATAGTGTAACTAAATTGATATTAAGGGAGAATAGTGTAATATCACTTTATCAATTCATTTAGTGCAATATCACATATGTGCGGTTGTCATGTACATATATTAATTAACTAAATTTCAAAGCTGTGTATATGCATAGTCCGTTAAATTTATATTTAAAGAGTAAATTCTATAGATGGTCCTCGTGGTTTACACCGATTTACGAAAACAGACCCTAAACTTCTTTTTTCACTTTTTCAATCCAATAAGTTTATGTTTTGTTCGAAAATGGTCCCTCCTCCACCTAAAATGACTAAAGTACCCTTCCTTTTGTCATTACTGGATAGTCACGATTTAAACGGTTAAAGGGTACTTTAGTCATTTTAGGTGGGTGAGGGACCATTGTAACACCCGCTAATTTAGAACTTTAATTAGTGCCTAAACTACTTGTAATTACGTGTATTTAGTTTATGTTAATCTAAATATACATGATCATCTGTGTAATTACATACACGTTTACACGATTTGTTTAAATCGTACGATTTTGAACCGGATGGATATCCGACAACGAAAATATGGACGTTGGTGACAAACTATTAAAATAATGTGGAATTATCTAAACAAACATTGTTTACCTTAATATATTGTGAGAATATATTACACGTACTAAATATCGTATAAAACACTCAGTATGCGACGAAAATGCGCGAGACGCGCCCGACGGATGAAATAAAGTCAAACTATATCTTATATCACATTATTAAGTATTTTAATAAAATACTTCAAGTTAAAATATCGGGTTTTAAAATCTTTAATTAAATATGTGTAACAAATGTTTAACGCCTAAATAAATATCGAAACGAATGGGTAAACAAGCACCGCACGTAACGTAAACTGGGAAATTAATTTAACACACCTACAAGAGTGGGACCCCCCTTTAAATCTGCAGAAAATCAGCCAAGTATGGCTTCCCTCCACTATCATAAGCTCTTGACTAAAAACCCACACAAACACTTAAACCATTTCACACTCTTTCACCACCTCACCTTCACTTTCTCTCTCTAATCCCTCCCATCCTCTCTCTGGCCGAATTCAGGCTGTCACCAGCCACCCCCACACCACCTAGACACCACCGCAAGTCTACCATATCACCACCATAGAGCCATCACGAACCGCCACGCCGGAAATTAAGAAAATTAGCATTCGACTTTCCTTTCTCCTTCTCCTCATCATTTCTTTGTAAGAACTCTTGAACTTTCATTATATTACTTGGAAAACATATAATTACTTGTTATAATGTCCACTTAACGATTACATGTCCAAAACATAAATCAAAACGCAATTTAAATCTCGAAACTATGAGTTTATGTTTACTGTCCAGATTCTGTTTCCACTTCCACGAATTTTATAAAAATCATTACAACACCAAAATGGACGTTTCTTAAGCCTAGAATGTAGTACAAGAAGTTATCTTTCCAACAAAATTAGTCTCGTGACTTTTGACTCCGTGTGCTACTCGAAAACATTTTTCTCCAGTGACATAGGTTTACTGTTCCGGCAGACCGGAATTTTCAGTAACTTCTCGAGACCATATCTTGAGTTCTAGACCACTAAAACGTACGAGACCAGTGCCAAAACCTCACATATTTTTTCAACTTTAAAAATTCCTTCTATGACCATTTCCAGAAATGTCATTACTTTCGTGTATAACTCGATCTTTGAACATATAACCGTTTTGGACCAAGTCTGACCACACCTTGAAACTATTTTTGTTTAAAATAGTAAATTAACATATAAAAATACCATAAAGTGCAGAAATGAACTAGACATATATGAGAACATGTGTGATTTTTGGTTAGGTATAAATCGGACTAGAAATGCTCCAAATCGAAAGGCTTATCGAGTTTATAACAAACAGTGGTAACGAGTTATAAACTAACAGTGGTAACGAGGTTGTAAACTAACAGTGGTAACGAGATTATAACAAACAGTGGTAACAAGTTAATAAACTAACAGTGGTAACGAGTTAATAAACTAACAGTGGTAACGAGTTAATAAACTAACAGTGGTAACGAGGTTATAAACTAACAGTGGTAACGAGTTTATAACAAACAGTGGTAACAAGTTTATTAACTAACAGTGGTAACGAGTTTATAACGAACAGTGATAACGAGTTTAGTAAACAGTGGGAACAAAGTATAACACTTGTATTCTAGAAAATCATTGGTCCGTCAATCCTCATTATTATCGCATGAAATCTCAACTCCGTGAATACCATTCACGCATAAACAAAAACCCGTGAATTACTATTCTCGCATAAACAGTGTATGATTTCCCATTGTCGCATAAAAACTAATACTTAAAAGAAAGTCCGTGAATTCCCATTCTCGCATGAATAGTACTCCGTGAATTAATATTGTCGTATGAACAATACTTCGTGAACCTATTGACGCACGAACAACATTCCGTGAATGCCATTATCGCATGAACGAAATCCTTGAATATTATTATCGTATAAACAGTGTCCATGATTATCATTGTTGGGTTATATATTGTCGCATGAAACAGAAAGTTAAATACTTTTATACTAAGTATTAAAAACACTACACTTACAAGATATACAAGCACAATGAATTACATAATAATAATACTTGAATTATTATTACACCTCCGTCACCAACGGGCCACACTTATTTACAAAATGATCACAAACGTACAAACAAATACTTGAACATAACTAGTTGAGTGGACAACTAGCATGAATGGTCTTTTGAGACATTCACTTATACATACAACCTTATATGCTTAGGGCATTAGAAGGTTGCGGGTTCGCGGAACCTACGGGTTAATACTACTTTCAGACTTCACGTTTACTTAAACGCTTGCTTGCTTGACTCAGGTGAGTCTTACGACCCCACTTTTACTGTTTTTTTTTATACTTTAGGGGAGATACTTAGCTACCGTTTTACATGTGAACGCAATGTACTGTACTGATTTTACTACTGCTTTTACACGAACTTTGCATGAGTTACTTTTATCCACTGAAATCCTCCTATCATAAGTTGTTAGTTATGGACTTAAGCGCGATTACTAATAGATGGATCCATTTGGGACTGACAATCCCTGCCTGGGGTGGTAGCGCCACCACGTACTGATTTACACGTAGAAACAGGCATATTAGTATTTGTTACATATGAGTGTGCGGATAGCACTCACGGGGGTACATGATATATTCACACTACACGGTTAAGCTTCAACTTATGAGGTCATAGCAACTGTGCATACATACTGATTTACTTACTTTGCTTGATAGCAACGCTGGTACATACTTGTGGTTCATAAATGATTACTTTATTACTAAACCTGTGAGATTCACCAACCTTTTTGGTTGACCTTTTTAGCTTTGTATCTCAGGTACACAAACGGAGTAGGATTACCCCAGGACTGATAGCTCGAGTCACATGCATACAAACTTGTGGAGATTCTTTTGCATTACTTTTTGTATATCAGTTATGTATTAGAATCTCTAGGAAATCATCTTCGAACTCGAAGCTTGTATTATGATTCAACAATGTAATACTTTTGTACTATTGTACGACGTTGCATATAGATGTCGTTTGCTTTACTTTGGTGCTTGATTATTGATTAGTAACACCCAAAGCTTGCTTCCGCGCAACAGTAAATTTGGGGGTGTTACAACCATTTTCGAGCAAAATGTAAACTTATTGGACTGAAAAAGTGAAAAAAGAAGTTTAGGGACTGTTTTCGTAAATCGATGTAAACCACATGGACCATCTATAGAATTTACTCTTTTACAAAGTTAATTTTTTATACGATTTTGAATGTATAGATACTGAAGCGCTTACATATCACATCCTTTTAAATAAAAACTTTGTTTTCTACTTTTCTTTTATTTTAATAAAAATATAATAGGTGAGATTAAGATGATGATGATATATAATTTCTTGGAAGCATACATGTTAATGTTATAATACACATAAAAGAAAAACTAAAAATATGTAAACATTACTTATTAAAAACTAATAACATAACGAATTAATAATTATAGACTAAAAACAATACTTTTAATATTTGTAAGATGATAATATTAACTTTGTCCATATGTCCATTATCAAATTCTAAAACTTAATTAACATGCCATTATCATATAAAGGTATTTATTTTTATAACATAAACATAATAGTTAGTTGTAACACTCTAAAAATTGGGCTAAATAATTGACACTATTAGTATGTGTCATTAATTCAAAATAATTCGATCTTTTATTTGTGGAGGGTGTCATATATTGCCAAGAGTAGAAAGTAGGAGGAGTTAGAGTGTAAATATCACAAGTGCATTTGAAATTATGAATGTGAATCGTGAAGATAAAAGAGAACGAGTCGTACGTGGGTTTCTCAACATGGCCAAATCATCGGAAAATGTCAGTTTAAAAGACCCAGATCATTCATTCGGCAAGCGTCAAAAATAATCCTAGCAGATTGCAGAAAAATGGCATGCAGCAGTAGCTAGCTAGAGAGAAACAAGTGATCATTCGTTCAATTCTAGTGGTGGCGTGGTTGCGACTTTTACGATTAGATTACGACATTGTTTGAAGGTATAACTCATTCCTAGTCTTGCAGTAGTAATCGGTTACGTAAGAGAAGTAGGATGGTTGAGTTTAAAGTGTATATTAATATTAATTCTTGTGACGTAGATTCCGTTTTAATTTGTTGTCAATGTGAGATAGTAGAGATAATGATATATTAATTGTTGTGACGGATAGACTAATTAATTAACGTAATGAAAGATCGGTTTCAAAGACTAAACACAACACACTCAAATCTTGGATGTATACTTTATGGAGTTTGACAGTGTGTGTATATATGTCTGCGTAAGGGATCAAGAGTATATATATATATATATATATATATATATATATATATATATGGTTCAATGGGGAAGTAGATATTGGGGGAAGGGGGAAGTGATTCCTAGCCACTGGATCTGCTCATTTAATATTTAAAGGTGGAGGGGCATTATGGACATTATGTAACTAGCTTTTTTTATAAAAAATAGACAAAAAATAAAAAGAAACAAAAGCGGGATGAGCCCCCAAGAAGCTGATTGCACATTTCAAAGTGAGAAATTAGGGTCACAAATTCCAAAAGAGATCGCAAAAAATTCATTTAAAAAACAGTGAATTCACCATGTCGACAAAATCAATCGTTATTGGCGGAAGCTTCATCTGATAAACGAAAAGGTCGATGAATCGTTACTCAAAACCCCCAATTTCAGCAAAACTAGGGCTTCATAAATCAAAATCCGATCAACAAACACAAAACATAACGTCGATTAGTGAACGAGATTCATGATAAAAACGTCAATTGATCCGAAATAATAACCGTTGAAGTTTAAAGATAAGAAAAACTGAAGAATAATAATTGACATAACGTCGATTAGGATCGCGTTCGTAAGTGAAAATTTGTGACAGAAGGTTTTCTAAAAGGGAACGCGATCCCACCCCTTCTATTCAGGATCAAGTTTTCATGTATTAAATGAAAAGATATGGTCACTTATGAACTTATGTATTTATATTGTTTATATTGTACAGTTACCTATCGTAATTAAATTGATTGAGGATTATACGTAAGTATAGTGACGTTTCAATTATGAAATAAATTATTAACTTATGTTTTGGTTGTGTTTTCAGATCAACCTAAGACTCGGTGATATAAGAATCCTGAGTGTGGAGACGTCAGAGGTATCGGTGAGTGGATTTAGAACTCACCTTTTAATTTAGTTGTAATCGTTTGGTTACAATAAATGAACATAGATATGTTAGTTGAATCATTTAGTTTAACGATTGATCGTGAATCTACGTGCTATGTGGCCTTTGGGCATTAGTGTATTGAGGTCAACTGAGTAGTTGGGCTATTTGGTTATTTTGTGAATTACACAGGGTCTTGATTCATTCGTTGTTTGTAGAACCTGTGTTTGAATATAATAATCATTAGCAATCGGTCTCGTCCGTTATGGTCATACGGATATGTTTGGGTAAGTGTTCGTAGAGAGCCACCCGGGTATTATGGTATCTCAAGAACCACCGATCCTCATTGTGTAATGTGTTATGTATGTTTACAGTTATTAGATGTAAATAAGTGGTTATGCTAAGTTGAAATGTGTGTTACGAATTCACTCACTTAGCTTCGTGCTAATCCTTAATTTTACTTCCTGCAGGTTATATTTTGGGTATGTGGGTAGCAGGAAGATAATGCTTTTGAAGCAGTGAATGTTTGACAAACTATGTTACTCTAATATGTTTTGATAAACTCTGTTTAAAATTATATAACACCTCGGTTGTGTAATATATATGTTATGGGTTTTAATAACTTTTAACTATGATGTAGTAATTATGTAAATAATTTATGTACATTATCTTGAATGTACAGTAATGAAATATATTTTATAAACTCTGTTTAGAATTATATAACACCTCGGTTGTGTAATATATATGTTATGGGTTTTAATAACTTTTAACTGTGATGTAATAATTATGTAAATAGTTTATGTACATTCCATTGGATTCTCACCAATTTTTGCGTTACTCAAGCCGACATTCTCGCTTCCGCTTCGTCCACCGCCGCTCGCGCGCTTTTTGAGACTTACCCCACTCAATGGAAATTGATGTCCGCAAGTTTCACATCTAAGTAATACTCGATCCGATAGTGTTGAGTCACTGGTCGCTGATCTCAACTCATGAGTCGCTGATGTGAAGTCACTGATACTCTCTCTGAAAGGCTTCTTGGAAATGATCGTAGTTGAAGCTGCTGTTGCAGAAGTTTCAGTCTATGATCCTATCTCTTCAACCAGTAGATGAAGAACCTATCAAGATAAAAGACTCAACTCTGTGTGTCGCTGATACTCATCTACCAGCGAGAGTCTTCAAGTCTTTTTAAGTTATTCCTTCTGCTGAATAAAAGAAGTCACTCAAGTACTGTAGCTCAAGTTACTCTTCAAGAGCACGTTAGCTCGCTGTGAGTGAGGAAAGTTTCTAGTGCTTCAGTGACTGCAGCATTAATTGTTGCATTAATAAGGAGTTGACATATTCTACACTATTACGGCGCCACGCGTGCTCCTCGTGACTTGGTCCAACATAGAAAATAACGTGGCAGCAAGTGATTGGCTTCAAGGTAAAAGGTGACATTTCCCAAGACAGAATGTCGGACCATGATGTATCACATCTCAACTACCTCACCAATCAAGCAGCGACACGTGTCCTTCCAGATCCGGAAATTAAGGATTTCAGCGTCTATAAATAGCATAGTATATTGTACTCCATTCGGTGTCGATTGTTTGTATTGTTACTTGTTTGTCAGTAACTAGTTTGTCTAAGATACGAACAACACCAGCGAGTGAACTAGTAGCGTGTTTGTCCACTATTAGTCCATCTCAGTGAGTGAGCAAGTTAGCGTGTTTGTCCACTACTGCTCATCTCCTTTTGTAAGAGCTGTATTGTTTGATTTAGATTAGCTTTGGCTAATCTATTCCGCAATCAACAATAGATAAATTTTATCAATAAAAGAATTTATCTTTCAGCTAGTATTGCATCAGCAACTGAACTGCTTATCATACTTATATATTTGTGTTCATATTGCTGTCACTTAAATACGGTTAAAAACTTGCTAAATAAGTTAACACATTAAAACAGAAAAGTTTTTAATTGTATTTAACCCCCCCCCCCCCCTTCTACAATTAACTCACTATTAACAATTCATAATCACTTACATAATAGTGATTAGGGACTCACAATTGGTATCAGAGCAGAGTTGGTTTAAATATAATTAAATCATATCTGCAATGGAATCGGTTAAATACAGTTGTGTTGATTCTGAGTACCAGAAGGGAAATGGCTCCACTACTAAACCACCAGCTTTTGATCCATCTAGAATTGAAACCTGGATGTCCAGGATGATGATGTTCTTAGATCTTGTCGATGATCGCCTTTGTACAATTATTATTGATGGTCCATACACCCCAACTACTATTGTTCTTGCAGTTGCAGCTACTGCAACCTCTCCTGCTATACCTGAAATGGTTATGCCTAAAAGGGAGGAACAATGGTCAGATGAGGATAAGCGTATGGTAAGGCTAGACAAACAAGCTAAAATTTACATAAGCATGGCACTTCCTGATGAAGTGTTTGAGTCCATTAGATTGTGCACAACAGCGAAACACATGTGGGATACTCTTAGAAACATCTATATTGGAACTCCTGACATAATTCGCTGTAGAGAAGTAAATCTAACTCGTCAATATGAGTTGTTTGCTATGGAACCCAATGAGTCACTGGCATCTACCTACACTAGATATCAAGTTTTAATTAATAAAATGGAAAAGGCTAATATAGGAAAGGACCAGAGATTCATTGTTGAAAAGTTTCTAGAGTTACTACCTAGAAAAACTTGGGGAACCATTACAACATGCATTAGACAAAGAAATGATTATAATTTTCTCAATCTAACTCAAGTTTATAGAATTTTACTAAATTGGGAACAATCTGAGAAACTAGCTGATCAAAGTGAGCACATTCGTGCTGCACTAGGAGGACAAAAGATTTCGAGTGCCCTTGTAGCTGAGCTTGATGAAGTTGATCAAAAGCAGAAAGCAAAGTTTACCAAGCTTAGCTCAAAGTCACTGATTGCAGAAGAAGAAGGTAATGTCGCTGAAGACCAGTCAGAAGCAAGCTATGATGAAGGACTAGAAAAGTTGGAAAGAGACATGGCCATGATGGTTGCAAACTTCAGAAAGAACAGCAGATTCAACAGATCTGCTGGTGCATCATCAAATGATGATTTTAAACCAAAAGTCGAGTGCTACAAATGTGGCAAGCTTGGCCATTTTGCAGCTGAATGCCGGTCCAAAGCTATCAACTCTTTCACTGATCAAAAACCCAGCTTCAGAAATGACAAGTACAACAAGTACAAAACAAAGTACAAGAAGCTGAAGGAAATGTCCAAGTCAAAGAAAAAGAATAAAGGGTTTATTGCTGAAGAAGGATCTGTCATCGACTCTGACTCAACTTCATCATCTGATGAGGAAGAAGCAATGATTTGTTTAGACAAGGATTACTGCCTGATGGCTGACGATGCTGCTTTCCATGAAGACATCAAAGAAGTAGCTCAGAAATGTTCAGCATCTGGGTGGGATCCGGAAACTCTCTACAAGGTACATTGTTTTAAGTTTGCATCAGCGACTGAAAAAGATTTAATCTTTGAAACTTTGATAGTTGACTTATCAAATGCTCATGACATTCAGAAAAGACAAGAATGTATGATCAATGACTTAACATCTAAACTTCAACTTCAAGAAGAAAATTTGTTAAAAATAAAAAATCTTACACTTGATCTTGATGCACAAATACATGCAAATCAAAAATGCATTAAAGAAAAAGTAAAATTTGAAACTAAATTTTCACAACTCAATAAAGTGATGAAGTTATGGTGTAGATCTGCATTAAAAGTGAATCAGTGCATAAGTAATCAAATCCCAAAACATGTTAAAGCTATTCTGGGAGGTGATTATGAAACTGCTGCTGCTCTCGCTGATGCAACCAAAGTTGATCAAATATTCAATCCTGATGAAACATTCTCAGAGTTTGTCTTTGAACCAATGTCAATTTTCAGTGAGCCTAAACCAAATTACTTTGTGAAAAGTTCACAGGTTACTAATAGTTATGATATTGCTGCAAGTATTGATGAACTAAAGAAACTAGAAAGTTATGAATCAACAACTTGCACAGCTCTTATCAAAACTATCGCTGATGATCAAGAATCTATCAGCGACTTCACTTCTAACACTCCGGTCACTGATGATCTTATCATCAGTGACTTGAAGTCAAAGAAGCAAAATGAGGTAGTAAATCTGAGAACTTCTAAGTCTTCATCTAGTGTGAACAATAAGTCAAAGAAATCTAAGTCCACAAATAAAAAATGCTACAAATGTGGAAGTAGACAGCATGTGTCATCAGATTGTTCATCATCACAAGTTTCATTCAGCCAACCATCTTTGGTATGTCAGCATTCGGTATCTGAATGTTCAGCTACATCATCTTCAAAATCACAAATAATCAGTGAGCATTCAGATACTATTGATGCAAGCCAGTGGAAGCCTGAACCAAAGGCTGGCCACCATGAACCCATCTCAGGATGGGTTCATCAATTGAACTAATTGTTTGTGTATGATGCAGGGCATTCTCAGAGAGACAATTTGGTATCTGGATAGTGGCTGTTCCAGATATATGACCGGATGTAAGTCCTTGCTCAGTGACTACCAGGATGAAAGAGGTCCTGATGTAGTGTTTGGTGATAACAATATTGGTAAGACCAGAGGGTATGGGGTCTTGACCAATGGTAATGTTATATTTAAGAAGGTGGCATATGTTGAAGGACTGAAGCATAATTTATTAAGCATTAGTCAGTTCTGTGATGCCAAAAATAAAGTGCTATTTGATCATGAAGCTGGAGTTGTTTACAACAAGAATGGAAGCGCTGTCCTGGCTGCTCAAAGAAAAGGCAATACATATGTAGTCAATATGGACTCAGCACAATCAGGAACATGCTTTTATTCCAGAACCGTTTCAGAAGAAAAATGGTTATGGCACAAGCGTCTCTCTCACCTGAACTTCAAGGCCATCAGCAAGCTCAGCAAGAATGACTTAGTCAATGGTCTTCCAAAGCTAGCTTATGACAAAGACAAGCTATGTTCAGCATGTGAGAAGGGAAAGCATCACAGCTCTTCTTTCAAAAGCAAACAAACATCTTCAGTGACTGAATGTTTTCAACTAATGCATATGGATCTGTTTGGTCCAGTGAGTTCTCTCAGTCTTGGTGGTAAAAGGTATTGCTTGGTAATTGTGGATGAATACTCCAGATACACTTGGGTATTCTTTCTCAAAGCCAAAAGTGATGCAACAGGAAATCATATCCTTTATCAAAAAGATGGAAAACTTAAATGATTGTTCAGTTAAACATTTAAGAAGTGATAATGACACTGAATTTAGAAATATTGACCTTGAAAGTTTTTGTGATTCAAAAGTAATTTCTCAAAACTTCTCTGCACCAAGAACACCTCAACAAAATGGTGTTGCAGAGAGGAGAAATAGAACCTTGATTGAATCAGCAAGGTCAATGCTCATAGATGCTGGTCTTAAGACCCATTTCTGGGCTGAAGCAGTCAATACTGCCTGCTACACTCAGAATAGGTCTCTGATTGTCAAGAGACATGATAAGACAGCCTATGAGGTGCTAAGGGGGAGAAAACCTGTGACACCCGGTCAAAAGGGGCTAAAATTAGCCCCTAATTTAAACCTAAATCATTCGTACTCAATACGTGATTAACAAAATTTTTCAGATATTATATATATAAATATATATATAACATTAAAATGATTATTTAATAATCACATACCATCAAATCTAAAAGAACATGCAATCTCAAATACGGACGTTGGTGCAAAACATTTTTAAATAATGTATTATTAATGAGAATAATAATTATTTACTCGATTGAGAATTTAAACGCATTTTGTACACTGAAAACTATCCGTCAAACCAAAGAGAAACAAAGATATAATTTTATATCTCATTGAAAGTATTTTTATAAAATACTTCGAATAAAAATATATACAGTTTTATATTTAGAAAATTATCATTTGAAAACATTATACTACTTTACGATCGGGTACAAAAACACGGGCGTTTTGTACTACGAATGGAGCCAACCAACTCCAATAATTGGAGTTGGCCGGCTACTCCTCCTCCTTCTTCTTCACTTTCTTCTTCCATTTTCCTCCATCTCTTTCACTATCTCTCGGCTCTCTCTCTCGGGTATCATCAACAACAACAACATCAATAACAATCATCATCGACAACATCAAGAACCAGAATCATAATCATCATCATCTTGTTCATCATCTTCATCATCCTCACGATCGTCCCCATCATCCCTCAAATTCTCCATTTTAAGCTCGGTATGATACGACTCAATTTTCTTAACTTATAATGTTTTGAAATGCTTAGTTTAACATATATTAGTGTTCTATCATGAGTATTATACCCAAAAATTGGATCAAAACTTGTTTGGAAAATGATTTGAACGAACAGACCCTTTTCAGGCCCTCAGCAGATCGGCTGACTCAGTCCAGCCGATCGGTTATACTCCAGCCGATCGGCTAACAAGTCCCAGCCGATCGGGTAACTTTTCCCCAGCCGTTCGGCTAAGAAACCTTAGCTGATCGGCTATGTACTATGTTTCAGCAAACCATATTTTGTAGATTTGTAGCCCTCTGAGTGACGGTCGTTTGGGCGCCTGGATCGCCTAAATCCGAGTTCGTATGAGGGAGATATGGCCAAAACGGTGCAGCCTCACCAAATTAGTTTAACGACGAATTTTTATGTATATATACATGTGAGCAACAAACGCAACTTTTGAAACGTAAATATACGAGTTATATTTATACAAACAAACATACCTTATGTTTTGGAACATTATATATATATACACGATGAATATTTTTACGAAAACAAATCAAATTGTATTTTTGGTATGTGATTTCAAATTGTCACCAACGGGCCGTACCCATTCTACCAACTTCAAATGTAATAAATTATCGAATACTTTGGGCATAATCTTATCGAACAAACATTTAAATGGATGGTTTATTCAAACATCCATTCACTTATCTTAATCTCGCGTGATTAGGACACTAGGAGATTACTTTGGTACACGCGTGCACTTTAGGATTGCTTGCTCTTCAGGTGAGTCTCTCGGCCCCATTTTCACTGTTTACTGTTTTTAAATTTGAGGGAGATGCAACACAAATTGTTTTAGTGATCACAAGTTATTCGGTTAGTTAATTTAATTATTAACTTGTTCATTGTTTCGGTTATTATTGTCGGTATTGATTTTCATTGTACGGTATATGCACGAGTGTTTTAATTCGGTAAAAGTCCTCAACAGTGTATGATTCATTAACTTAATAAGGCGCGATTACTAAAGGATAGTACTATCATGGGAGTGACGTCCCCGTCCGGGTTGTTAGCTACAACCAAGTTAAAAAACGGGCACTTTAGTAATTGTTACGGGTGTATCACCAAAACGGGAGGCAAAGATCGGGTTATGCTTTGAATCATAGCTCAGTGCAATATTTGTGTCGGTTATATCATGGTTCGGAAACCTTAATAGGTTATATCATTGTTCGGTTATATTGCTTATCATAGTTCGGTTTACATTGTTTAATTATCGTCGGATAATCATGTTGATCACATCAATGTTTATTTTAAACCTGTGAGATTCACCAGCTTTATAGCTGATCATTTAGTGTTGCATTCTCAGGTACACAACATCAGTAGGGTTGCTCAGTAAGGATGGCCTGCAGGATATGTTAGTTAGTATGAGTCGCATGATTGCAAACAGATGAAGATTTTCCTGCATCATATTTTGTTAAACGTTATGTATTAAAATCTTCGGAAATCATTTTGGTGAACTCACCTTTATAATGTAAATTTATGACTTAGACCTTGTATTACTTTTGAAATATTTATAAACGTCTCATGTAGAGTCGTTTGTTGTAATCTTGGTGTTTTGATATTTGATTAGTCATACCCAAATCATCGCTTCCGCAAATCATAAAATAGGGGGTGTGACAAAACCTGACATAAGTTTTCTTCATGTTTTTGGCAGTACTTGTTATGTCTTAAACAAAAGAGATCACTTAGGAAAGTTTGATCCCAAAGCCGATGAAGGTATATTTGTTGGTTATTCAATCATTTCTAAAGCTTTCAGAGTTTATAATAAAAGAAGGGAATGTATTGAAGAATCAATGGATGTTACTTTTGATGAATCTTATGATAAATCATTCACTGATCCAAAAGACTATGAAAATCTTATTTTTAATACAATCAGTGATGACAAGCATGAGATTCATATATCAGATTCTGAAAGGGAAGATGATGTCCCTGAAGGCATTTTTGGCTCTACTTCAGCTAAGAATGATTCAGGAACTTCATCTTTGCCTGTTGATATCCCATCATCATCATCTCATCATCTGCATCAAAATGATAACACTCACTGTCTAAATCAAAGCTTAAACATTAATCATGCTTCAAATGCTGATGTATCTGATGGATCATCTCTGGGTAATCAAGTCACTGCTGAACCTCAGCGAATGACTAGATGGACTAAACATATTAATAATCAACTGATTATTGGTGATCCATAATCCAAGGTCCAGACCAGATCAGCAACTGCTAACTTTTGTTTGTTTGTAAGCTTTGTCTCACTAATTGAGCCCAAGAAGATTGATGAGGCACTCACTGATCATCACTGGATAGCTGCCATGCAAGATGAGCTATCTCAGTTTGAAAGAAATAAAGTCTGGAAGTTAGTACCTCAAGTAACTGGGAAATCTGTGATTGGCACTAGATGGGTGTTCAGGAACAAGATGGATGTTGATGGTGTTGTGATAAGGAATAAAGCCAGACTGGTTGCACAAGGTTACTGTAAACAAGAAGGAATTGACTATGATGAAACTTTTGCACCAGTTGCTAGACTTGAAGCAATTAGGTTGTTCTTAACATATGCAGCTCACAAGAAATTCAAGGTATACCAAATGGATGTAAAAAGTGTCGTCTTGAATGGAAAGTTGCAGGAAGAAGTGTATGTTAAGCAACCACCCGGATTCACTGATCTCAAGCATCCAGGTTATGTCTATAAGCTGGAAAAAGCTTTATATGGACTGAAACAAGCTCCTAGAGCTTGGTATGACACTCTCTCTACTTTTCTAACTAAATGTGGGTATGTCAGAGGCACAATTGACAGCACCCTATTTATCAAAAAGGATAAGAGAGATGTCATATTGGTCCAAATTTATGTTGATGATATTATATTTGGGTCTACTAACAATGACTTGTGCAAGGAATTCTCTGACCTCATGACTAAAAGTTATGAAATGAGCATGATGGGTGAACTAACATTTTTCCTTGGTCTGCAAATAAAGCAAACCAAGACTGGTATTTTCATAAATCAAGGAAAGTATGTTAAAGATTTATTAAAGAAATTTGAATTCACCAACTGCTCATCCCTTGTTACACCAATGTCATCTGCAGTAAAATTACATGCTGACCCTGATGGTAAATCTGTAAACATCACTGCTTACAGAGGAATGATCGGGTCACTACTGTATTTAATTGCTAGTAGACCAGACATTATGTTTGCTACATGTCTATGTGCTAGGTATCAAGCTGATCCAAAGGAATCTCATTTGCTCGCTGTCAAAAGAATATTCAGATATCTGAAGGGTACACCAAATCTTGGTCTCTGGTACCCATCTGGTTCAGATTTCTCACTGAAAGGATATTCAGATTCTGATCATGCTGGATGCAAAATGGACAGAAAGAGTACCTCTGGTAGCTGTCAGTTTCTTGGAGAAAAGCTTGTAAGCTGGTCAAGCAAGAAACAAAATTCTGTCTCAACTTCTACTGCTGAGGCTGAATATGTCGCTGCTGGAGCTTGCACTGCTCAAATTCTGTGGATGAGGAATCAGCTCGCTGACTATGGTTTTGACTTTGGCAATGTTCCAATTTATTGTGACAGTCAAAGTGCTATTGCCATAGCAAATAATCCTGTGATGCACTCGAGGACAAAGCACATTGATGTCAGATATCACTTCATCAGGGACCACGTCATGAAAGGTGACATTGAATTGCATTTCATTCCAACTGATTACCAACTAGCTGACATATTTACAAAACCTTTAGATGAGAAAAGATTCATTTTTCTCATCAGCGAGTTGGGGATGTTGAACTTAAATGATTAAACCTGATTGTTTAATAAAAGGTATTTACAGAATATATGGTTTGTAGTTCTAACTCGCTGGCCTATTATTCTCACTGATATAATCAGCAAGAACAATGAGTTAGCATAGTTATAATCAATAAATTATATACTTTGTAAATACACATGAAAATTCTTTATATCACATAAATAGAATATGGTTTGTGCTTCACATTTTGGCTAGCTGATTAGATTAGTATTCTAAGTTGTAATTTGATCAGCGAAATCAAATATGAGACATAATATTTATTTTATTTTAAGATATAACTTATTTTCATCTCTCTGATATCTTAGTTTAATAATTTAATTTGCAATTAAATTATAAAATTAGTGTATCAACGAAGATTTTTCCCTTATTTAATATGGCATTTATTTCGACATATATTCCTTTACCTTTAATACATTTTGTATTTAATAGTTAACGATTTATATTCCTAATAAATGCTTTATTAAATATCTCATGGTACTTCGAAAAGGTACACTTTTTCTTACACCTCTTATACCTTTCCGGCGTACCACTACCATCACCATTTAATGCTACCACTCACCACCATCATCACCCTACTCCCCTACCATCAACCACCACTTTTTGACCACGTACATACGCTTTTTGACCACATGTTTTGAACCTCAGCAACCCTATATAAGCAGTGAGTCATTTTCATTTTCATCTTTTACGCTTTCTTGTTTTTCAAAACTTCATCTTCTTCATTTTCTTTCTGCAAAAACCTTAAATTCTAAATCTTCTTCTTTCATTTCTTTTTAATGGCACGTTCAAAATTTTTCAACAACAGTTACACACCGACCCCAGAGATTCAAGCTCTTCGAGCCTCTGCGGTCAGTGAGACACTGGTCGTTACAGTTCCCAGATCTAATTATTTGGGAAATGTAACTTGTGCCAAACCAGAGTATGAGGAGGCGATAAACTTTTTGCAAAATCACTTTATCCTCCCTGCTCTTACCTTGTCTCCTGGGGAAATGAACCCAGAATGGCTTAGTGAGTTCTGGTTTACCTGCACTCACCAAGTTGTCGCTGGTGTTTCACAACTCAAGGGTTTTATCGACAATGGTACCCAACCTATTATCATCACTGCCAGCACCATCCGGTCCATTTTATAACTGCCAATCGCAGAGTCTTATGAGTCGCTGCCAGAGAGCGACGAAGCCAAGCAAGGCTTAGTTGATCTTACTGAGATTGAGTGTAAATACTCAGTCGATGGCAGTGGCAACCGTAAGTACTCTACGGTCCACAAAACTAAAATGGATGGTGTTTGGAATGCAATTTTTACAAATTTTATTCAATCATTGGGTACAAAATCCGGGAGCTATGATCAATTCAGCTCCCTGGAAGCCCAGATTAGCTGGTCACTGATCAACTCTCTAAGAGTTGATTATGCAAGTGTGATCTTTAACGAGCTGATCACCAAAGTCGCTGAGCCTACCAGGGCAAAATACGTGCCCTATCCAAGGTTCCTCTCACTGATTTTTAGAGATCAGTTTGATGCCTATGATAGGATACCCTTTCAGGGATTTGAGCCCACTCTGGTAGGATCTCAAATTTTTGCAAAACCAGCGACTGTGGTTTTACCAACCTTTATGAAACATCCGGGGATACTTGCACCCCAGCCTGTAACTTCTGTACAAATGTCAGTTACTGCCCCCCCCCCCCCATCGACCACGTCACTGAGCACACCCCCAGTGACTACTGTTGGTCAACCACCAATCAAGAAACCACCAACTGCTCCCAAGAAAAAATCCAAATTAGGGTCCCTGACATTAAAGGTTCAGGGACATAGCATAAAGAAGACATCTACGGATGCCAGGGGTAAATCAGTGACTGTACGTTCAGTTGCTGAGGGCACCACTGCTAAACCCTCCACCTTACCTGCTTCGCTGGACTCCCGAAAGTCCAGTGATTCTACAAAGGGAAACCTGCAGACAGCTGCAGTGGATCAAACCACTGTTAGCAGTGATTCGGGTGCATCCTACACCCTCAGATCGAGTCAACCCAGCCACTTGTCATCCTCCTGAAAGGATGACATTTTAAACATAGGGCTAGTGACATCAGTGGGTGATAACACACTCATTGCTGATGTCACACCACTGGCTATAGACCCGGGCCATCTCTCATCTATCACTGCACCGACTATCAATGTCTCACCACTGACCCATGGTGAGATACAGGTCGCTACTTCTATTTCCAATGAACCATCAGCTAAATCACAAGCTGATGATGAGGAAATCATGCCAATGGACACCTCAGATGATACCCAACCTATTCCTCCACCCACCTCTAACTCTCCTATCAGAGAGCTCTCACCCACCTCCTTCTCCAGTGACAACATTCAAATCACTGCTGCTGGTCAGACCACACCCACTGACCATGTAGTCCATTCTACACCTACTCCCTCTATACCTCCCACAACTACTCCACCAAACACATCTACCCACTCCACATCAGATCAGCTACTGATGGAGTACATTGCCTCATCCCAAACCCAGATTAAGATGCTCAATGCTGACCGTGAGGCACTTATAGGCAATGTCTCCGTTCTTCAAAAAGCCGTCACTGCTCTCACTGATGTATATAACTCCATTGAACCCTGGAGCACATCTGTCAGTGAGAAGGTGCAAACGGTAGCTGATGCTAGTGCTGCAATAAACCATGCAGTCACTGAGCTAGCCTCCTCCTCCACCATAAATTTCACAAATCATGCCGCAGCCATTGCCCAGCTTACCACCAACCAAAATGACCTAGCTATATCTGTATCCAATTATTTATTCAACACTGATGTTATTGTTAAGGTGCTTCCACAGATTACTAAACAAATGGGAGCAATAAGAGCTGAGGTCGCTGCCCTCAGAACAGAAACTGCTGATGGGTTTGATAGGGCAGTGGGCCAGTTTGTGCGGACCAATCAGGGGGAGAATGATGAAGAAGAAGATGACATCTCAGTCTCTGATCCTGAGATGCCTCCTGCTATGACTGATCCGCTTACAAACAAAGCTCATAGGGAGATAGTGCTCACCACTTATGCACTTCGACCTATTGCTGAACAACCAGAGATGGAAGCCCTTGCAGTTGCTGAACTGTATTGGGTAAATATGGATGTAGCTATGGATACAGTGGATGTCGCTGAATGCTTTCCTGAGTTCAGTGCTGAAGAGCTCAGGAACTATAATGGGCTGGTAAGGCAATGGGCTGAGGATGAGAATGCCAGGGTTAAGGGTACCTTAGTGAGCTATGAATTGGCTCGCTGGGAATGGATGATCAGGGAGGTGATAGATGATGTATCTGATGATGAGGAAGATGATACCATCATGCATGATGCTGATGATGATGATGACAACAATGATGATAATGGTCAGGGAGGTGGTCATGGAAATGGTCAGGGTTCAGAAAGTGAAGATGAAGATGATGTCAATATGGAGGATTAGCAACCCATATCATCTGTCATTAAAAGGAAAAGGACCAGTGACACTTCTTCTGCATCAACACCTCCATCTAAGAAACAACAGGTCAGTGACCCTCAATCACATACTGTCATATCTGAGGTAACTGTACCTTCATCTACACCACCTACCCAAGTCTTACCCTCACCAACAGCAACTACACCTATCCTCACCCAAACAATCACCACAACTACACCAACCCTAGCAACTATTATACCAATCTCCACAGAAACTCTCTCCTACACTACTACTTCAGGCACTTCCCCTACAGCATGCCTTTCCTCTGACTCAACCTCAGGTATCCCTTGCCCTGATGAGCAGGAATTGATTTTGAGAATAAATTTTGAGGCTGAGTTAAGAGAAGAACAAGAAAGGAAAATGTTGCTGAAAGAGCAATCTGATGCTGATCGAGCTTACCTACTGGAATTAAGCTCTAAAGATGCAAATGAAAGGGCCAGACTGCTTAAACTTAAGCAAGATCAAGAAGAGTCTGATGCTGCTATTGCCAGGGTACTTGCTGAAATTGAAGAGAGTGAGCTAGAGCAACAGAATTTGAAAATATCAGCTAGCAAGAGCTCTAAAAAGAAAGGGGGAGCTGTCAAAACATCAGTGGATAGAAAGTGGGATGAGATAGATAGAAAAAGGTTTGCTGCCCGTATGACTGGGAGATCAAATCCTGCACCTATTACCAAGGTAAAGCTAAAGAAGTCTAAAAATCAATCTCAACCTCAGATACTCATTCAAAGAGGTTCAGAGACTCAAGCCATGCTACTTGATCAAGTATGCAAGCTGCACAGAGAGGAATGGAATGAGATTAGACTTGCTATCAGCCACTCTACAAGTGCAGCTAAGGCTGATATCCTAAAAGAGATTGATAGGCTATTTCAGAAAATGGTGTCACTGAAACTTCTTAGACCAGAAGATATTGTCACACATGGTGAAGAAAGTGTTCAGACACCAAGCCTAAGGTATAGGTCAGACACCAGCAGCATCTATCGAATCCCCAGTACTTCAAAGCTAAATCTGTCTATCCCTGTTGGTGTGCCAAAGCTTGAAGGACATGAGGTCACTGAGGGGGAGAAAGGTCTGGTATACAGGGACTTAAATGGTGCCCTAAGGTTTCAAAGAGAAGCTGAGCTTGAGAAGGTTGATCAGAATCAACTTGTTCACCTAATCAGGTCAGCAAGCATACTTCCAAAGAACTCAAAGATCAGAAAAGCTATTCTCGATGAAGCCTTGGCAAGAAAAGTCAGATACCTGCCCTCTCAAGAAAAATATGAGCTTGAAGATAAACTTAGAACTGTTAAAGAGGAGGAGAAGTGGAGAGATAAATAGTATAGACTACCTGTAATAGATAACATTTATAAATCTTTATATATATATGATGTTCTCTTTTGATATCTCCTTGTTGGAAAAGACTACAAGTATAAGTCTCTGAACGACCAAACAACTATCAAGACACTGAAACCTCTCTGCAACAAATGTAACTCAAGAATTTCCACATAGCTTCTATCACAATCATTTAGGGGGAGATTGTTGAGTCACTGGTCGCTGATCTCAACTCATGAGTCGCTGATGTGAAGTCACTGATACTCTCTCTGAAAGGCTTCTTGGAAATGATCGTAGTTGAAGCTGCTGTTGCAGAAGTTTCAGTCTCTGATCCTATCTCTTCAACCAGTAGATGAAGAACCTATCAAGATAAAAGACTCAACTCTGTGTGTCGCTGATACTCATCTACCAGCGAGAGTCTTCAAGTCTTTTTAAGTTATTCCTTCTGCTGAATAGAAGAAGTCACTCAAGTACTGTAGCTCAAGTTACTCTTCAAGAGCACGTTAGCTCGCTGTGAGTGAGGAAAGTTTCTAGTGCTTCAGTGACTGCAGCATTAACTGTTGCATTAATAAGGAGTTGACATATTCTACACTATTACGGCGCCACGCGTGCTCCTCGTGACTTGGTCCAACATAGAAAATAACGTGGCAGCAAGTGATTGGCTTCAAGGTAAAAGGTGACATTTCCCAAGACAGAATGTCGGACCATGATGTATCACATCTCAACTACCTCACCAATCAAGCAGCGACACGTGTCCTTCCAGATCCGGAAATTAAGGATTTCAGCGTCTATAAATAGCGTAGTATATTGTACTCCATTCGGTGTCGATTGTTTGTATTGTTACTTGTTTGTCAGTAACTAGTTTGTCTAAGATACGAACAACACCAGCGAGTGAACTAGTAGCGTGTTTGTCCACTATTAGTCCATCTCAGTGAGTGAGCAAGTTAGCGTGTTTGTCCACTACTGCTCATCTCCTTTTGTAAGAGCTGTATTGTTTGATTTAGATTAGCTTTGGCTAATCTATTCCGCAATCAACAATAGATAAATTTTATCAATAAAAGAATTTATCTTTCAGCTAGTATTGCATCAGCAACTGAACTGCTTATCATACTTATATATTTGTGTTCATATTGCTGTCACTTAAATACGGTTAAAAACTTGCTAAATAAGTTAACACATTAAAACAGAAAAGTTTTTAATTGTATTCAACCCCCCTTTCTACAATTAACTCACTATTAACGATTCATAATCACTTACATAATAGTGATTAGGGACTCACAGATAGTTTACGATATAGATAGATATATATTTAACAACAACATTTTAAGAAAAGATATTAATAGATATCGGTAGTTGTCCGGTCGTACCCAAACAATAAGATTCTTGAGGAAAATGCACCTAAGATCAAATATTTCGAGCCGGCTTCCGTGGAAAATTTAGACTTTCTTTTTGATGCTGCAATCACATAAAAACATAAACTTTGAGGCTCAATAGCTAAATACATGGCAATTGAATCATAAGCCGAGATCATAAAGAGCATACTGCGAGTAGGAAGTGGAATTAATATAATGGATTCGGAAGCATCAAACCTCTCTTGTTCGGAAGAATCAAAACACATCGAAATGGTACCAGCCGTACTTAATAATAGAAGGATTTGGCAGAAATATGTAAAATTGTCCCTCCTAAAAAGATTATTCCAGAATAAATGGGCAATAGTTAGGAGAGGTGCGCCAGCGGCCTAAAAATGGATTTAAGCATCATTAAATAATGAAATTCTAATAATTAAATAGAAGAGGAACGAATAAAGATCGGATTTGCCTTGAATGTACAGTAATGAAATATATTTTATAACCTACGCTTCTGACTAAAATTATATAATATTCAAGTATAGAACGAGGGGTGTTATACTTTATTTCATGCTCATTCCTTAACTTAGTGATGTTTTACTTACATTTATACATCGATCTTTATTATAGGTTTTGATGAAACCTTTTTAATTCATAACAAATACACAACTGTTGCTGATCTGACCCTTTTATCCGTCGGATTGGAGCTTATCCGCCGGATAGCTCCAAACCCACACAACCCGCCGGGTTGTTAAAGGACCCGCCGGGTTGTTAAAGGACCCGCCGGGTCCTCCCCTACTTTCAGGACCTGTAACTCGATTAATCATGGTTGTATCCGATTCCTTTTCATAATCATCATAAAACAAAATTTATTACTATTAGTAACCAACTAGCAAACATCAATCATCGTCTTTCTAATTTCACTTTCATACTAAAAAATTTGATTCCTAATAATACCCCTCTTATCAAGTTCTAGGTTAAAAAGAAAGAAATAAACTTACTTTGAATTGGAACATGATGAACATGATGACTTTGACTTCTTGTTTAAATCAGATTGAAGATAGAAATTAAGATTAAAATGGTTTCTTCCTTACTTCCTGTGACCCACATGTTTCTTCCTACTGCTTTTCTTGTTCCGTGAACTCACATGGACGATTTGTAATTTCTCTTTCTTACTGTGTGTTTTTATCTCTGGAATATGTGAGAAGTGAAAGAAATAATAATTATATCCTATATGTACTTATCTATATAGGTACCTGTAATACCTATTGTCCGGAACTTAAAAACTATTTGCAATTTCTACCACTTTATTTTTTTTCTTACATCATTATCAGCTTAAAATAATTATTTATTTACTTGTCACTATAATACTTTTTAAATTTTTGGGGTGTTACAATTTTAGTCTTGAATCATACTTTTTATGAATGATTTATTATTTATTTTTGTTTTTTGAAATAACGTGTATGTTATAAAATTTAATTTAATTATGTACAAATTTTAAAAGGAAAGGGTTGAATTTTGAAAATTAGTAGTTTAATTGGAAAGATTGAGATAATTATTAATGAGGGGCAATTTAGAATTTAACCAGTGTTTAATTTAATTAAAAAAACATATGAAGATGATTTATATATAGTTATGATTATGATAGAAATGTATATAACGTTGAATATAGTAACACAAATCATAAGGGCTTATTTGTTTCACTGAATGTTTTTGATTGAATTGAAATTTGTCAAAGGAATTGGAATATGTGGGAATTAAAAATGTGAAGGAACTGGAATTTGAAATAATCTATATTATGTTTGGTTGACATAAACTTATCGATGGAATTGGAATTCAGTAATTATAAATGACAAAATTACCATTTTTGTATTTTACGTAATTTTTTCAACATTTTTCATTAAGAACCCTTTAAAATTTTATAAATCTTTAGAATTTCTAAATACTCTAACTAATCTCTTTTTTGACGGTGAACGTGACTACGTGAGGGTGCCCGATGGGTGGGATAAGATCACTATAATGAGTTTACTAGATAAAATTGATGTTAAAAAGAAAATATGTATAGTGAAGGTTTTTTTGATAATCTAGTAAACATTACAGTGAATTTTGAACTTTCATTCACTTTATAGATGGAATCTTGAATTCATTTGTTTAAAGGAATTTGAAGGAAATTGAGGAATTCCAATTCCACTCGTTTTGCCAATCAAACACATTGAGGAGGGAATTCAAATTCAAATTCTAATTCCGAGGAATTTCGAAGAATTCTGTAAAACAAACACGCTTAATAATTTGTACCGAACATTTACATTAATCATATCTGAAACTTAACAATGAAATCATTTAAATATTAACATCTTTATAAATCTGAATAAATTCATATTCAAGGGCAACTTTTTAGTTATGTTACATTACCATCAACATCCAACGGACTATAGTTTAGTGACAATTCTTAAGCATTTTTTTAGTTGTAAATGATATATAGTTTTTCTACATGTTTTCATGTCTATGCTAAAATATTGATGTTAACCTATTTGTATGGATGAAGTTATTTAGCTTTATTTCTAAAAAGATTTAGTTTGCGTTTCTTTATACAAAATTACTGTTAACTAGTAGGTGATCCGCGTCATGCAGCGGAAACAATTTCTAAAATCGATCAAAACATGATATGTCACATATACAGTTGATGCGAAATGAATAATATGTCGTAGATAAAAGAAAATGATAAAGTATTATTACAATAACAATATTTATTTTAAAGGTAGTTGAGAAAAAATGAAGGCGTTGTTGGAAAAACTGATAACAAACATGCAGTTTTTGTTACCTAGCTATGGTACTGCAAATTGGGTTTATCGGTGACCTGCAAAAATTTGTATCAATGCAGTATAATATAATTCTAATTGTATCAGTTTCGTATGGAGTGATTTTACCTTATACTCCCTCCGTCCCACCCATAGTTTTAGGATTCTTCATTAACTACATTTTTCACCAATCAAATAACATATTATTTGAGACAACCCAAAATAGTAAGGTGGACATTTGGGGTGGGACAGATGGAGTATATAGTTTCCATAATTAGGTAGTTTAATTTTTCAATCATAATGATACTCAATTAGATATAAACTTTTAAGTTGACTTTATTTGATTTAATTGTAAGGGTATGTTGGGGATTTCCGATATCCCTTTGACTAAGTTTAAGGCAAAAGATTGAAATGCATAATAAGGGGTTATATATTACAGTAGCTTTATTGTTAGTATGGTAAAAAATATTAATTCAGTTTTAAAAAAATTTACGCCTTCAATAACTCAAATTTCTAGATCCGTCACTGATGACATCATTGTATTTTGTGATTGAGATCCTTTTTGTTAGTAGATGTTAATCAAGTTGTTTTGATCATATATCGAGTTATTGGGTTGAGCTTGGCTTGTCAAGTACGGTTATTTTAGTGCAATCGGAGCTCCTAAATCGAGTTTGTCAATTTCAAACCAAGCTTTACCATGTAAATACAAGAACTTTCAAGTTAGCTAATCGCATTCAAGTTTAGTGAAGTTCTTAACTCGAGCTCCATTCGGCTCATTTAAATTTAAAACACTATCCCGAATCAGGTTTGCAACGAAGCAAAGGGTTTATGTATTGAATCGAGTTCAAGCTTGACTAACACCTATCAAGTTAAGCTAGAGTTTGCCAAACTTAAGCTCAACTTTTACATAGTTACATGTGGTTCGAGTAAACAGTTGATATCCAAATTATTTACACTTAACTTGGATTATACTTTATATGCTGACATGCTGTATATACTCTATATCCTGCTTTTATCACAAACAACACAATAATTGAAGACATGAAGAACATGAGATGTCTCCAAATTATTGAAAAAAAGTCCTTAAACCCATTGGTCTTAATCAACAGCCCCATTGCTTTTGTGGGCCTTAAGCCCCAAAAAAGCAAACTTCCTGCGCTGAAATTTATAAAGACTCACATTCTAAAAGTATAAAAGCTTTGTGTAACACTTCACATGGGATTTTAAAGTGATGATGACGAATATATACTTTTTTCTGTCTATTACCACATGCCACCTTTTATAAAAATGTAACATTATAAGTTTATAGTTGCAGGTTTAAATTATGGGTTTGATTATGCCAAAAAAATATATATAACATAACAAGCATTCAATTACAAAATATTGGGTTAAAATATAACCAATCGATCAAACAAATAGAAGCTAAGCTTATGCATCACATAACGATTGGAGACCAAAAACATGCACAATATACAATATGTTCTGTTTCTACATAAAACAAACACTATTTATCACACGCGATGATGTTGTAGTTGCAAGAGCCTAGAATAAGCCCCTTCGGGCCGGCTAATAAGCTCACCATGACTACCCTGTTCCACGATTCGACCATCTTGAACCACACCGATACTATCAACTCCTCGGATTGTTGATAACCGGTGAGCCACTAGAACTGTGGTTCGACCCCTCATTAGTCTTTCTAGTGCTTCTTGCAGCACGCACTCTGATTCAGCGTCTAGTGCACTTGTGGCTTCGTCTAGTAAGAGTATTGTCGGGTTTTTAAGAACAGCTCGGGCTATTGCGATTCTTTGTTTTTGTCCACCAGAAAGTTGAACTCCTCGTTCACCTACCGGAGTTTTGTACCCTTCGGGCAAACCACTAACGAATGTGTGCACGTTTGCTGCTGTTGCTGCAGCTATAATTTCCGCTTCTGTAGCCCCCTCTTTCCCATACGCTATGTTTTCCATTATGGTTGTAGCGAATAATGCGGGTTCTTGTTGGACCAGCCCAATTTTCAAACGAAGAGATTTTAGATTCAACCGCCGAATATCTTTCCCGTCTATCATAACTTTTCCTACAATCGGGTCATAGAATCTCTCGATCAACGCAATAACTGAACTTTTACCCGAACCACTTGCCCCCACTAGGGCTTGGCTTTGACCTGCCCGTATTCTAAGACTAAAATCCTTAAAAATGATTACATCGGGCCTTGAAGGGTATGCGAAGTCAACACGACGTAACTCAATCTCACCCCGAATGGTTTCAACAACGTCAGCATCGGGATCATCAGGATCGATTCGTGTCGATCTATCAAGAATCGCGAATACTGACCCAATGGCTTCACCCCCTCTGATGATCTCAGGAGCAAGACTAACTGTTTCAGCCACGGAGTTTGCGGTGATGACTAATACAATGAATACTTTAATAACTTTTGAGAAGGTTGAAAGGCCTTTGGTAACGAGATGTGCCCCATACCATAGGATAAGTGCTTCGGATGCAAAGAGAGCGAGTTGAGAGATACCAAAAAGCATGCCCGAAAACTGACTACGACGTAGGCTTTGCTTCTGTGGGATGCGCAGTTCAGCGGAGAATAGTGAAAGGATCTTGTCTTGGGCATTGAATGCTGCAACAGTCCGAATGTTGCTTACTCCTTCACCCGCAATCATGCTAGTTTTCGCGTGGGCTTTCGCTGTGTCTCCAGCAAAACCTTTGAGAGAAAGTTGCTGCAAATTACAAAAAATTGAACAGGATTCAATGTCAATGTTGTACTGATCATGCTTTTATTTACTTGTTAATCATACACTAAAATAGTAAAATGCATCATATTTCTACTAAGGATAGCAGTTCAAGCATTTTATTTCACATCAACACTTCACTGTGTACTTATAAGTTGAAGATAATCAGTTCAACATTATCTTATGAAAATGATTATTATCTGATTATTAGGTTTCTAAGGTGGTGTTTGGGAACATGTTTTGTATTATGCGTCTATTAGCAATCAAAAATTCAGCTGTCATAAAACGTGCTGCTGAAAATGTGCATGTAATCCGTGTTGGTAACAACACTTTTGTGTAATCTTTTAGCACCTTATTTTGCATGCTAAACCTTCAAATTTCACAGTCCTTACTTTTTAGCCTAGTAACCAAGAATACTGATTTTCCCTTACAAAGATGATCTCCAATCACATATTCATGTAAATACCAAACATCCCACGTTGACATTACTGTTTTACAGACTACAGAGCAGTGTAAAATTGAAATGACAAAACCACCCTTAAGTGTAAGATGGAGTAAAGTCAAAAGTGGTCATAGGTTAAAAAAAAATAGTTATGGAATCATGTCTGGGAATTGGGACCATGAAGTGTTAGAGAAGTAAATGGGTATGTGACAAAAGAAACACAGATATCAAGTAAACAAATCCAATGTGGTATATCAAATCTCAATAAACATTACACTACTCCCTCAGTCCCTCCCTCCCTCCTACTGTTGAAAACCAATGTAAATGTATCAGTACAACAGTTATAACACATGACAGTCAAATAACTTTTACTGGACAATGAAGGCAGAAATACAAACCCATGAATGCTCCAGTAAAAAAGAAAAGTGTGAATACAAGGAAACAGAACATTTGGGACCCTCAAAACCATAGGCTCATTGTCATGTGTATAGATATTACTGACAAAACACAGGTTTCAATATAAATTTCAAAGGGAAGTGTGAAAGTTGAATTACCAAAAAGGTATAAATAATGCATGGTGTTTTAGCTAGTGTTATTGAATAGAGTGCATGGGTCACGGGCTTACTAAGAATCTCTGCCAGTGTCCCATTTCTTAGTAATTTTAGCTATCAAATAATTAATCTATATCATATCAATATATATACTTTTGGTACTTATGCAATGTTACTATAGTGGATGTTACAATCCTATTGGGTTCGATACTTAACTATTCAAGCACACTCAACCAGTTTAAGTAGGGTCGGAGGTAGGATTTGTCGATTGAGAGAGTCAACGTTTATTTCGTCTCTCTTTTCCACTACGTTTTAAGAGCGGATGTAAAATGTATGTTCATATTAAATAGTGTGTTGTTATTACTAAATGTCTTCATAAAGTTGTAGAAAAAACTGCAACCAGGTAACTTGTACGTGACGTTTATATGGAAGAAAATGTAAAGTTGGTGATGGTGAAAACAAGGGGGTCTTTTCAGTGACTCGGAAATAGTATGACAAAACAAGTGAAGATGAAATTTGTAATGGGCTCAAAGGGAACCTTTACTTCTTTGACTTTTTGGTCAAAGTTTGATTAAAACATTTAAATGAATTTATAATGTAAAAGTGGATTTATTAGTTTATATATTGAAGTAAGAGCCTAATTTTTATATGAATGAGTCAGGCGGTCCGGTGTGAGTTTCGGGAAAGTTTGAACCCGGATTGAGGAAACAAGCACATGCAGTGCACTAGATTTTGTTACCACTTTGAATATATGTTCTTGTCGTTTTATATCAGGATAATACAGCCCAAAATCAAGATTCCATCTATTAAATATGATAATCCTTTTATGTTAAATAATTAGACTGTACTTCTATGTGCCAATGTCTCATATTGTTCTTAAATTAATACTAGTACTATACCAAAATCTGCAAATGATAGGTAACTGATGTAGTATGTATGTACATTATTATTTTTCTGAAAATGTTATATGTAGCTAATAACACATGAGATACTGATTGCATAATATAGTTTGTGGTTAATCGGTTCCTAGACGTTAACTCAACTGTCATGTACGAAACAGAGGGAAATAGACACAATTAGTGACGCTTCTCCGAGATCATCATTTTTTAACCATCCAGATTACCTTATAACTGAAAGGTTAATTTTGACCCAAGTTATAGGTGGTTAACTAAAATAAACTTGTGACCTTGATTACCTTTTTTAAAAAACTAAATTTGCTCAATGATAGATTATATGAAGCAGTCATAGAGGTAGTGTTGATGAGAGTGTATTTACCTGAGCAAAATGGGCTAACACAAGAAGAGGGAAAGTGCCAAGAATGAGAAGTGAGACCCTCCATTCCACAATGAATGCAACTACAAATGAAGTGAGAAGAGATGTCATGTTCTGTAGTATAACCGAAATCCTTTCGGCTATTGCAGATTTCACATCCGCAGCGTCTGTGGCCAAACGGGCTGCGACTAGACTAGAGTTATGCTCCTCTTCGTCAAACCATCCAACTTCATTCCTCATGATTGCTAAAAAATAAACAAAAGCCATAAGACTTCGTTTTATAAAGAATAATCATCACATAAGACAGAATGTAATGTCATGCAATGCTAATGTATCTACCTGAAAGCATCATTCTCCTAACTCTTGTAGTGAGGTTCTCTCCCATAATACTAAAGAAGTAATGCTGGATTAAGTACGCACCAACAGCGTATAAACCGGCTCCAACATAAATGAAAACATACTCTTTGGTCTTTCTCTCCATTCGAGCAGGGTTATCGAAGTAAAAAACTTCAATCATGTTGCTCATCACAATGGCGAAAGTTGGACCTATAAATCCAGAAAGAATTGACCCTACAGCACCCATTATCGAATAAGGCCATTCTGGAGCGTTCATTTTTAAAAGACGGAAAAAATAGCCTCTTGGAGCTGGATTTTTCCTATCTGTTTCAGCATTCGATATCATTTCTATACGACCATCTGCACCAGTGCTGTACTGATAACTCAAATTTCTTAAGCTTCCAGACCTTAGGCTTAGAGATTTTGTTGACAACGAATTACTTAACCGTGATGAACGTGTGCGATGAGTTGTTGAAGGGTTCGAGAAATCTCTATTTCCCACCATTTCTTGGAATCTGATTAATGAAGAGTAGGCTCCAGCTTTCGAAATAAGCTCTTCATGTGTTCCTGTTTCCACAATTTGTCCTTGTTGAATGACAGATATTGAATCAACATTTCTTATGGTAGATAACCGATGTGCAACAACAACCGTTGTTCTCCCAACCATTAGCCGATCTAAAGCTTCTTGAACAATACTCTCAGAACCTGAATCAAGGGCACTAGTTGCCTCATCAAGGAGGAGAATTTTGGGATTTTTTAACATCGCTCTAGCGATTGCGATTCTTTGTTTTTGACCACCTGATAGTTGGACTCCTCGCTCACCCACTTGGGTGTTGTAGCCGTTAGGAAGCAATGTGATGAAGCTATGAGCATTTGCAGCAGATGTTGCAGCTTCAACATCATCTGTAGTTGCATCGGGTTTCCCATAAAGTATGTTTTCAAGAATTGTGGTGGCAAATAGTGCAGGTTCTTGGTTCACAAGACCAATTTGATCACGCAACCATCGTAGCTGCAGGGTCTTAATGTCCACACTGTCTAGCAATATTTGCCCTGCATAATTTAGCTAATTAGTTAACATAGAAAGTTATGGGGATGTTTTAATTTGTTTACTTAAAGCACTTATCCTCTTAAAAGATAAGCAATAAGTAGGCAAACACATACTTATTCTTAAGTGTTTATTCCCTATAATATAAACAGATAAGGAATTATCAATACAGTGTTTGGATTTGCTTATTTGTCGTAAATATAAGCAATAAGCATATAAGTAATTAAATTAGGAAATCCCAAACACCCCCTAAGCCTCGCTCAATTACTACGGAGTTTTAAAAAGATAAGTAATATGTCTAATCAATTTACCTTGATTAGGGTCGTAAAACCTTTCGATCAAGGACACAACAGTGCTTTTACCAGATCCACTACCACCAACTACCGCAACTGTCTTTCCAGCAGGGAAGAAAATTGAGAAGTCTCTAAAGATAAGAACATCTGGCCTTGAAGGGTAACTGAAAGATATATTCTTGAACTCAATATTTCCATTAACGTCCGTTAAACACTTCCCATCTGTAGAGTCTTGACCTATAGTTGGTTTCTGCTTGATAATCTCCAGTAATTTATATCCAGCAGCTTTCCCTTTGCTAAAGGCTCCAAGATTTGAAAAAGACTGACCCAAACTCCTGTAACGATCAACATATTTTAATTTAAACTTCCAAAGACTATAGTTCGTTAATGGTTAAATTATTTAATGAAAAAAGTTTAGTAAAAATCTTACATGCCACCAACAATGGCAGAGAAAATAGCAGTGAATGCTTTTCCACCATCTGTTTGCCCATTCCTTATAAATACACCGGCATACCAAAACACAAGTGCCCACGACATACATGCGATTCCATACGTACAACCCAATCCCAAACCCTTTGCCATCCCAGCCTTGTAGCCGAGCTTAAGGGTGTGTTGTATTGCATCTGAATATGAATCCAAGGCCTTGGTCTCACCCACATATGAGTAAACTGTTCTTACTTGCGCAATTGCCTAATAATACACAATAATAACCTTTTTAGAACTATGTTTCAAATCCTAATAAATGTACTGACAAACAATATAATTCTAATCATGTAGATTAATACACACTAAGGAAACAGGAGATGAAAAAAGTGAAAGGGATAATAGTAAAGCAACACTTGATCATCACTGTAGAGCATTATGTATAGTTTATGATCACAGAACTTTTACTTGTTGCCAATAAAGTACAGTAACTAATAATTTTATTAACATGTTCAAAGTTGTTGCATTAACTTTTCACGAATAATAATATGCTTAGGCTTGGAACAGGAGGTAAGATGACCTGTTCGGCGATAATGCCAGCATTGGCATAGGATTCACGACTTTTCGATGTGAGGCCTGTTAGAGTGTATGCATACAAGCCACCTGCAAACGCGATTCCAGGAATCACTGCAACACTTAGAAGAGCTAGCTTCCATGCGGACACGAAACCAACCACCAATCCAGCTAAAAACGTCGAAAGATAATGTATGAAATTTCCCACCTAATGCAGAAAATCATCACTTTAATTATTTACATAATAATTCGTTAATAACAAACATAACCAGTTAACCACGGACACACACACACAAATTGACCTTCAAGATTGGTCATGACGGCGCTGGTTAAAGTATGTCTGCTAACATGCACCACAACTATCATATCTTAAAATTCCAGAAATGCTTTACTCCAAAAACAGACAATCTTCTAGTATACGTGACTAAAAATGATGTCAGGCGCAAGTTTAGCCAAACATGCTAACTTGCGCGGGTGAGAGTGAAACCCCGTTTTTTATGGACCCCACGTCACCACTATTTATGGACCAACCAAAAATAATCTGGCTTTTTAACCTTTCATTTTTTTTATAAAACAAATCATCCATCCTTAAATTCAATTTAGAAAGTATCAATAATGGTGTAGAACTTGTATCCCAAAAAAGAGTTAACAATACCAAAATGTAGACAAAATCACATTTTAACAAATAAGTTCAATTTTTACGTATCAATAAAAAAAGTTTACCTTCTCGCTAATAGCGTCTTGAACGAGAAGTGTATCGGTCGAGACGCTAAAAACGATATCACCCGTTCTTGCATCCGTATCGTAAAATCCTACATCCTGTTTCAAAACTGCTTCCAAGTATCTTTTCCTCAACGCACTCACTTGCCTTTCTCCCGTATACATCCAACATCCAATCTCTACTCATTCCCAAATAAATAATTAAACCACTATTAATAACTTAATTTTATTTCTAACTTAACTTCATTCCAAAAACACACTAACAAACTTTTTCTTCTAGTATAAGATATAAGATGTGACAGAAACATAATAAAAAAAAATATCGTAAGTTTGACCAAGTGGGCGTGACGAAAAGGACAAAGGATAACAAGTAACCCACGTGCACCTCATCCTTAATGAACTGGCTCTAATAATAATAAAACATTTTAAATAATATTGTAACAATTATTATTATTATTTATAACTATAATAACATAAATTTTTTATATAATATATGAGTTGAGTTTAGGTTGTCACCTGCATACGACGATACGCACACGACCAATCCAAGGTACACAAAATACAAAGCATACTGCATTGATTGATAAAATTTAAAAGCAAATTAATATCAAGATCTTCCTTCATATGTTTAAATAAGATGAAAAATAAGAATAAGGAATTTATTAGATATAAGTAACCTTAGATACTTCATGAGTCATGGTGTTTAAATCATTTTGGTTTTTGCCAAAGCCGTTGACCATTTGACCAAACAAAAGAAAGAAACAAGGCATGGAAGAACCGTGAATGATGGCACCGATGGTACCAAGAATCATTAAAACGTAATCTAAATTGTCTGCGAATGAAAAGAGTTTGTAAAAAGGTAGAGTTTGTTCTTTCTTCTTCTCTGCCGGCGCCGGCATTGTTTTTGTTACTTCCGGCGTTTCAGCCATTTAAATTTTGGGGTTGTGTTTTTTGTTTGTTTAAAGCAGAAAAACTGAGAAGATCGAGGTTAATAATTAATTGGTCATGGTCATGTTGTGTGTGTGGGTGTGGGTTTGAAATTGGTGGTGAGAGGCCAGAGAGAGTGAAGTTGTGGTTAAATGGTTGAGGGAGTGAAGTTGGGTTATATAAGACACGATGGCGAGTTTAACCCTGGTTTATTATTAATAAAGGTTTTAAGACCAGGGACAAAAATGGAATTTCCCTTTTATAATTTCATTTTTTATGTATATGTTAGCATAATACAACAAAAACAATACTCAATCTTCGAGGTCGTCTTCGAAGATGGGTTGGTGGTCGATCACTTAAGGCCTCAAATTTATTAGTTAGTTAAAATGTGTGTCTTTGTGTATATGTATGTGTGTATATACACATGTATATATTATTTAATTGTTAAATGCAAGAAGAAAAATATGTTCAAGTTGTTCAAAGTTGATTGATTCGCAACAAAAACGATAAGCAAAACATCTTATAACTCGATATAGGACCTCATTTCAACTCTAATTTCTACTAAGCTTTGTAATCATTTTCTATTATTCAATAAAGTTGTCGTTAATTTTCACATGGTATCTGAGCTTTAGGTACACGTGTGAATTAGTTGTCCTCCGGTTGTTGAATAATCTTTGACAATCCTGATCGAGGGAACTCGTTTAGGTTTGAGCTCGTTTCGTCGGTGGCGGATCTTGAACATAAATTATGGGGGGTCAAAATCATTAGATGTGTATAACATATTATTAGACAAGACTGTCATATAAAAAATCTAATTATGGCAATTTTCATTTGATCAAGTTGTAAAAGTTCAAAATTTGAATAGACTAATTAGTTCAATTTGCTCTAAAGTAACAAGTATAATGAAATTGTACTCATATGAAAATCTTTTAGTTTTTAAAACTTCTAAATAAAAATTTATGTTATATCTTCATTAATCGAAAGGGAATCTTTAAACATAACTATAATGCTTCTTTTATTGTTTATTGAAAGTTTGTAATGTTAACATTTTTTTTTAAATAGAGTGGCTTTTTAGTGTATGTGAGGTGTTTGTGTCTTGAAGTGAATAGTGGGAGGGTTAAACCAGACTTCTATACAACTCAAAGGGTAAAAAATAAAAAAATAAAAGGTAAAATTGACCCAGCACTTCATCTTTCCCCATCTCTCCTCTGCAACAAAGTTCTCGATTAAAATATTAGGCTTGAGCTTTCTACTTTACACATAAAAGATTGAATATATGGTATTACTTGCTTAGAACTTTTGGCCAAGACCCCTCCCTGCCCCTATAAATATATGGTATTTTGTTTTCTGATTTGTTATAATCTGTGTCGCTGTGTTAGAATTTAAATATGAGATTTGTTAGCTGTTAGATCGCCCTCATTCGTACTGTAATTTCTAGACATACAGCTCTAGGTTTTGATCATTCGAATTTGTAATTGGAGATTTGAGTATTTTCCAGAAATTTGTCAAAGTTGTTGCCGTTTTCCGTTTATAACACCCCTCATTCTAAACTTGAATATTATATTATTTTAGTCGGAAACGTAGATTATAAAACATATTTCATTAATGTACATTCAAGATAATGTACATAATGATGAATGATCATCACCCCACTTGGGTACGGCCCAAGTGATTTAGCCCGGTCCGCTCCAGGCCCAGGCCCGGTTTGCATCCGTGGTCAACTTTCGTTACCCGCGGTGGGGAGGTCGACCCCAAACAAGATTCATGGGGCCGGATACGTTCCGTCCCGGACCAAGAATCTCGTCATCATAAATGCTCTGCTTACGGGCACAACGGCAAAGCAACAAAACGATTCGTGCCTCACGCACAGAGCTGACATTCTCTGACATAAAAGGACAACCTGTGACCGTTATATCCAGGTAGGCAATGTGGCTTGGCCACTAACCTGGTCGGCCCATACGATTGGTCCACGTATACACATGCACAGTAATTGTCGAGCTCCCCCACGACCGAGTATCCACGTCAGCAGTGGACGCGGAGAATTGTCTCTCTCCCCCACGACCAAACCTTCCACGTCGGATTAGGGTTTGGCTATAAATACTAGTGTTTTGCTTACATTTCAGAACAACACCTCATAAATCTGCAGAGTAATAATCCACCATTGCTCTCAACCAGAATCAAATCTTCACCACCCTCGATTGACTTAGTCTCGACTCTGGGTTTGTACGTTAATCGGAGTGTGACAGGCTTGGTTCCTCATACATCATCACCATCTTTGTACTCAAGCGTTTTTACGCTTGAACAGTACAAAAACTTTTTACATAATTAATACATCACAGTTTAAAAGTTAATAAAACTCATAACACATATATTACATAATAGAGGTGTTGTATAATTCTAAACAGAGTTTATCAAAATTATATCAGAGTTACATGACGTCAAACATTCCCTGCTAATAGTATTATCATCCTGCAACCCACATCCCCAAAATAGAACTTGCAGGATGTAAATATGAGGGATTAGCACAAAGCTAAGTGAATGAATTCGTCACCCACAATTCAACTTAGCTTAACCATCTGTTTACATCAAATAATCGTAAACACATATAACACAGTACAACAATTTAACAATGAGGATCGGTGGCTCTTGAGAAACCCTACGGCCATGGTGGCTCTCAAGAACACTTTCCCAACAACCTGTAAGGCCAATACAGAATAGACCGATAGCTAACGGTTATTATACTCAAACACGGGTTCTACACACGACGAAAGAATCAAAACCCTGTGTAATTCACACAATAACCAAATAGCCCAACAACCCAATTGACCTCAATAACAACTGATGCCCGAATGCCACATAGCACGTAGATTTATAATCAATAACTCAGATTAAATAATTCAACAAACACATCTACGTTCACTTGTTGTAACCAAACAGTTACAACTAAATCAAAATGTGAGTTTCAAATCCACTCACCGATACTTCTGCAGATTCCACTCAGAAATCTTATATTACTGAGTCTTCGGAGTATCTGAAACACCACATAATACACAAGTTAGTAACTTGTTTTACAATCATCATTCTATCATATTTATTCAATCAGGTAATCCCTGAAGTCTAGGCAAACAAAAGTTCAATCAGAAATAAGATTAGAAAATCCCGAAATGACGTTTAAAAACTGAAAAATGCCATTTTCGGCGCCTATATGATCTCGAATGGCCAAAAACTGCCTAGGCTCTTAGAATAGAGCCTGGATCATTAGGCCGTTTTCGAGTGACTAAGCGAATTTCAACCCAATCCGAGTTAATGAAATTGTCACTTATCCGGGACCCCGAAAACACGCGTTTTCAAAATTTGCAAAACAAAAAGTTTAAAAATCTCGGTTCGCAGTGATCTCAGTTCGCAGAGTCAACTCGGTTCGCAACATTTCAGTTCGCCTCGCATAGCGATTCAACTCGCTTCGCAAGTTCAACTCGCATCGCAGCGACTCGGTTCGCAGAAACTCGATTCGCAACATAAAAATCTCAGTTCGCAAGATCTCAGTTAACTTCGCAGAACCTCAACTCGCTTCGCAACATAAACTCAGTTCGCAAGACGAACTGAGAACTGCGAACTTTGCTGTTGTTACGACTTTTTCGAATCAAAACTCACCAAAACTTCAAAAACTTAGTTTCTAAGGTTTCTAACACTTCGTCTAACATCATATAACATCTAGTAATACCAAATAGCAACATAATAAGCTTCAATTTGATTCAATCACTCAATTTCTCTAAAAACCCATTTTATATAATTCAAAATCAAACTCACTTTTGAATAAAGATGGAGATGATGAGGTTGGTGTTCTAGAATCAAAATCACAGAGTTATGTTGGTTATTAACTTTGATATAGATTTATGGAAGTTGCAAGTTTTTTGGATATGAATCATAGGAAAGAATGAAGGAAACCTTGAAACATAAGGATATTAAGGTCGGCTCACAACCGACTTTGATATCCAATTGCTATAAATTTATACCCGTCCTAAATCTCTTGTCTAGAACCTAAAAATCATTTGCGAGAAAGTTATTTTATTTTACCGTCATCTTTAATAATTTAAAAGAACTAATATTTCACTATTCACAATAAGTCGTGGGACTTATTTACCTAAGTTTCACAAGTAAACAATTAATATCAAGTAATTCCTAAAAACAATTAAATAACCAATTTAAATAAAGGAATTACCAGATCAGTAAGGAGGATGTTACACCGTTCGTTGTTTTCTGCGCAGCTGTGTAAGAAGTAGTGTATTGAGTTCGTTAACCGTTAGATCTTCATGATTTTTGCACTATAGGTTCATAGCACACAGATACACAATTTTACCAGTCGGATTTTTGATTGAAGGTAAATCTTAGGAGATACTTACGTTGTTGAATTTTTTGGATGATGTTCGATTTTCGTTTGACTAAGTTTATATGTTCTCGTTTGGAGTGGTTTCATCTAGTTAGGTAAACTTTGTTTCGTTTGGATCATTTTGCATGTTTTGGTTTAGTTTGTTTGTTTTCGTGCAGTTTGGAACAACTTTGGTTCGGATTTAGGTTTTGATTGGTTCTGCGATTTTGGCTTCCGCTCTAATTGGTTTTGGTTCTCGTTAGATTAGCTAGATTTCGCATTGTATTGGTTCCGGTATCGCATTATTTTCGTTTCAATTTTGCATTGGATTGGTTTCACATTGACATTGGTTTGGTGTGGTTTTGCATTGGATTAGTATTGGTTTCGTCGGTGGGTATTGGAATTAGCAATTGGTTTCACTCAATGATTAACGGATTTCACATTAGTGTGCCTCGGTTTTGGATTCAAGTCTCGATTTCAACATTCAAGGTTTCTCTTCGCTTTGCTTTGTTTCGTATTTTAGTCTTAAATTTTGTGGCAAACTCTAAATGCAATTAGCTTTAGCATTGTGAATTTGAGGGGGATGCATGTTAGCATAATAGTCCATCTCTAATTGGCCTACATTTTGTTAACTTAGTTTATGTCCGTTTAGCATTTAAGGTTTTGTTAGTATTACTAGTTAACCATCCCTTTGTATTTAGTTTATAATAAGCTTTAATTTGTAATCGTCTTTTATTATTCAATAAAGTTGTCTTTAGTTTAGACAGTATTTATGGTGATGATTCGTACACCATCAACTTTTTTTCGTACATCACTAAACATGCTTCGAACTATTATATTTTGTACAATAGTTTAAAGCATGTTTAGTAGTGTACAAAAGTTTAAAATATATATTTAAGGGATAAGTATCTGGAAATGTATTCAACTTATCCGGAATGTCTAATGTATGTATCATACTTACGGGAGGTGTATTTAATGCATTCAACTTTCAAAAACGGTTTATTATATGTATTTTGATGATGTGTCATCCGTTTAAGATGCCACGTGGCGTGCTTAGAAGATGACACATCATCAAAATACATACAATAAACCGTTTTTGAAAGTTGGATGCATTGTATACACCCTCCGTAAGTATGATACATACAATAGACATTCAGGACAAGTTGAATACATTTCTAGATACTTAACCCTGTATTTAATGGTGTACGGAAGAAAAATTAAAATTGTATGAACCATTATTTTACATGTCTAAAGAAGTTCATTTGACCCCATGATAGATTATTTCATACTGTGTACTTTTAAATGTACACATTTTACACAAACAAAAAATAAATAAATAAAGTTTGTATTTAACACGAATTATTTCACCATTTATTGATTGATGTCTAATTATGTCTTACATCAAAGGTACCTTGATACACTTCGATAATAATGTTTTCCATATTACATTTCTGGATGCTAAATTATAAAGGAGGTGATAAATACAACAAATTATATAATTCATATATCAAAACTATGCTATTATGTGTTTATACTATGAGCTTTAAATTTGCACAGTTTGATGTAACAAACAACTTAGGTGTTGTATTTATCACCTCCCAATTTTAAAACATGTAGTAACAATGGAGTAATATTATTATTCTTTTCGTACTCACTTTGAGTCTCATTTACGTGCCTTAATGAGCTAAAGGTTATCCGAAACGTCTAAACGTTCATATGTTGCTAAAGGTTATCCGAAGCGTCTAAACGTTCGTATCCTCCAATGTACGTTTATGAGTCTCATTTAGTACATACATATAGAGGTTTAGATATTTTTCTGGTCGGATATGAACAAGATTTTGTTTGACTAAACATGTGTAGTTTAAAACTTAAACCATGCTTCATGGTTTCACATTGACATTGGTTTGTGAGGTTTTGCATTGGATTAGTATTGGTTTTGCCGGTGGGTATTAGAATTAGCAATTGGTTTCACTCAATGGTTAACGGATTTCACATTAGTGTGCCTCGGTTTTGGATTCAAGTCTCGATTTCAACATTCAAGGTTTCGCTCCGCTTTGCTTTGTTTCGTATTTTAGTCTTAAAAATTGTGGCAAACTCTAAATGCAATTAGCTTTAGCATTGTGAATTTGAGGGGGATGTGTGACACCCGTCAAATTAGGACGAGTGATTAGTGCCTAATCAATTGTTAATACATGTAATTAGATCTGTGTTAGGCTAATTAATGTATCGAAATATATATTGATGAATATATATACAATTATACGATTTAATTAAGTCGTACTCATTTTAAATCGAACGGAATTCGATTCAATTAATACGGACGTTGGTGAACAATTATATTAATAAAAAAATTATATTATTATATACAACCATTACATCTAAAATATTATTTTGATAATATTTCGTAATTATTTCGTATCGTACAAATAAACGTCTACGCAATTAAAATGTTAAGCGCGCAAACAAACAAAATAATTTAAGATATATTTTACAACTCAACTACAAGTAGTTGGTAAAATACCTCAACAAAAATATTGATTAAATATTTGTATTTTAAAACTTATATTTAAACGTATAAAATAATTAAATTAATGTTTAAACGATCAGGAAAACGAACACCGCACGGAGCGCAAACGCGGGGAATTAAAATTTGGGAGATCCCTCCCCTTCCCCCCCCCCCCCCCAAAACCTGCTCCACCCCCATTCCCCCCCCCCCCCCCCCCCTCATTTCATTTTCATTTCTTCTTCCTTTTTTTTTCTCTCTCTCTCTCATTTTCTCTCCAAAAATCACCACACCACCACCACCAATAAACCACCAAAAACTACCTCAAAACCACCTCAAATTTCGGAGGTCATTTGGAGAAAGGCATTTGCCTCATCCCGATCTACATTCCCATCTTCTCGAAATCCTCTCGCGCTAACTTATAAGTTTCCGACAAATCTCGAAAACGTTTAGATTTCATATATTTTACTTGAAAGTTATTTATTTAAGCTTGAAATATCCAAATATGGGTTGGGTAAAAGTTTCAGACCAAACGGAAACTGGAAAACACATTTTCGGCTCAAAATCCGGCCAACAGACGTAAGTGTCGCATAGACCAGTGCAGCGTAACGTCACTTAATGCGTCACTTAAGTGAAGCACTGAGTGTCGCTAAAAACCCTAATTTTGCGTCACTTGCCTAAGTGCCGCATAAAACCCCTTTTTCCCGACACTTGCCTAAGTGTCGCAAATTCAATACCCGACACTCCTAACCGACACTTCTAGCGACACTTGTCTAAGTGTCGCCTATAACTGAATCCTGATTTCATCCGACACTAACCCTAGTGACGCATGACCCTGATACCGACACTTGTACCCGACACTTGTTTAAGTGTCGCCCCTTATGCGTCACTTCCTCAAGTGACGCTATAAGTGTCGCATGAAACAGATTCTTGACCCCAGCCAGGGGCTCTGCCCCTTGGACCCCGCCAGGGGTTGCCACTCCTTGGACCCCGTTACCAGGGGCGCTGCCCCCGGACCCCCGTACCCGATTTCCTACCTTATTAAGTATAATGAAATAAATTCAGAGATTATTATTTTCATCACAAACCATCACCAACGGTCAGTACACGTTTTCAAAACATAATCGAATCAACAAAATATTAGTAATTTGGATATTCTAGTTGGACGAACAACTACAAAGGTAGTCTTTATAAATACCTACTCACGTATATAACCATCGCGTGTCATGGACGCCCTCAGGTTGCAAGTCTTCAGACATCGATTCTCGGCTAATCAACTCAAGTTTATTAAGTTAAACACTCCAAGACTCAGGTGAGTCTCATAGCCCCTATTTTACTGTTTTACTCAGGGGTGTGATATCATTGCTCGTTTTATTTTAACTATATGAACGCAAGTACGAAAACAAACAATTACTACATGAGTTATCTCACTAATCTTTCAAAGCCCTCCTCAGCGTAGTTTGGTAATATGTTGTAGCGTGAATATTAGTATATGGTACCATATAGGATTGACCCTCCTCGTCCGGGTTAGCATGCACTAACTGGGTAAACGGATGTACTAATATTTGTTCAGACGAGTGTAGATTAGGCACTCGTGGGAGGCACCTCGATCAGGATACCTTAAATGTGGTCCTGACACCTCGAGTTAAGCTCAGACTATGTTCTCATGGTTGTAAAACTTTTATTTTGCTTAATTGCAATTTAAATTCAATTAAATTTTGTGGTTCATACAATATGTGTTGACATACAAACATGTGAGCTCACCAGCATTTTGCTGACCCATTTTAACATGTATCACAGGTACACAGCAGTAAATTGGACTGCCCAAATCAGGAACCATTAGCTCATGTCAGCATGCAAACATTTAGAGATTTAGCTGCATTATTATATTTTGTTTAAATTAATTATGTATGTAAATTTCTCAATTTCAACTGAGCTAATGTAAACTATATTTTGATGTAAACTTTGATTTTATCAATACAAGTTATAAAACGATGCATATAGAGTTGTTCATTATATCTTTGTGCTGTGATTATTGATTAGTCGCGCCCCGACCCAATTCGCTTCCGCAACCCGAATTTAGGGGTGCGACAGGATGCATGTTAGCATAATAGTTCATCTCTAATTGGCCTACATTTTCTTAACTTAGTTTATGTCCGTTTAGCATTTAGCGTTTTGTTAGTTTTACTATTTTAGCATCCATTTGTATTTAGTTTCTAATAAGCTTTAATTTTGTCGCACCCCTAAATTCGGGTTGCGGAAGCGAATCAGGTCGGGGCGCGACTAATCAATAATCACAAGCACATAAGATAAAGTGAACGACTTTATATGCGCCGTTTTAACAAAATACATTGATTGTAATAAAAGTTTACAAGAGTTATAAGGATTACATAAGCTCGGTATCCTGATCTGAAAGATTCTATGGCATTACTACTTATACAAAATATAATAATGCAGAAAAATCTCTTGATGTTCGTGTTTGCATGCGACTCGAGCTATATAATTCCTGAGTAGTCCTACTACTGCTGTGTACCTGAGAATACATGCTAAAAGGTCAGCTTAAAGCTGGTGAGCTCACAGGTGTAAATAATAAACATAATGTATGAACCACAAAATTTAATAATGTGTTTGAAATTAATCAAATAAATGTGAATATTACTGCCATGAATCCATAGTTTGAGCTTAACTGAGGGGTCAGGATCCGCCTTTAAGGACCTGAGCGAGGTGCCTCCGAGCGAGTGCCTAATCTACACTCGTGTAAACAAATGATAATGTGCCCGTTTGACATCACAGTCATGGTAGCGCGACTACCCCGGACAGGGATTGTCAATCCCATATGGTACCATACACTAACATTCACGCTAGATCCATACTTACAAACTATGTGGTGGAGGACTTTATGATTAGTAAAACAACTCATGCAGTCAATATATCATGTTTTGTACTTGTGTTCACATGTAAAACAAATCTGAGCATGTATTCTCATCCCCGGAGTAAAAATAGTAAAATGCGGGGCTATGAGACTCACCCGAGTCTGATGCGTTTATCTCAATAAACGTGCATTGCTAAACCAAGCAATGATGTCCGAAGACTGTAACCTGAGGGCGTCCAAGACGCGTGTTGGTTAATACGTGAGTAGGTATCTCAAAAGATTACCTATGTTAGTTTTTCATCCAACTAGTTATGTCCAAATACATCGATTCGTTTGATTATTTGTTTGTATTTTGAAAACATGTACGGCCCGTTGGTGACGGTTTGTAATAATAATCTTACATCATTATTATTATGTGTTGTTTCATTGTATACTGTTAAAGTATATGTTTCGTGTGTTGTATTGTGGTTCAAAGGTTGTAAATGTTTGACACGCAGTGTATAATGTGACACCCGCCAAATTAGGACTTGTAATTAATGCCTAATCAAGTGTAATACATGTAATTAGTTCTGTGTTAGGCTAATTAATGTATCAATAAATATATCTTGTTGAATATATACAAGTATTAGATTCGATTAAATCGTATAAGTTTCAAATCAAAAGCAATTTGATTCAATTAATACAGACGTTGGTGAACAATTTTATGAAATAATATAACATTATTTAATAACGCTATTACATCTAAAGATATCATTTTATAATATTTCAAGTTAAACTCGTATCGTACAAATGACAATTTACATAATTAAAATGTAAGATCGCACGATAAAACAAAACCAGAAAACGTTAAATTTAATAATTCAATTATTAAGTATTTTAATAAAATACCTCAACCAAATTATCGGGAATTTATTTGGTAATTTAAAACGTATATTTAAAAGTAATTAATATTAATTTAACGTTTAAACAATTGGGAAAACGAACACCGCACGGAGCACGATTGCAGGAGCTGAGGAAGTGAGGCTTTCAACAAAACCCCACTCCCTCCTCATTTTCTTCTTCATTTCCACCAACACTCCCCCCCCCCCTTTCTCTCTCTTTTCTCTTTCAAGATAACTATCACCACCATCACCTTAAAACACCAAATTACACCACCAAACGCCGCCGAAATCTCGAAGCTCTTAGGAGAAAAACAACCACCACGCAACGATCTACAACTCTATCTTTTCGGAATTTCATTTCGACACTTTGTAAGTTTCGACAAAAACCCAAAACTCTTCGATTTCACTCATTTTTACATGTTTGTTGTTTATATAAGCTTAAAATGTCCATATATGGGTTGGGTAAAAGGATCGGACCAAACTATGGCCGGAAAACTCGTTTTGGCTCAAAAATCCGTCAAACAGACCTAAGTGTCGCAAAGACGACCAGTATAGCGTCACTTCGTGCGTCACTTAAGTGACGCATTGAGTGTCGCATGAAACCCTAATTTTGCCTAAGTGCCGCATAAAACCCCTTTTTCCCGACACTCCAACCGTCACTTGCTTAGTGACGCCTAGGACCCTTACCTTCACTAATAACCCGACACTGCTTTAGTGACGCCCAAGTATGCGTCACTCCTTTAAGTGACGCCTAACCGACACTTACACCCGTCACTGATGAAGTGTCGCCACCTTATGCGTCACTTACCTAAGTGACGCCCTAAACTCAGAATTTCACATCTTATGCGACACTTCTTAAGTGCCGCCCAAGCTACCTTAATGACGCCTCAGTATGCGTCACTTCTGTTAGTGACGCCCTTACTCAGAATCTGCCATTTCATGCGTCACTTCCCAAGTGACGCCTAATGCCCTCTAGTGACGCTATAAGTGTCGCATGAAACAGAACCCAAATTTTACTAAGTGTTGAGACCTAAAATTTTATCACTCGATTTCACCCAAATTCAAGTCCAGATGCGTTTTTCACCAAAGCAATTTAGTAGAAATAAAAATTTTCCAAGCTGACCTGGCAGCTCGACCCCAGCCAGGGGCTCTGCCCCTTGGACCCCGCCAGGGGCTGCCGCCCCTTGGACCCCGCTACCAAGGGCGCTGCCCCCGGACCCCCGTCATTAACGGGCTTCGCCCTTACCCTAGGTTCACGAGTAATGGTGTTACATCTAAACTTTCACAAAGTGTTAAACTTGTATAACATCAAACACGAATGCGACACAACTTCTAAAACACATTGGAACTTAGTTTTAGGTATAACACTTCAAAATCATCAAAATAATAATGTGGGATTATCGTTACAAACAATCACCAACGGGTCGTACACATTTTCAAACACTTAAACAAACAACCAAATCGCGGTAATTTGGACATTCTAAGTTAGACGGACAACTACAAGGGAAGTCTTTCAAGATGCCTACTCATGTTATAACCATTGCGTGTCTTGGACACCCTCAGGTTACAAGTCTTCGGACATCAATTCCTCGCTAATCAATTCAAGTTTATTAAGTTAAACACCCGAGGCTCAGGTGAGTCTCATGGCCCCTATTTTACTGCTTTTCAATCAGGGGTGTGATATTATTGCTCGTTTTATTTTACAAGTTGAACGCAAGTACCAATCAATCAAATACTACATGAGTTGTTTTCAACTAATCACTAAAGCCCTCCATAACATAGTCTGGTAATACATTTGTAGCGTGAATGTTAGTATATGATATCATATAGGATTGACAATCCTCGTCCGGGTTAGCACGCACTAACTGGTCAAACGGACGTATTAGCATTTGGGAAGACGAGTGTAGATTAGGCACTCTTAGGAGGCAACTCAGTTGGGTTTCCTTAATTGGACCTGACACTCAAGTTAAGCTCAGACTATGTGCTCATGGCTGTATAACTTTTATTTTGCTTAATTGCATTTTAAATTCAATTATATTATGAAATCTTGCGGTTCATACAAATATGTGTTGACATACAAACCTGTGAGCTCACCAGCGTTTCGCTGATCCATTTTAGCATGTATCACAGGTGACCAATAGTAGGTTGGACTGCTCAATCAAGATCTATTAGCTCGAGTCAGCATGCAAACAATCAGAGATTTTAGCTGCATCATTATATTTTGTATAGATTAATTATGTACTTAAATCTCTCATTTTCAAACTGAGCTAATGTAAAACAATATTTTGATATAAACTTTGGTTTTATTAATATCAATGTAAAACGACGCATGTAGTGGTCGTTCATTATATCTTTTGTGCTGTGTATATTGATTAGTCGCGCCCCGACCTGATTCGCTTCCGCAACCCGAATTTGGGGGTGCGACATATAAAGTATTTCCAAACTTTAATGATGGGGGTTCGGGGGCAGCGCCCCTGATTAGCGGGGTTCCAGGGGTGGCAACCCCTGGCGGGGTCCAAGGGGCAGAGCCCCTGGCTGTGGTCGAGGTGCCAGGTCAGCTCGAAATTTTTTTATTTGTACTATATTGCTTTAGTTAAAAACGCATTTAAAAATTTGAATTTGGGTATTGTAAGTGATAAAATCTCAAGTGTTGACACTTAGTAAAAATCCATGTTTTCAAGGTTCTGATTTGTGCGACACTGGGTGCGACACTGGATGCGACACTGGATGCGACACCAAGTGCGACATAGGCTAATGTGTCGCAGGTCAGGACTGCGACATAGGTCTTTGTGTCGCTATGTGCGACGTCCACAATTTAATGCGACAAAAGGTGTTCTGTCGCTACTGCGACATTCGCAATTTGATGCGATATAGTGGCTTGTGTCGCTATGTGCGACATATTCAATTTTTGGAAACATAGTGACTTGTGTCGCTATGTGCGACGTAGCCTATTCTTAGCGACATAAGGGCTTGTGTCGCAGGTGGCCTGGAGCCTCTGCGACATAACCTGTTGTCCAAAACAACAAGTGTCGGTTTTGTGGTCAAACGACTTCGGTTTGACTCGAAACTTTTACACAAGTCTTAGATGAGTTTATAAAGTTTGCAGAAATTATTAGTTTGTGTCGGGGGTAACCCGAAGTGTCGGATCTATCAAATGGTCAAAACTGACATTTTCCGACAATGTTTCGAAAACGAGTTTTATTACTTTATATGGACATAATCAAGCTAGATAAACAACATAACATGTAAAAGAGTAAAATATAAGAGTTTTCGAAAGTGTCGGGATCTTACAAATCGTCGCGTGAAGATTCCGAAAAGATGGTTGTGTTCCTCTCGTTATCGTGATCGTTTTTCTCCAAATGAGTCTTGCGATTTAAGTTCGTTTGGTGGTGCTTTTGTGGGTTAAAGATGGCGGTTTCTAGAGGGAGAGGGAGAGGGGTTTTAGAGAGATGGTGGAGAAAGTGTGTGTTTGGTGGTTGTGTGAAAATGAAGCAAAAGGGGAAGGAAGTCAAGGGTATAGGAGGCCTCACCTCCCTTCCCTTGGCCGGTTTAGTGGGGGCCCCCACAAGGTGTGGGTCTCTCAATTTTGTCCCCTTATTCGAGCTCCGTGCGGTGTTCGTTTTCTCGGTCGTTTAAACGTTTAATTATCGTTATACGTTTTAATACGTGTGTTTCATTAACGATTTAAATCGTGATATTTTAATGAAACTATTATCCTAAATACTTTATTTTAAGTTATTAAAATGTTGTCGGGCGCGTTTCGTGCATTTCTGTCGCGTATGATTAGTTTTAGATGATACGAAATATATTTGTATATATTATCCAAATAATATATAATAAAAATGAGTTAATTAAATAATTTCATATTATTTAATAAATTGTTCACCAACGTCCATATTTAAATGTACCAGAATCCATCCAATATAAAATTGCACGACTTAACCAAATCGCGTATGTGTGCATATATATAAAAGTATATCAATACACATAATGATACAAATAATTAACCCTAATTACATGTATTAATACAATGATTATGTACTAAGTATTAGCCCTAATCTGGCGGGTGTCACAAATTTGTAATAGTCTCAATAAAGTTGTCTTCAGTTTAGACAGTATTTATGGTGATGATTCGTACACCATCAACTTTCTTTCGTACATCACTAAACATGCTTCAAACTATTATATTTTGTACAACAGTTTAAAGCATTTTTAATGGTGTACAAAAGTTTAAAATATATTTAATGATGTATGGTAAAAAAATTGATATTGTATGAACCATTATTTTACATGTTTAAAGAAGTTCATTTGACCACATGATAGATTATTTCATTATGTGTACTTTTAAATGTACACATTTTACACACACACAAATAAAGTTTGTATTTAACACGAATTATTTAACTCTTTATTGATCGATGTCTAATTATGTCTTATATCAAATGCACCTTGATACACTTTGATAATAATGTTTTCCGTATTACATTTTTAGATGCTAAATTTTAAGGGAGTTAATAAATACAACAAATTATATGATTCATATATCAAAATTATGCTATTATATGTTTGTACCGTGAGCTTTAAATTTGCACAGTTTGGTGTAACAAATAACTTAGGTGTTGTATTTATCACCTCCTAATTTTAAAACATGTAGTAACAATGGTGTAATATTATTATCCTTTTCGTACTCACTTTGAGTCTCATTTACGTGCCTTAATGAGCTAAAGGTTATCCGAAATGTCTAAACGTTCGTATTCGTATGCTCCAATGTACGTTTATGAGTCTCATTTAGTACATACATATAGAGGTTTAGATATTTGTCTGGTCGGATATGAACAAGACTTTGTTTGAGTAAACGTATGTAGTTTAAACCTCAAACCATGCTTCGTGGTTGACTCTTGTATTCATTTTATTACTTTAAATGTTAATACTAGTAAATTAGTAATGTAGTATAATTAAATTTGAGTTTGTTATTGGAGATATAAATTTGATCGAGTTACCAAATACAGAACAAGGGTATATATAAAATTTTCTAATTTATATATTTTCAAAATCTTAATGTAAGACTCATTAAGTTTACTACTCCTTAGTTTGTATCGTGTACCATATGAATATCCGAAATGTTGAGGTATGGGAAGTGGATAAAGTTAAATTCAACGTTAAGCTTCAACGTTATACGGGAATGTCACTCCCTTTGAATGTTGAAGCCAAAGTTAAGACCTCACCTAATGTTAACTTTTCAAAGTGGGTGAAATGCGTGAATTGGTTTCAGATTCATATCTTCTCTCAACATTATGTTTCACATTGAACTATTTCTCTTAAAATAAGTTTTGATGTTGAATTCAACGTTATTTAACATTGAGATCAACATCGAATATGCTCTTACATCTTTACAGCATGTATCTAATATCATTTCACCAATACGTACACATTGTATGTATGTATGTGGAACCATATACACATGTGTGTAAAGGTTAAGATGTAACGCAATCACTCGAAGATGAGTACAAGGAAGATGAAGAAGGATGGACATCATATGTAATCTCTATATGCACGAATCTTTTAGAAACATATATATTAGTTTGGATGTTATATTTAGATCGTTTGAAACTACTAAAAAACAAGTCAAAAGTAGCAGTTGGGCTACTAGCATTTTGGGTCGGACAAAGCAAGAGCCCGTCTAATATAGAATACCATTTCAAGTCTCAAGTACTCGACAAAATGTATCTATATAATTCCTCAAATTAAGGCAAATGCTAATGTTAAAAAATCATACCTTTGACACTAATTTTATACTACTACTTTTGTTATGTCTGCATCCCACTTTGATCCAAGTTTTAGTTTATTTAATTGAATTAAATAAATTAATAAAAAGGTTTTTCTTTCTTTCTTTCTTTTCTATAAATAGAATAGATGTGTTTTTATGAATTAAAGAAAGTGGTTATGGTTGTGTTGTTAGTACTTTTGGGGACAAACGATTCGTTTTATGAAATAATTTAGACCTTAGAATATATATTTATGTATGTGGCACCACATAACAAAGGGTTGGTATGATAGGGCATGTGATGTGCTTTTTAGGGCTTATAACTTTTGGACCACTTTCATGTTCAACGTAAACATTGTATTTGAAAAGAAAGAAAAATGATTGAATTTGCAAACTGTTGTAATGATTTTGAGGAGCTTGGATGTCTTGTAAAAAATAGGTAAAAAGTATTAATACGATTCGCGTTATCAATAATAGTTGTAGTGTTTTGACTAACACTAGTTGATTATCTTTATACCAAGAGTGTGATCTTCAAAATAAACATGTCTTGTCCATTAATTTGATTTAAACAAAGGGTATTTGATTTAAACAAAGGTAACTGAACCTGTGACAATTCTCACTCACTGAGTGATTTCACGATCAACAATTTGATGTCAATAGATTCCTCAACACTTGTTATGAACGGTACTTTAAACTTTTGTACTAATGGTATTTTTGATAACAACTTGCTGAAGTTGAGGATTTGGGCTTGTGGCTAGATTTTAGGGTTTATTATTTTTTTATGTATTAAATTTTACACTTTTTACTATTGTATGTGACGTACTTTCATTTGTTCTATTGTATGTGTATATAGTGAACTTGTAAATATGATCTATTGTATGCATTATTTTCATTTTGGGTAAGTCCAAAAAATGAAACTTTCCTTTTTTGACCTTACACAAAAAGAAAATAATATATACAATAGATCATATTTACAAGTATAATACATACAATAAAAGTTTTCAAAATACAACTCATATAATAATAGTAAAAAGTGTAAAGTTTAATAGATAAGGAAACAATAAACCTTAGATTTTAAGAAGTGCATGGGGGCTTTTACAAGCAATTTGAATCAGCTTCCATTTTAATTTTTTTTAATTTTAATAATCTCCACTTAATTTGGTTTGCCAAACAAAAATGATTGTTTATAAGAGTTTGAACTTGTAAAAATGAAAAAAATCATAAAATCCTCAAAAATAGAGGTGCCAGAAAGCTATTCAAAATTTCAAATCATTGACAATATCTATATAGTAAGTTAATACAAGTAATTTGACATTGTTGATGATTAGTGAATCTTGGAAGATGTTTAAAAGGTAAAAATGAAGTACAAAAAGCTTGGTGCAAGTAATAATTACATACACCAAGTTTAGTTGGGAAAGATAGAACACAACACATAGTGCAAGCCTTCCTGTAGTCCTGTACAACTAAAGGAATGATGGTACAAACAAGCACATATACATAAAGGTATACCATATGGGCCACATAATACATGTTCAAGCTCTAGTCTTTCCTGGCTATGTTCATCACATAATACATGTTCAAGCTCTAATCTTTCCTGGCTATGTTCATCAATCATGCTCGTTTACTCATTCATATTCATATAAATAAATATAATAATATAATAATATAATAATCGTGTTATGATGTGTTATCTTAAAGACGGATAAATTATTGTAATCACAATTGATATTAAATCCACATTGAGCCTTACTACTGCGCTTGATTTCACATGACTAATGAACCTTCGTTCAAGACATTAAGAGACGGAAATTCGGGTGCATATGTATAAATTGAGTTTCAACTCGATAAAGCTTATAAAAGACGCAATTCACACTTGTAGTCTTGTATCTTAATAATAACGTATATATGAGGAAAGTCACTTTACTTCCTAACGTAACATGTTGCATCATTTTCTATTTTTACTAATTTTTTTATTGAACGGCAGAAAATTATATTAAAAAATCCATCTAGCAAGAAACTAGAGGCCAAAGTACAAAATCTAGAAATACATCACGCTACACAGACTAAATTTTTCCCGTGACTGTAACTGCTAAGAAAGCAAAAAGGGTAAAAAAACTCATGCCAATTACAGATATACCAAGACATAAGAAAAAACCCCATCAACGGAGGCCATGCACTGGTTTTCACCCCGTGATGTTTTTGATGCAATCCCAAACAAGTCTCGGGGAAGCAAAACAAGAAACCAAAAAAATAAGCACTCCAAATAAAAGCCCTTTAAGCAAACGAACAAGGATTTTTTGAGCCATACAATCCACTTCATGTTTGCGTTCCTATACCCGCAGTTGTGCCAATAGAAATGAGAGGGTTTTTAAGCCATTCGTCCCAACGAATCTTATGCTTCCTATTCCTATTCTGATACCATAAAAAAGAGTGAATGACAATAGAATTGAAAAGAACAATATCACGTTTCTTATTTGGAGCAAAAAAAAATTCATTATAAAATCTCCAAATACTCCACCATGTCGTGTTTATGATCGATTCCAGCACTTTCTTTAATCTCTTCGATTTAGGCAATGAATCAATAAATTGAAGAAGACCATAAGCATCCATAGAGGTTGGGATTGTGAAATCCAACCATTTAGGCAAAGACTTCCAGACCCTCTTAGCAATCAAACTGTAACGTCCTCAAAACCGGTCTGGTAATTTCCTTACTTTTAATAATTATTTAATAAGTTATAAGTAAATTAAATATTATTTGCTTATGTGAAACTTATTATGAATAGTGTGATATTATTTGTTTTAAATAGTTATTGGTGACAGTGCAATAAAATAAATATTTTCGTAATCGGTTTTTAGGTTCCAGACTGTAAATTTAAAACGGGTATTGAAAATACCCAAATGGGAGTCGGTCATTAGGGAGACCGACCTCTTTTCTTGGTGATTATCTCCTTTTCCCTGTAAATGAAGAACACTCTCACTACCTACTCATTGTAACTCTAAACTTCAAGAACTTGAATCCCTAAACAAATTAGTGATTCTAATTGTGGTTTCACATATATAATCATCTTCTAGCTAGTTAGTGGCTTGTTCTTCACCAAAGTGTAAGAATTTTAACTTTTTGATTTTATAAATTAAGTTAGGTGTGAAATTATGTAAATTAATTTAGTTCTTGGCTTGATGATAATGATGTTGATGTTATAAACTAATTTTGTAGTCCCAACTAGTGAGTTTGAACTCTTTAATGGTGAATTTGAAATCAAGTGTTTGACCTAAATAGTTTAATTTGATTTTTGTATGGGTATGATGTTAAATGAAGTTGTTTGATGTTTATAGAAGTAGTGTAATGTTTCTTAGACCCCAAAAATGTAGTATTGTTGATTTGGTACTTTCAAAAGTGGTGTTTATTAAGTTTGGTTCGAGCTGAGATTTTGCAGAAATAAGTTGCAGGTCATTTTCCTCTTGCTCACGCGATCCCAACTTTTGGTTTCTGGATCGCGTAAGTTAGTTAAAATCATCCAAAATGTCAAAGTTTACCTTGGGTACGCGATCCCACAAAAGTTTCTGGATCGCGTATGTTAGTGCAATTTGGTTACAGAAGAAAATGAAGTAGGATACGCGATCCTGTAAATGGATCCTGGATCGCGTGAGTTAGTGTAATTTGGTAACAGAAATATTTGAACTGAGCTACGCGATCCGGCTAGGATTTCTTGGATCGCGTATGCAAGAGTAAATTTGAATGTTTGGTTAAAATCTTATATTTTGATTTAGTTGATTTAGATTATGAATAAAAGTTGTTTATTTGTTTAAATACTTTGTATTTAAGTTTGTTAAGTGAAAGAAGTAAGTTATTAACTTGTTGATTTTGTATTCTCAGATAAACAGAAGACTCAGTGATATAGACATCCTGAGTGTGGAGGTGAAAGCGGTATCGGTGAGTGGATTTACAACTCACTCTTTGATTTAGTTGTAATTACTTTGATTACAACAAGTGATATTTGTCATGTTGATAGAGTTTGTTAAATTGTGTTATTGATTGAATCTTATTTGCTAGTTGCAATATGATTACAAGTTGTTTTGAGGTCAACACGTTGGTTGGGTTAGTTGGATATTGTGTGAATTACACATAGTCTTACTTCATTTGTTGTGTGTAAGACTTGTGTTTGAGTACAATAATCACTAACTATCGGTCTATTCCGTATTGGCCATATGGATTGTTGGACAAGTGTTCTTGAGAGCCGCCGCAGCAGTAGGGTTTCTCAAGGACCACCGATCCTTATAGTTGAATTGTTGATTGTTGATTTTGATGTATAACATTGTTTGGTGTAAACAAGGGATTATACTAAGTTGATTAGTGTGTTATGTATTCATTTACTTAGCTTCATCTTAATCCCTCAATTTACTTCTTGCAGGTGTTATTCTGATATGTGGGTTGCAAGAAGGGGACGAAGAATGTTTGATATTTAGCAACTCTGATATAGTTTTTTTTAGAAAACTATGTTTAGTACAATATAATACCCCGTTTATAAGATGTAAATGATGGTTTTTGTAATTATTTGACATATGATGTATGTTAATATTATAAGTTTATAAAATAATGTTTTGTTTTGAACGCTTTCGTAGTTGAAAATAATAAAATAATGTATTAGAAAGAGGGGTGTTATAAGTTGGTATCAGAGCAAAGTTTTGGGTGAATTGAGCATTGTAAAATGTTCAATCCCAAACTTTGATTGTGTTGAATCAAACATTCTTGTGTTGGGATTAGTAGGGATGTGAATTAGTTAGTAGATAATACTAACGATTAACGAGTGTTGAGTATTGTGTTGATTTCAGAGATGGCAGATAAAGAACAAACGACCGTGAACCCTAATAATGCCTCAAGGATTGATGCTCCACCGTCGGATACACATAATGAGAGACATGACCATGAGGGTACATCTAATCTTGCTCATGGAGAATCTAACAGGGATGATTATTTGCATCAATTAAAGGATGAGATAATTACTTTGAGGGAGTATAAACGCCAAGCTAAAATTGAATCATCTCAACAACAACGACCTGTTTTTGGTAATGTTCCACCATCTCAATCTCAATCAAGTAAACATTGTTCTTTTAAGACCTTTATGGCTAGCAAACCACCAGAATTTCATGGGAGTACAAATCCTTCTGTTACCTTAAATTGGTTGAGAGATATGGTGAGGAAGTTTGATGTGACCCGTTGTGAGGAAGAATTGAAGGTTAATTATGCAGTCCAATGTTTAAAGGATGAAGCTATGGTGTGGTGGGATTCTATCACCGGCCATTTAATTCAACAACAGAAATAGTCAATCAGGTGGAATGATTTTCGCAATGCTGTGTGTAATCAATATTGTTCGGATTTTGATATGGCACGTATCAAAAGAGAGTTTGTGAGTTTGCAGCTAACTGAAAATATGACGATTGATGAGTTGATATCTCAATTTTTGGATAAATTGCGATTTGTTCAACAGTGGGTACCTGATGAAAAGACTAAAGTTGAACATTTTGTTGAAACCTTGACACCGAATTACCGTACCACGGTGAGATTAGCGGGTTCTTTGTCACAAGCTTTTACACTTGCTAAATCTGTTAACAGTGACATGTGAGCTCAAAATCTTCATGTGAAGGGTATATTATCTTCTAGAGATAAGAGTGATTCTTTAAGCAAGGGAAAGTCGAGATGGCAACAAAACCGACAAAGTAAGAAAAGTGGAAACAAAAGTGGATTTTCTGGTGTGTCTGTTAATTCTAACTGGTGCAGTTCCTGTAAGTCAAAGCACACCGGTCCGTGTACTCCTCAAACGAACAAGTGTCTGAAATGTGGTGAATTAGGGCATGAAATCAAAAGTTGTAGGTATCCTAATTTTGTTTGTTGGACGTGTAAAAAGGAGGGACATCGAGTTGGAAATTGTCCCGAGGCAGGAAGGCAGGGTTCATCTTCGGTCGGAGGTTCGTCATCTTCCGGTCAGAAACGAAAGAATCCACCTCCAGCAACTAGTAGGGCTTTCCAGATGACAGTCGATGAGGTTGTGCACACGGAAGATGTTATTACGGGTACTTTCCTTATAAACTCTGTACCTGCACGTGTTCTATTTGACTCAGGAGCAAATTGTTCCTTTATATCAGTGTGCTTTTGTGATAAACTGAATTTGAGCCCTACTTTGATTAATAAGCCTGTAGAAGTAGAGATTTATAGTGGTAAATTAGTTCTTGTTACCACCTTGGTAACTGGAGCTAATATTGTAATTGATGACCAAATTTTCCCAATCTCGTTTCTGTTAATGTCAATTCCCAGTTTCGATGTAATAGTCGGTATGGATTGGTTGAGTCACCATAAAGCCAGTATAGATTGTCATCAGAAGTTAATAAAGATCCCAATCTCTGAAAAGTCATACGTTGTGGCTCGAGGAGAAAGGGATAGAGGGCATATTCCTTTGATTAGCATGATGAAAGCTAGAAAGTCGTTGTCTAAGGGTTGTGAATCTTATCTAGCTTATGTGATAGATGCCAAATTGGAAAAGAAAGCTATTTTCGACGTTCGGGTAGTTTCTGAATATCCGGGGGTATTTCTCGATGAATTGCCTAGATTGCCACCTATTAGGGAAGTTGAATTCCAAATTGATCTTATCCTTGATACGATGCCTATAGCAAAAGCTCCCTATAGATTAGCTCCATTTGAGATAAGAGAAATGATGAGTCAGATACATGAGTTGTTAGATAAGGGATTCGTTAGACCTAGTTCTTCACAGTGGGGTGCACCAGTGTTGTTTGTGAAAAAGAAAGATGGGTCTTTCCGAATGTGCATTGATTATAGAGATTTGAACAAAAGAACTATAAAGAATAAGTACCCTTTACCCCGAATAAACGATTTGTTTGATCAGTTGCAAGGGTCATCGGTTTATTCTAGAATTGATTTAAGATCAGGTTATCATCAAGTTCGAGTTCGCGAACAAGATATTCCAAAGACTGCTTTTTGGACTAGGTATGGTCATTATGAATTCTTGGTCATGCCTTTTGGTTTAACTAATGCTCCAGCAGTTTTTATGGATTTGATGAATCGTGTATGTCGACCCTTCTTGGATAAATTTGTGATTGTTTTCATTGATGATATTTTGGTGTATTCTAAATCCGAACCAGAACACGAAACACATTTGAGATTAGTGTTGGAAACTTTAAGAAGAGAACAATTATATGCTAAATTTTCTAAATGTGAGTTTTGGATTCGAGAAGTGCAATTTCTGGGTCATGTAATTTGTAAGGATGGTGTTAAAGTTGATTCCTCAAAAATCGAAGCTGTGATGAATTGAAAAGCTCCAAAGACAGCATCTGAAATAAAGAGTTTCTTGGGATTAGCGGGTTATTACAGGAAATTCATTAAAGATTTTTCTAAACTTGCATGTCCGTTGACTAAATTGACCCGTAAATATGAAAAGTTTGTGTGGAGTGACCAACAAGAACACGCCTTTCAAACTTTAAAACAATTTTTGTGTCAAGCCCCAGTGTTGGCGTTACCAAGTGGATCTGATGATTTTATTGTTTATTGTGATGCATCGTATGTTGGATTGGGTGGTGTTCTTATGCAACGGGATAGAGTTATTGCCTATGTTTCTCGTCAATTGAAACCTCATGAAAAGAACTATCCCACTCATGATTTAGAGTTAGCAGCGGTTATGTTTGCATTAAAAATCTGGAGACATTATTTATACGGTACAAAATGTGTTATCTATACAGATCATAAGAATCTTCAATATGTGTTTTCTCAGAAAGAGTTGAATATGCGACAAATGCGATGGTTAGAGTTAATCAAGGATTATGATTGTGAGATTCGATACCATCCAGGTAAAGCCAATGTGGTTGCGGATGCTTTAAGTAGAAAAGGTACTTCTAATAAACTTTACTTTCTACGAGTTAATATTTCTTCGGAAATAGTGGATAAAATCAAAGTTGCCCAATTAGAAGCTTTGTTGGATTGTAATTTGAAATCAGAAATCATGTTGAAAAGAAAAGATGACTTGGTTGATGATTCTAGAGGATTGAAAACTTTTCAGTCTGGATTCCTCTTGTTGGTGGTGTAAGAGATATAATTTTAACTGAAGCTCATAAATCAAAATTAACTATTCATCCCGGAAGTACCAAGATGTATAATGATTTGAAACCTTTCTATTGGTGGCCTACGATGAAAACCGATATAGCACAGTTTGTTGGTTCTTGTCATATTTGTGCTCAGGTTAAAGCTGAATATCAGAAACCGTATGGATCACTTACACAGTTAGAGATTCCGAATTGGAAGTGGGAACATTTAACTATGGATTTTGTAACTAAACTTCCTAGAACGCCACGTGGAAACGATATGATTTGGGTTATTGTTGACCGTTTAACTAAAAGTGCGCATTTTCTTGCTACTAGAGAAACCGCTTCTTTAAGTAAATTTGCACAATTGTATGTCAACGAAATTGTATCGAGACATGGAGTTCCGTTATCGATTGTTTCAGATAGAGACTCTCGGTTTATTTCACATTTTTGGCAGAGTTTACAAAATGAGTTAGGCACACGTGTGAATTTAAGTACTGCATACCATCCTCAAACTGATGGTCAGTCAGAATGAACAATTCAGACACTAGAAGATATGTTGCGTGCTTGTGTAATGGAGTATGGTGGTTCTTGGGATTCTCATTTACCGTTAGTGGAATTCGCTTATAACAATTCTTATCATTCCAATATCGGTATGCCGCCGTATGAAATGTTATATAGGCGACGTTGTAGAACTCCTACTTGTTGGTTAGAAGTAGGAGAGAAACAGTTTGCTGGGCCCGACATTGTTCAGATGACGGCGGATAAAGTAGCCATAGCACGGGAGAAATTGAAAGTTGCACGTGACCGACAGAAACAATATGCAGACCCGAGAAGAAGACCAGTGTCGTTTTCTGAAGGTGAAATGGTTTATCTCAAAGTTTCCCCTTGGAAAGGTGTGATTAGATTTGGAAAGCGGGGAAAGCTCGGTCCTAGATATATTGGTCCATTCAGAGTTAGACAAGTAGTAAACGATCAAACAGTTGCCTTAGATCTCCCTATTGAATTGTCTGGTATTCATGACACTTTCAATATTTGTTACCTAAGAAAATGTAATGTGGAGGATAAATCCCAAATCCTTCCATTGTTAGACCTTTGTGTAGACCAGAGTCAGAAACTAGTTGAAGAACCAGTTGAACTCCTAGATCGTAAGGCTACTAAACTTAGAAAGAAGTAAATTCCCATGGTGTTAGTAAAGTGGAAGCATAGTTTAGGTGCAAACCTTACTTGGGAAACAGAGGAGAGTATGAAGTCCAGATATCCTGGATTGTTTGACCGTGATGAGATTTCGGGGACGAAATCCTCTTAAGGAGGAGAGATTTTTAACATCCTCAAAACCGGTCTGGTAATTTCCTTACTTTTAATAATTATTTAATAAGTTATAAGTAAATTAAATATTATTTGCTTATGTGAAACTTATTGTGAATAGTGTGATATTATTTGTTTTAAATAGTTATTGGTGACAATACAATAAAATAGATATTTTCGTAATCGGTTTTTAGGTTCCAGACTGTAGATTTAGAACGGGTATTGAAAATACCCAATGGGAGTCGGTCATTAGGGAGACCGACCTCCTTTCTTGGTGATTATCTCCTTTTCCCTGTAAATGAAGAACACTCTCACCACCTACTCATTTTAACTCTAAACTTCAAGAACTTGAACCCCTAAATAAATTAGTGATTCTAATTGTGGTTTCATATATATAATCATCTTCTAGCTAGTTAGTGGCTTGTTCTTCACCAAAGTGTAAGTATTTTAACTTTTTGATTTTATAAATTAAGTTAGGTGTGAAATTATGTAAATTGATTTAGTTCTTGACTTGATGTTAATGATGTTGATGTTATAAACTAATTTTGTAGTCCCAACTAGTGAGTTTGAACTCTTTAATGGTGAATTTGAAATCAAGTGTTTGACCTAAATAGTTTAATTTGATTTTTGTATGGGTATGATGTTAAATGAAGTTGTTTGATGTTTATAGAAGTAGTGTAATGTTTGTTAGACCCCAAAAATGTAGTATTGTTGATTTGGTACTTTCAAAAGTGGTGTTTATTAAGTTTGGTTCGAGCTGAGATTTTGCAGAAATAAGTTGCAGGTCATTTTCCTCTTGCTCATGCGATCCCAACTTTTGGTTTCTGGATCGCGTAAGTTAGTTAAAATCATCCAAAATGTCAAAGTTTACCTTGGGTACGCGATCCCACAAAAGTTTCTGGATCGCGTATGTTAGTGCAATTTGGTTACAGAAGAAAATGAAGTAGGATACGCGATCCTGTAAATGGATCCTGGATCGCGTGAGTTAGTGTAATTTGGTAACAGAAATATTTGAACTGAGCTACGCGATCCGGCTAGGATTTCTTGGATCGCGTATGCAAGAGTAAATTTGAATGTTTAGTTAAAATCTTATATTTTGATTTAGTTGATTTAGATTATGAATAAAAGTTGTTTATTTGTTTAAATACTTTGTATTTAAGTTTGTTAAGTGAAAGAAGTAAGTTATTAACTTGTTGATTTTGTATTCTCAGATAAACAGAAGACTCAGTGATATAGACATCCTGAGTGTGGAGGTGAAAGCGGTATCGGTGAGTGGATTTACAACTCACTCTTTGATTTAGTTGTAATTACTTTGATTACAACAAGTGATATTTGTCATGTTGATAGAGTTTGTTAAATTGTGTTATTGATTGAATCTTATTTGCTAGTTGCAATATGATTACAAGTTGTTTTGAGGTCAACACGTTGGTTGGGTTAGTTGGATATTGTGTGAATTACACATAGTCTTACTTCATTTGTTGTGTGTAAGACTTGTGTTTGAGTACAATAATCACTAACTATCGGTCTATTCCGTATTGGCCATATGGATTGTTGGACAAGTGTTCTTGAGAGCCGCCGCAGCAGTAGGGTTTCTCAAGGACCACCGATCCTTATAGTTGAATTGTTGATTGTTGATTTTGATGTATAACATTGTTTGGTGTAAACAAGGGATTATACTAAGTTGATTAGTGTGTTATGTATTCATTTACTTAGCTTCATCTTAATCCCTCAATTTACTTCTTGCAGGTGTTATTCTGATATGTGGGTTGCAAGAAGGGGACGAAGAATGTTTGATATTTAGCAACTCTGATATAGTTTTTTTTAGAAAACTATGTTTAGTACAATATAATACCCCGTTTATAAGATGTAAATGATGGTTTTTGTAATTATTTGACATATGATGTATGTTAATATTATAAGTTTATAAAATAATATTTTGTTTTAAACGCTTCCGTAGTTGAAAATAATAAAATAATGTCTTAGAAAGAGGGGTGTTATACAAACAATCCCACATAACGTGATCAATCGATTCAATACCAAAAAAAAAATCATAATAACACAATGTTTTTGGTTTTTTACTTTTAAGCGTGAAGGATATGAGGAGAAGACATCAAATGGGGGAAATGAGTAGCAGACCAAATTCACTACATTTTAGGAACAAATTTATAGATGAAAATGCATTAAAATTTTATAGATGTAGAATGCAGTATTTTATTAGTAAATGCAGTGAATCTAAGCTGCAATTTTATACTAAAATGTAGTGAATTCGACTTTCTCCTCATTAATGACATTTCCTTGTAACCTTACCCTTTTTCAAAAATAAATAAAAAATTCCTAGAAAATATAGCAAATTACAACTTAGAAAAGCATTTTTTTTAAGGGTGAGTATCAAAATATATTTCAATGCACCTTATACATTAAGAAAATTATATATATAATTTAATGTATCAACATCCAAATGTTGTAGATCACTAGATCATGTCTAAACATTATCTTAATTTGTGATATTTAAAATAAATATTGCTATTCAACATTTCGTTTAACACGTTTTGTAAAAGTGACTACTAGAATTTGGGTGTACTAATTTTTCTATAATTTATATCTAAAACGCTAAAAACGCATTTAGAGCATAGTGACATATTAACGGGGATATGAAGAAGTAAAACGTAGATAAACGAAATTGAGTTTCAACTCGATAAAGCTTATAAAGGACGGACTTCACACTTGTAGTCTTGTATCATAATAATAACGTATATATGAGGAAAGTCACTTTACTTCCTAACGTGACATGTTGCGTCAATTTCTATTTTTACTATTTTTTTTATTGAACGGCATAAAATTATATTAAAAAAGCCATCTAGCAAGAAACTAGAGGCCAAAGTACAAAATCTAGAAATACATCACGCTACACAGACTAGATTCTTCCCGTGACTTTAACTGCTAAGAAAGCAAAAAGGGTAAAAAAAAACTCATGCCGATTACAGATTTACCAAGACATAAGAAAAACCACCATCAAAGGAGGCCATGCCACTGGTTTTCACTCCGTGATGTTTTTGATGCAATCCCAAACAAGTCTCGGGGAAGCAAAACAAGAAACCGAAAAAAATAAGCACTCCAAATAAAAGTCCTTTAAGCAGACGAACAAGGATTTTTTGAGCCATACAATCCACTTCATGTTTGCGTTCCTATACCCGCAGTTGTGCCAATAGAAAGGAGAGGGTTTTTAAGCCATTCGTCCCAACGAATCTTATGCTTCCTATTCCTACTCCTACTGTGATACCATAAAAAAGAGTGAATGACAATAGAATTGAAAAGAACAACATCACGTTTCTTATTTGGAGCAAAAAAAAATTCATTATAAATTCTCCAAATACTCCACCATGCCGTGTTTATGATCGACTCCAGCACTTTCTTTAATCTCTTCGGTTTAGGCAATGAATCAATAAGTTGAAGAAGACCATAAGCATCCATAGAGGTTGGGATTGTGAAATCCAACCATTTAGACAAAGACTTCCAGACCCTCTTAGCAATCAAACAATCCCACATAACGTGATCAATCGATTCAATACCGCTAGAACAAACTGGGCATAAAATCGATGGAATGTCCAAACCTTTGGAGAGAAGATTTAATCGGGAAGGTAAATGATCTAACAAAAGACGCCACACAAAAATATTGATCTTTGATGGAACAAACTTATTCCACCTAGTAGGAGATATATGAGACGATGGTAAATGTTGATCAATCAAAGTTCAAATTTCTTTTACCGAAAATCCAACTATCAATCCACAATTCCAGTTCCAATTGTCATCTTGATCACATAAAACCATCTCCGAAACCTGATTGGAAAGTTGATGCAGTTGGGACTCCTCTACACCGCCTCTAATGTCACGACGCCAATTCCAAGTAAAGCAAGAACCGTCCCAACGTTGGTTAACCAAACAATCCTGATGCTTATCCAATCTGTACACACGGGGATATTTAGATGCCAAAGTAGAGTCTCCAATCCATATATCATGCCAAAATAAAGTAGTTGCACCGTTACCAATCTTTTACTTATCACGCTGTGAGGAATAACATTTTCATTATTAAGGATAGAGACCACTAAACAAATTTTACCCCGTGGACTTTTGAGCTTAGCATTCAAATTATCCCAGTAAGACATAGGAGGATAATTGTAGATGTTATTAATGATTTTAGTCCAAAAGGCATTCAGGGATGTCAATAAACGCCATCTCCATTTATATAGAAGAGCCATATTCATGGCATAAAGACTACCAATTCCAATACCTCCTTTATCCTTACTAGCTAGGACAGAATCCCATTTTATCCAATGAAGTTTCGAGCCATCTTTATCACCTCCAAAAGAATTTAGACCGAATCGATTCAAGAGTTTCTCTATTTTTACTATTTATAGGTATATTTTTTCTATGTATAATAAAATCAATCAAAACAATCTATTTTTATAACTAAGGGAGAAGACCCTTTATTATTTGTCAAATATATACCCATGTCACATCATATAAATCTTATGTGTCATCACCATATAAAAAAAACTTGATGATGTGGATTTTCCTACACCCTTATTCCAAATAAGGTAATATTCAATTAAAAATTATATTATAACTATTTTCATTTAATAAGGTAATTAATAAAATTGAATTATAAATAATTTAATTCAAAATAATGTGTCATGTAATAACACTTATAACTTTTTATCACAGTCCAAACTCATGACATCTTTTAATCTATTTTTTCCTTCTAATTTTAATCTTTTAGTTTTTTCATCTTAATCATCACTCTTATTTATCTAACTTTCTTTTTTTTTAAAAAAAATAAAAAATAAAAAAATTTAGTAGTAAGTTATGAGAACTTGCTTTTAATGTAATTATATCTTTCATTAAAGTTTTGTTAATTTGAATTTTTTTATTATCATCTTTACAGAATAAGGGAACTTAATTTCTATTATTTAGTAAACTAGATACAAACTTTATGGATGGGCAGATCAAGTTCATCAACTATTTTTTAAAGAGTTTTTTTTCTATTTTTTTAATCTCACACAACTTAATTACAATTCAGTATACGAATGGTAAGACGTGTACTTATATTAATTCTATATTACTTCTCAAATCTATATAATGTAGGTATATATTTGATTGTTGTAGAATGATTTATGTTTTGTGGATATATATGTACATTAATTATTCAATAAAACGTCTAAATTGTTATAGTAATTATTACAATTTATTTTTTCCAAGACTATTAACGTACACATTGTTTATCAATTGTTGCAAGGTTAACATATTATAATTATAGGAAACGGAAATGTCACAATGACTAGACAATTTTTTTAGTTAAAAAAATGTCAATTTATAACATACACATCTTTTTTAACCTTCTCATTTCATTGATATATTGTGGGAAGAATATGTTGTTATTAGTTCATTTTTGAGCGGTTAAAGTTTATAAATTATCACTAATACTGATAGAAAAAGTTTCTTTTATAATCTAAAAGTTTCCCCCATTTCATATATCGTTTTGACTTGTAATTCACATATTACGACATTTTATAATGCTAGTTGTGCATCGTACGAGTTTACCACTAGTAAAGTTAATATAAGCATGACACTTAATCATTTTTAAGCATGACACATCACCAAATTTTAATAGCTACTAATATCAATATTCGTATATTCTGTATCTAAATCAATAAATTCTATTTAAAAAACTAAATATTTGTTTTATAATAAGTTTTAGTAATGTTACTAACTTTTTAACAATTTTTTAATTCATTTTTGCTAATATTCACATGTTGTTTGACCAAATTTGTTATGGCAACTTAAGATCTGTATTGTTAACTATTATATAAGAAGTATCACAATGCTTCTAACATTTTAACTAATATTCAACATTTTTCTTATATTTTTTAAAAAGAAAGACATTTTAAAATAACATAAATTTCTTTTCAACTAACTTTAACCAGCTCTTTCCCCCTTTTTTGCAACTTATAATTTTTTTGTTATTAGTTACTACGTTTTTTTTCTTCCTATTATTACTTTTCTTATTTAATGAGGATGAAATTTCATTCAGAAGTTGCAAAAGTACATGTTTTATTCGATTTCATATATTGTGTTTAGTTGATACGATTTGCATCTCGTATATCCTTACAATGTCGCGTTGACTTATAGGGTACGAAAAATAATCTTTAATATTTTATAGTATAAGTCAATTGAATTTTGTAGCTCTTATTAATTTGGTTTGAAAAGAAGATTACACAAAGTGATATGATAATTACTAAAATTATCTAATGGCGTTATAATTATAATAGGGATATATAATAAATTTTCTTGTATTGTTATTTCAATTCACATTATAGAGTAACGGTTTCTTATTTTGATTTGTGTACAAAAAAGTAATGCTTGTATCCCAACTTATTCGTAACTCTTATATCTACCTTTTTTGTCGTATTAGATATCTCATCGATTAATCGTTGATGATATACCTGAGCCGTGTGTAGCACGACGTTCTAATTTTCCTAGTATAATGTATAAAAGCTAGTCATTCGTTTAGTATCTAGAGTAGACGTGTGATGTTTATATATCGATAAGTTGATATCGTCACCTCTATTTGTCCATGTCCAAACTTATAAAATCCTCGAGCTCCTTGTTAGTTACTATTCATATATTTTTAATTTTTATTTATTTTCTAACAATTTATTCACCATTTGAAAGGGAACTACTCATCTATCGACATCTACAAAAGGTGAAACATGCCATTTCTCATAAACTATTATTAAATAAGATAATCAATGTGAATGTGACACTTGGTATAAAAATTATTTTACCTTATGTTTTTAAAAAGTAAATATTTCAATAATGACTCATTCAAAAATTATAAAAATTGCACCATAAAAAAATATTTTGTTCTCTTCGATCTGTCATCTAATAAGGTATATTTTCGATGACTTTTTTTCTTCTTCCAGTTTTATAAATGGTAGTAACACATTTGTTATTCACTAGTATCACATGTGTTATCCGTTTTTAAAACACACCGAAAAATGAAAAAAAAATCCTCGAAATTATACCTTGTCACAAATCTAATCAAAGAGAAAAAACGTTGGTTTTTATGGTGCAATTTTTATGATTTTTCAACTTACCGTTCGTTAGATATTTAATTTTTACAAACGTGAGGTAAAGTAAGTTTTATAACATATGGTGCATTTATGTTAGTTATTCAATTCTCACACAATGTTGTTTAACTCATTTGAACTTTAATCATTACTAGTAAACACAATTTATCCAAACTATATCATCAATGAGGTATTCTAAGAGTGTGTTTGACACCATTTTTTAAGGGATATTGGAACATTGAGTTTTCAATTTTCACAATCTGAATCTCCTTTAATTTAATAGTTTATGTTTGTCAAACAAAATGATAACAATAATTATTAAGAAAGAATCACTTAAAATGCCCTTGAATCCCTTTTTATAGAAGCTAGAGTGTGCTTGACAACCAACTAGCTGTAGATAGAGCATGTAAATGGAGATGTAGTAGCCGGAGATTGTGGTTGTGGATTATTTGAGAATCTAGTTGAAGTAGCTTCTCATTTAGGCAATTATAAAGGATTATAGGAGATTCGTATTTCATGAATCTTCACCTATTTAATGTTGCCAAACAAGACTAACGGGCTGAGGTTATCAAAATTAAAATCTCAATCCCCTATAAGTTATGAGAATCTCATATAAACCTTTGCGCCAAACACACCAAAATTTAAATTAACTTTAAGAGAATATCCAGCCCCAACCACAAAATCTATCCACCAACTCCATCTCTAGTCATAATCTTTGACTCCAACTAGTTTATTCCAAACAACCTTATATGGTTATATGGATCTTTTTCTTGTGGACCAAATTAACCCATTCTAATCCTTTAATCAACACAATTTAAACCGAATTAAGATGGAGATGTCTTTTATTTATTCTGATTACTAATAGCTGAAATATGAAATTCAGTTCTGAATAACAAGACCCGTCATCTGAAATCTGAATACATAATCATTAAGATCAATTGATAATACATGTGTTTCATTTTTTTTTTTTTGACTTGATACAAATTGCATAAATATAAAAGTGTTTATGCGATTATACTTAAGGAAAAAAATACATGAGTTCTGACACAACTTTCTAGACCACTAGAATCCAATAACCTAACATACGATAATCCATTTATACGAGAAAATAGATAAAACGTTATGAGATTTATTTATCAATTAGAAGTTTTAAGCAATTATTACCCAACTTACTGAATCAGCAGTCTTTGAGTGAGATTAAAATCTAATTAGAAAAATATCAAAATATCTTAATAGACATTTGGCTTATCAAATAATACAACTAGCACTTTCAAGAAGTTTTAAGTTTAAACAAAAACTCATTAGTTTGAAAAGCCCAGTTTGAGCCCAATTAATTTAATCTAAAATAGCCCATTATCTAAAGCCATATTACTTCACAATTCAAAAGAATTCAAAATCTAAAAAAATCGTAACGATAAAAAAAGCCCAGCTGTGTTCCAATTTCAAATTTCAAAACGCCTGCGTTTTTGGAGCCACTTTATTTTCCTTAACGCTACTTGCCTTTATTTATAAATAACAACAAACCCTAATTCCTTCCCCTTCACTCTTTTACTCTCTACTCTCATCTTTCACCCCCAAATTATCTTCACCTTCAAAATCACATTCCGGCAAACATGAGAGAGTGCATTTCTATTCACATCGGTCAAGCCGGAATCCAAGTCGGTAACTCATGCTGGGAGCTCTACTGCCTCGAGCACGGTCTTCAGGTACACTTTTTTACCGCTATACATATATACATACATCTATATATGTATCATATATTGTAACTTTTTCAACATTTTCTGGCGTTATGATGAAATTGTGTTGCTGATTCATGGAAATCAATAGTGATTTTAGGTTATTAGTGTTGTTAAGATTGTAGATCTGGTGGTCAAAGTTGTTTGACTTTTTTTAATTTAGGGTTTTTGATTGAAATTTCGTTGAATAATTGTGAAATGTGACAGCCGGATGGGCAAATGCCAAGTGACAAAACTGTTGGAGGCGGAGATGATGCTTTCAACACGTTTTTCAGTGAAACTGGTGCTGGAAAACACGTTCCGAGAGCTGTGTTTGTAGATCTGGAACCAACTGTGATTGATGAGGTCAGAACTGGAACGTACAGGCAGTTGTTTCACCCCGAGCAGCTGATTAGTGGCAAAGAAGATGCTGCTAATAACTTTGCCAGAGGTCACTACACAAGTAAGTCATATCTGTACAACTAGATCTTTTTAGTTTGTTATTTTTTAAGCTGATAGATTTAAATGATCTTTGAGGCATTTTGTCGAACAGGTTGTGTATGTATAGTCGAATTGTGTTAGGTACACTTATTGATGATTTTTGGTTAGGATTTGCTGTTCATAATTTATTGTGATATTTATGTCGAAGACTTGTGTTATAGTAATAGTGGATTTGTGTTATGTAGTATTAGTATTTAATTATCTGTTTGAATTTCATATATAATTATTTGAGGCATTTGTGTTATGTTGTTTGGTAACTTTTTTGTTTAGATTGTTGTTTACATTTGTTTAATGCATTTTGCTGAACAGTTGCATTGGTACTATGAGCTTATGTTTGTTGTGCTGCTGTTGATGTATTTGATTTAGCATATTGTGACTTATTTATTGCGTCTTTTTGTGGAACAGTTGGCAAGGAGATTGTGGATTTGTGCCTTGACCGTATCAGGAAGCTTGCTGATAATTGCACTGGGTTACAAGGGTTTTTGGTTTTCCATGCTGTTGGTGGTGGTACTGGATCTGGACTTGGATCTCTGCTCCTTGAAAGGCTATCAGTTGATTATGGAAAGAAATCAAAGCTTGGTTTCACTGTTTACCCTTCACCTCAGGTCTCGACATCCGTGGTTGAGCCATACAACTCTGTGCTCTCAACTCATTCGCTCCTAGAGCACACTGATGTCTCAGTTCTTCTTGATAATGAAGCCATTTATGATATCTGTCGCAAGTCACTTGATATTGAAAGGCCTACTTACACCAATCTCAACAGGCTTGTCTCACAGGTATTTGATGACTTGCTTATGTGAAATTAATATTGCTTGTTTGAGTTTGACTTGGAATATCTAATTTCTGTTTTGTTTTACAGGTTATTTCATCATTAACCGCTTCTCTACGTTTTGATGGTGCTCTTAATGTGGATGTGACTGAGTTCCAGACCAATTTAGTCCCATACCCAAGAATCCATTTCATGCTTTCTTCTTATGCACCTGTGATTTCAGCTGAGAAAGCCTACCATGAACAGCTCTCTGTAGCTGAGATCACTAATAGTGCATTTGAGCCTGCCTCTATGATGGCGAAATGTGACCCCAGGCATGGAAAGTACATGGCTTGCTGTTTGATGTACAGAGGTGATGTGGTTCCTAAAGATGTGAACGCTGCAGTTGGTATCATCAAGACCAAGAGGACCATTCAGTTTGTTGATTGGTGCCCAACTGGATTCAAGTGTGGTATCAATTACCAGCCACCAACTGTGGTTCCTGGTGGTGATTTGGCTAAGGTTCAAAGGGCTGTATGCATGATCTCAAATTCGACCAGTGTTGCTGAAGTGTTTTCAAGAATTGATCACAAGTTTGACTTGATGTATGCCAAGAGGGCGTTTGTTCATTGGTATGTTGGTGAAGGTATGGAGGAAGGTGAGTTTTCGGAAGCCCGTGAAGACTTGGCTGCACTTGAGAAGGACTACGAGGAAGTTGGTCTTGAGTCTGCCGATGGGGAGGATGATGGTGAAGATGAGTATTAGTATGATTTAGCTTGAGTTTATGTTTCTTTATGATCCTAAGTGTTACAAACCAATGGGCTCATTGGTTTTGATTGCTAGAATTGATGCTTCGACTCTTATTTTGTGATTTTATTATGTCTTGAATATTACTAGTACAACTGAAGTATGTTTCGTTATGATGTTCTTAAGCTTCTAGTTGCTACCTTTGTGTGTTGCTCATTGCTATTTGATTCTCATTTTTGTATGAATATTGTGACTTTGGCCTATGTGCCATAGGTATCTATGTTGTATTCGTATATCATATGATTTGATTTTTTGTTCATAGGATTTTATCTTGTGTCTTTACTGTTAAAATCGTTCACTCCATTCTAAGTAGAGGCTGAAAATTACCTACTGCAAGTTTTCAACATGGATTTGGAACCAAATTATTGGTTTTATGTTTGGAAAATATGATACCGAGGGATAGTTGTCTAAAGTTCAAACATTCTCAGAAAATGAAATTCCAGGAAAACAGAGACGTGTGTCTTGTCTTAGCTCTCCGGATAAACTCCAACTATACTTAAATGGGTAATGCTACAGTAATACTCATCTTCACCATCATCCTCGAGCTAAACAAGCTCACTGTATGGGACTTCTCAAGAGCACTTTGCTACACAATACAAAACTTATTTACGGCTAATCCTCGGGCATGGCTGTCGTCTCCTGCAACCATCGTGACTTGTGAGACCCAATCCCCCTATTCCCTCTTATTTCAATGCCACATTTTTTTCATGGTTCATCATGGCTGCTTCAGAGGTTGCTGGATTTGAAGAAGCTAGTTCTTGTTTGTTTGGTTCCTGTTTTGGTGGTCACTGGGTTTTTGCATTTCATTGGCTAGCTTTTGTATTTTTTTATTTATAGGTGTATGTGATTTTGTTAGATGATTTGGGTTAGCGTTTTCTTATAAGATTTCGCTTACCATATCTTCATGGAAGATGTGAAATAAGACAATAGACATTTTCTAATCTTTTATTTGTAGTTTGGGGTACACTGCTAATTGCAACACTTATTACCGGTACATTAAGTACCTTAGTAAGA